>JABFEA020000067.1:30772324-30790889 GCA_019775915.2 Cyphomyrus plagiostoma
TCCTTTTTTGGTGGTTACGGTTTTTGCTTTAAATTGTTGTTTTTGGTTTTTTCATTTTTTTTTCATTTTTAAAACCCCAATTTTAAACCATTAATTGTTTGGGTTTTGCAATAATTTTTTTCCCCCCCCCCCCCCCCCCCCAGTTGTTCTCTGTGTGGCCCTGGGGCTCACTGCCTTCTCCTTTGCCCTCAGGCCCTCTGGCAAGCTTCCACCTTGGTTATGTGAGCCTTCAGCCTAGCCAGCCAAACACAAGACTCCGTTGTAATGTCCCGCAGTTAATCCAGGAGATCAATAGCCTGAGTTTCCTTAATCAAAGCTGCCTCCCACACCCACAGCCCCCGCAGCCTTCGGTTACCGTTCCCCTGGCTCATGTCCTTTTCATTTGTCATCCCTGCTACACAGGGGATTATGGTCTGAATGAACTCATTTATTAGACTTATGTAATGTTTAACCAGGATCCGCGACATTAGTGCTAATGACATGGATGAGAGGTCCCCATGGATGGCACACCTGTGATAGTGTCCTCTTCTCAGCTGCCCCTTGGACAGCCTTCGCCCACCAATGAACCCCGTCTCAGGTCTCAGGATTGGCTGTGTGTGGGAACAAGCGCACTGGCTCTGGCCTGATTGGCCTGGGCTGGCATCACAGGTGGATGAGCGGGGTTTACCGGCCTCTGCTTTGAGCTTCTGTGCCATCCAAAGCCTCCAACTTGTGCAAGTGGCTGGGCCTGTCTCGTGGGCCATGGATTCCAGTCCTGAACAATGGGGCTCCGATTCTCAGGGTCATTCCTTGCTAGCAATGTTACTTAATTGGATAATTAACTTAATATGTGCAAACAGTTAGTTGCATATAGTCAGTTTTATAGTTGCGTGTATTGTGTGTTTAGTTGCATCCTTAGATCATTTTCTTAAGAAACCGCATTCTTTAGAGTTAATGTGGCACTAACTCAGTTTTTTAGGTATTTAGGTTTTAATGCTGTTTGTAAAACTTGCCTTCTAAAAGAGGAAGTTTTTGAAATTCCATGAAATAGTAGGGAGGCAGAGGTGAGTGCAACAATGACATCATTTTGAATGATGTGTATCTAAGTGATAGAGTACCAGTGGAAAAGGGGTAGTAAGGTGGCTTTGTTTTGGTTTATAATGGCTTGTGTACCACTGAGGGCAGAGAAGACCTGTTGCAGGGGCCATCCACACACATACAGCTGTTTCCTTGATGAGAGAGGTACAGCCTTGGAGAGGGGAGCTGGACTGCAGAGGTCTGTGAAAGAACTGGAGTGATCTGGAACCATAGCAGCAGCAGTCCAGTTGTAGGGGTTTCACTCCTTATAACATCAGGGTCAGCTTCTTGCGGGTGTGTCTGTGATGGTAGATAGGGTGGTGGGGGGGCATACCTGCTTAGAATGATGCTCATAACATTGACTGTTAAATTGCAAAATTAATGATGAATGTTTTAAAGTCTCTGGAAAGACCTTGTGTACCCAGCCAAGAAAAAGCATCTCAAGAGTTTTATGTGCTATGCATCCGGTTATTAAAAAAACTCATCGAAACGTTGCCAAACATCTGCCTGAAGGTGTTTGGAGTAGAAAATAGATAATATTTACATAAAGCTGCTTCAGGACAGGCTTGTTCAGATAACAGTGATATTTTATGCTACTTCCTGTACAAACCCAGAAGAGGCAGCTATGGGTTGAAAGATGAAGCTTTGTAACAGCCAGTGTCTTCCTGGCCCATAGAATAGACACCCTGCTCCTCACCTGTGTTTGTATCTGTTCGGCTGTATGGTTTTTCAACCTTGTTTTCAGCCTCCACACAGACCAAGACATCATTTCATCCAACAACCGTTTAAGCACAGCTGAGTGAGAGATTATGCTGGTGCATTCTGGGAAATGACTTTGACAATGGGTGTTTTTCTGTGTGGTTATTCCCATTCATATATGTGTGTTTTTGAGAATTAGTCTCATGTCTCTTGTGCTTTCCTACAGGCTCCACATGAGCTTCATTCTTAGCTTTTGTCAATCATGATCTGCAATTATGCAGGCGCCCAGTTTTTACTGCTGGCCAACCAACAGACCCCCTGGGTTTTTCCTCTATTCAGAGTCAGTCCCCTTGAGATGCTGGCCTATATATCCAAAATATTCTTCACAGGGCCAAGGTCATCCTGGGGGGGGACATAAACACAGTAATTCCAGGTGTTGCACAACACGCTTATCAGTGATAAGCCCCTAGCAATCCCAGCCCCGTGGGATCGATTCCAGCAGGAGTTCACCCCAGCCCAGAGCAAACCCATGTCGACGCAGCCTTGTGTGTTTTGGGCCTAATCTTTGAGAAACAGTACAGACTATGACTTGAATTCTAAGTGGCACTTTAAATGAAAAGTGGATTTCTCTCCACATCAAGGAATGTTAGTAAAACGAGATTTTTTTTTCTCAGGGCCTTGTGGTCTGGACATGTTGGCTTGGGCCTCGCAGTGCCTGTTTCTACCAGAATATCTTTGCCTACTCACTTCTCAGACTGTGCTGAAGCAGGAATCATACACTAAGTGCTATTTATTAACATTTTATTAGCTCATGCAGCACTCACACTCAGGTAGTTAATGCAGTGTGTGTCATTGATTGTATAATGTTTCTGTACTGGAGTTTCAGAATATGACTATAATGTATAAACTTTTTTTTCCTTTTAGTTAAAACTCTATTTTGTTTGGGTGACCAAGTGTGGCTTTGTCTCTGTAAGATAAAGCTTATTGACTATGACCTTTGTCCTTTGACTTGAGGGGACGCTAATAGGAGGATGCAGCAGGGCGCTGTGTCACATATGCCTGTTCTCCGTCGCACAGGTCATGGCCTGGCTGCATGTTGAGGGGTTCTGCAATATCGGTATGTGGTGTTTTCGTTTGGATCTGGGAGAGGGGGACGAGGGGCAAGACTGGGAGCCCTGTGGGCTTATTGAGACTGGATTCCTGGTCATACAGTGAGCGCCTGCATTACCGGGAAAGGGACTGCTTTGTGTGAAGTGATCTGTTTCTGACAAATGGATGTCGTCAAGGCTGAAAGACAAACATATACAGTATTTTTTTGGTAGAAGAGGACTATTGTTAATATTAAGTGCTTAGTGAACTGATAAAAACACGTTATTGAGATATCATTGCTTTTTAACTGAAGCAGAAAGGCACACGTATCTGTCCATATTTTTTTTTCCCTAATCTGAATGTCATAGCTGGTCTCTTTGTAGCTGCTGAGGGGTGTGTTTGAGCATGGATGTGACAGCTGACTGCATGATTATGGATAACTGGCTTTACCCCCTTTCAGTCAGCTCCGGTGTTATTTTAATGAGATTCCCCATGTGAGTTATACTCTGAGACCCATTCGCAGTTCTGTTTTGACTCACACCTCCCTTCTGTAAGCTTCAGCCTGCTAAACGCCCTGCCCGTCGAACAGCGGGCACCAAGCCCAGGGAACGTCTCAGGTTTTAAGAAACCAGCTCCGAGTTTCACGATGTCGTTGGGGATTTGGGAGCATTTCAGAACAGATCCCACTCTGTCTCTATGGCTTCTCCTCCCGGTCTTAAAAGATTATCTGCCATTTCTTGGCTGAAGGCCTGGTTTCCAAGGTGCTCCCTGAAGTGAGGCCATCGTTTAAAGCTTTCAGACCCCCCACCCCCTTTGGGTCTCCTCTCCTGGGCACTCTGCTCTGTTTCTTAACAAAAGGAAAGGTCCCAATGGCATTCACACTCCTCGCACGAGGGGTCAACCCTCGCGGGGATTCGGGCTGGCGTAAAAAAGCTGTCCAAGCCAACGGTTGCCAGCATTTACACAGATTTTCTCCCATCAAGTCTGTGTGGTGGTTACTTCGGGCTCATCCTTTATGCAGATTTGCAACAAATAGGCCCCCTGTTCTTATTGAGGTCGCTATGGGAACATTAGAAGCTCATCCGAGAAGGGAAGCTTAGCACACAATAATGGTGCTTATGGAGTTGCTGGGATTAGGTGGTTTAAAACATGTTTAATTTCACCTCTGCGGTCAGTGCAATGAGAGGGCAATGAGAATATTAGCTTGCACTTGTTTTAATCCTCTGAATTACTTCAGTTTTGCCAGGCTAGAAAGGGCTAGGCCGGATGGGGTGTGTTAACAAGTTAACTCGGGTAATATTCATAATGCTCACCGTGACCTGAAATTCAACCCAGAATAGAGTTGTTTAGGGTACCGGCTGCTGTTCTCCATCATGATGGAGATCATTGGTGGTACTAATGGTTTATATACAGTTTTTATTCAGATTTGTCTGATAAAGGTACTGTTCTGTCATTGGTCTCTCTGCTGGAATAGAGGCAGCCTGTACAGCTTGGAGCTAGCTGAACGGTGTGGTACCCCTGACTGCTTAGCTGACATCCCCAGGCTTTCTTGGTTTTGGTCCATAGCATACTCTTACTGACACACTTTATTGATCTAGAAGCACCAGGTATGTGACATCCTTGCTTGGAATCTCCTCTCCAGGTCACCTGTATTTTTGTTTTGACCTGCAGACAGCTGGTACCCACGCAGACTATCTGTGTTACAGTACCTACTGCTTGGTTTGTATGGTCCACCTACTTCAGGTCCTCCTGTAAAGATTCCCACTTCCACTTTGTTTTCCTTCCTAATCCTGACCTCACTGGGAGCTTCCAAGTTAATACAGTGCTTTTGAGTGGAGAGGAGTGATCCTGGAATGCAGGGGAGTCATTAGCAATTTGCTCAACTTAGTCTCTGAGAGTCATTGTGTTGGACGGACCTGTCCTCCCCAGACCGTCGCAAAAGTTTACTCCTCTCCCCCGTGTGGCAATCTCCGATAGGCTCCTAAAGGAGAAAGGTTTGTTTATCTTTTCCCTCTTTCCCAGACTCTCAGCCCATTTTTGCAAATAAAATTGACCATGTGACAAAACATTCTACGCAGCCCATAATTTGAAGATAGAAGAAAACAAAATGAGATGTGATGCTGACAGGATTTTTCGTGGCTTGTGTTCAGAGGTATTTAGGTCTGAAAGACCCATTTGTTTTCTCTTTGGCTCTAGTAGAAGCAACAGATTTACATTCAGCTACAATAAGGATTAGTATGTTTTCCATCCAGTTCTATAGTAGAGAGGGTTGAACTGGTGTATTTTTTTCAATATGGTTCCCTGCTTACACCTTGCATATGGCTTTGAGTTCTTTGTTTTCTTAATCTGTGAGGTGCTTTCCCTTTGAGAGACCTGTAGTTTTTTCCCTCCCTGAACCTGACTCTGGATCCTCATAACCTGGGGTTGAAAGGTCATCGGAGTCACTTGGCCTTTAGTTCAAGGGATGCCACCAGACATCCTACCCACTTTGGAACTTTCCGAGGGCCCTCAGAATACCACACTCCATGCACCTCTGTCCCATTGTGAAGGTCTGTGTCCTTCCAAGTCTGGCCAAACTATCATGGAGAATGTCAGAATGCCTCATGGAGGTACGTGGTCAGGTTGTCTGGTGTGTCACAGATGACATCCTCATCCATTATGTCCTCATTTTGAATCGCAGAACGTCATGGAGAAATGTGGTCAGGACAGATCTGGCCCCACTGGTGTGGGTTGTCTGTCGCCCCCCCCCCACGTCACAGATGCTGAGAACATCAAAGGGACGCATGGTCAGAAGCCGGCGGAGGAGGCCTAGCTGGCCAGTGGGGGCCCACGAGCTGCATGACTCACCCCTGCTGCTTTGTTTAAACTCTGTGTCATTGGTTAGTCACCAGCTAAACCAACATCTCGATTTCCGTGTGACGGCTCAGCCGAAGGCTCCCCTCTGCTGCACGCAGGGTCAGCAGAGCAGTCTGCTCACACGGCCGGTGCAGGAATACTGGTAGGGACGGGGGGGGTGTGGAGTGTGGGCTGCGTGCCAAGGGGCAGGTGGATGCAAGTTTAACCTTTTCACAGCTTACACTGGCATTTGGTGGAAAAAGCAGAAAGATTTGTGTGGGGGTGCCCATTTTGAATGTTTATTCTTATTGTTATCAGCTTATTGTTGCCTGTCAGTGAGATAGCGATGGAGGAAATGAGGCCCGATTTCACAGGTTTTCTGGAGGCATGAGCCCCACTCGCTTCAAAGTTGTACTAATGTTCGCATAAATGTAAACAAAAACACAGTGTCACATGACCTGCACATATCCTGTATTTCCTTGACCTCAGAAATCCACAGTCATCAGCCAATGGGCTGTCTTCACCATCCGCATTCTCCTGGAGAACAACTGGGAGAACCAGGCGGTGGTTGCGGCCCTGGAGCGGCAGGGCGTGGCCAATGACTCAGCCCTGCGGGACATGGGCTTCCGGGTGGAGGAGAGAGACAGCAGGCTGTTGCTGAAGCCCATCCGCAAGGAGCCATGATAGACAGTGGGGGGCTTCTCTCCAGACCCATGGCTACAACTACTGTAAATAATGCTGCTTCAGAGACTAAATAAAAACAAAAAAACACACCACCCATGGCTGTTTATTCACCCACAAAGACATTTCAACATGAATAGCAATGGTATTTTTTATATTTGGTCCTTATGGTTTAGCTGTCTGCCATTTAGTGAAGTCCCTTTGAAAGTATAGTCCATTTTGCGGACTGGTGTCGTCACTATTTCCTTGCAGCTGGTGGGTCTCTTTTGCTGTGGTGTCACTATCTACCTGTTTCCCCTCGAACATCCTTCATTATTTTGCATCTTCATTTTTGTGCGCTCGGTGTTGTTTTGGGGAAAATAACTGTCTCATTGTGTTTTGTTCGGCAAGGTTTGAAGACCTTCGATAGCCATCCGCTCACACCAGGGGAACAGACTGGAATAAAATCCGTCAGAGACACGGTGACAGCCTTGCCGTAATGCGGACATGTTGATCCCGATTTCGAACTTCTGCTCGAAAGCTTCAAACCTACACCCACATTCAAAAACGGCGCCCCTGAAGGGGGGGGGGGCTTCAATCGGTTTCAGAAGCATGCAGACACCAACTTTGTATGTGTGCGTGCTCTACGTCAAACAGTGCCCTGGGTCTCCAAAACACCGGGGTCGAGCTCGTTATTCCATCGGTAAAACAACATCCCATTGGGCTCTCTTCATGGGAAACGCTGTTTTCTCGCTATCCAGATGGTCCTCGTTTTGAATCACATGCCATCTTTTCATTCCTCACCAGCTCGCGTTTCCCCCAATAAAACAACGTTTTGTTTTTTGCCCTTTGTTCCTAAAGCATGCGCCTCTTAATCCTCCTATTAATTCTCCACCGCTGGAACGGTTTGGCAGGGCCTCAATTGTCTTTGGGCCCTTGTGAGTTTTGTTTTTCCTCATGGTACAAATGAAGTGGAATTTTGCTACAGCTATTTGATAATAGATTTCTTTTTTAGATTCCTAACCCCCTCCCCAAATTCTAAATGCAAGTATCCACCAGTACAGAAAATCATGAAATATTTAGATTTCGTCCCATTTTTGTGTATAATATTGGGACTGTGTCTACTATGTGGAATAATTTTTTTTTAGTCTTTATTAGAGAAAAAAAAATCCCCTCAAACTATATCTTGGATAAATGTTACACAATTTAATACTTTAATATTTAATACGTTTGCCGCACCGACTCTGGATCAGAGGACATATACGTGAGAATCTCCGGTGCTCAAGGGTTAAATCTGCCCTATCCATATAAACCCAGTGCCGGTGTAATTCATGGTCAATGGGTTTTGTGGAGACCAGAAAGGGGGTAATGGTGTGCGCTTTGGGTGCAGGGACCCAGAGGGGGTGGGGGGGCTTTCAAGCCAAAAACACGCTGATGGGCTGCATTGTCTCACAGTCTGGGCTTCTACTGGGAGGCTTAATCCCCGCCATAACACAACGGCACTTCTGTCTTCCTCTGAAGAGACTTCCATTACGAAAAGGTTTGGGGTTGGGGATGGTGTGGGGGGATAATCCCAAACTTGTTCCATCGTTAAAGAACCCTCCCCCATCAGACCCTGGTCCCCCAGAGCTTCGATCATTGTGGCTTATTGTCCACATCATGAACACCAAAGCCCCCACCACCACAGCATCTCTCCACAAATAGGAACTAGAAGGGGATCTTCACCCTCATCCAGGTCCAAGCCAATCTGGATGGGCCCTTCAGGCGCGTCACTGTCCGCCGAGAGCACTACACTAATCCCTTATGCCTGCTTTTTCCACATGAAGTCTTAGAAGTGAAATGGTTAGTGTTGTGAGATTGAAATAGATTTAAAACATGCACTGGTTTAATGATGCGTTTCCCTGCTTTGGCAAAGAGTGACTGAAACAGTCATGGCCCAGCAGATCAGATGCCTTGTGGAATACCTTTAGGAAAAAAAAATCCTCTGGTGTCCCCAGAGCTGCAGGCAAAGATCCGGCACCAGTCAGGTGATGTGTCACGTGATCGTATGGTCTGAAAAAGGAACAGGAATGATGGGGGTCTGAGGGGACTTCCAGTGTCTGTTTTGCATGGGTTATGTCTGGAGCTGACAGTTGTGTGCACCATTTTACAATGTTAATGTATGAGGTCATTTCCAGAATTTTGGTCAAAAGCCGTTTTTATACACAATATATAAACTTTGAAGTGAGGAGTGCAGCAGGAAGGAGAGAAAACAAATGTGTTCAGAAACATAACCCCAGTTTAAAAACTATAACTAAATGAAAATTATAAATATTGCTTCAGAACATAACTCATATAAAGTAAGAAACAAATGTCAAATACATTCTGTTACAGTTTTTAAATACTACTTACAGAAAAAGGTCTTGTATCCAGCAACGTCGAGACCAAGGCGCTGCTGGATAGTTGAATGTTGCTTTTCTGAATTGTAGCATTAATTTCCATACTAATTTTATTAAAATTGTGCTGATTACTTTAACCATCACCTTTAATTGCCATTAATAACACCTGAGATATGTTTTGTCCATTTTGTGGACATTATTGCGTAATGTGCACTGTGTATTTCTGCAAGTTTCTCTAAAGATCAGACCAAGATACTAAAGTAATGATTTGTTCATCTTTAATTACTATAATTACAGGAACGTTTTGCCCATGTTGAGGACATTATTACATACAGTAGTACGCAAAAGTTTGGGCACCCCTCAATCAATAACATATTTTGGTCATTTTTTAATTGAAAAGATGTAAACACAGTCTCTGTAGGAAATGGAAAAAATTCACAATATTTTCACCAAACATTTATGCATAGTTACTTTTAATGTCATAAATTGAACAAAGATAAAATAAAAAAAAAACATTATTGTGGCACTCTGCAAAAGTTTGGGCACACTAAGAGTTCAGTCTCAGCTTCGTTTTACAAGGTTTCAGACCTTAATCAGCTCATTATATCTGATGCATGGCAACAGCTGTCATTAGTAAATGTCAGCTGATGCCAATTTCAAAGCTTTACAAATACTCTTCAAACCTTGTGCCCACACTTGTGGATGCTCAACAACTATGGGTTCCTCTAAGCAGCTGTATAAGACTCTGAAAATGAAAGTTATTGATGCCCACAATGCAGGAGAAGCCTACAAGAAGATAGCAAAGCATTGTCATCTTGCAGTTTCCACAGAAAGAAATGTAATTAAGAGATGGCAGTTCAGGGGACCAGTGGAGATCAAGATGAAATCTGGAAGACCAAGACAATTCTCGGAGAGACCTGCTCGTATGCTGGTCAGAACGACAAATCACAACCCCCATTTGACAGCAAAAAAACTGCAGGAACATTTAGCAGACTCAGGAGTGGTGGTGTACCGTTCCACAAGATCTACATGGAAGAGTCAGCAGAAGAAAACCTTTCCTGCGTCCCCGTCATAAAATCCAACGTCAGAAGTATGCAACAGAACATCTTCAGAAGCCTTGTTGTTGGAAACAAGTGCTGTGGACTGATGAAGTTAAAATAGAACTCTGTGGCCACAATCAGCAAAGGCATGTTTAGAGGAAAAAAAAGGACCAGCATTTCATGAAAAGGACACCTTGCCAACTATTAAACATGGGGGTGGATCTATCATGCTTTGGGGTTGTGTTGCAGCCAGTGGCACAGGAAACATTGCACAGGTGGAGGGAAGAATGGATTCCACTAAATACCAGCAAATTCTGGAAGTAAACATCATACCATCTGTAAAAAAGTTGAAGCTGAAAAGAGGATGGCTTCTACAACAGGACAATGATCCTAAACATACCTCGAAATCAACCATGGACGACCTCAAGAGACGCAAGCTCAAGGTTTTGGAATGGCCATCACAGTCCCTTGATTTAAACATCATTGAAAATTTGTGGGTAGATCTTTAAAGAGCTGTGCATGCAAAATGACCAAATGATATTACAGAACTAGAAGCTTTTTGCAAGGAAGAATGGGAGAAAATCCCAAGCACAACAATTGAAAGACTTTTAGCTGGCTATAAAAAGCGTTTGCAAACTATGATATCTGCCAGAGGAAGGGTTACTAAGTACTGATTATGTAGGGTGCCCAAACTTTTGCAGAGTGCCACAATAATGTTTTTATTTTTTATCTTTGTTCAATTTATGACATAAAAAGTATCTATGCATCAATGTTTGCTAAAAATATTGTGCATTTTTTCCCATTTCCTACAGAGACTGTGTTTATATCTTTTCCATTAAAAAAATTACCAAAATATGTTATTTATCGAGGGGTGCCCAAACTTTTGCATACTACTATAATATGCAATGTGTATTCTTGTAGGATCAGACATAAAAAATAGCTCTACAGAATGAATAGAAACAGAAAATTGAACAAAACCACACTGAAAACTAAAACTAATCTGGACTTCAAATAAAAACTGCAAAAAAATTATTAATCTTCAGGCTACTGGACAGCTCAGCCTCAATTAGGTCCCTCAGTCTGTACATAAGAACATTCTGAATGCCATTGTATTCTGAGTACATTAACACTGGACATTGTTTACAGGGGAACCTCTGATTTTTATCCATTAATAAAATGCACGGCCATCTTAAAATTTAATCAGTTACAGTATGGTGATACAAGAGCTGGCCACTGGAAGTGGCCTTGTTATGAATGAAGTGTGTGGAGGCCAGAAGTGTAAACGTGGATGGTCTCCCGCTGGCCATGCTCAAGGCCGAGCTGATGACGTCAAATCCATCTCACAGACATGTTTCATTTTGTGCTCAGCCAGTGACTGAAATTGCAAACTATTCAGCCCGGTCGTTCAGTGACAGCAGGTTTCCCTCCTCCCCCAGTAGGATATTTATACTCACTCTGCTGTATGTCGGTGATCCAACTTTTCCTTTTTCTCTGTCACTCCTGCCTATGACACACAGTGGCCCAGAAAAGAAGGCCGAGTCCCACGCCTCCCCCATTGGCCCATATCAGGAAAAATCGTTACTCTGTGGAGTGGAAGTTTTTAAAAAGGGAAGTGCGGATCCAGTGATCCCTCTGCGCTGTTCTGCGGGCCTGCTAGCCAGCCCCGTGTCGCCCTGCTAATCGTTTCCACCCTGGGCTGTAAGTGAGAGGCGCTTCCTGTGGCTGCTGGGTCTGGTTCTGCCCACATCGCGGTAGGAAACCCCACCCCTGTCCTTCTACTGTGCCGAGAACCTCGGGGGGGCCGGTTTCGGGGGGGGTGGGTGGAGTGGTGACCTGGGCATTTTCTTGCTCTATCTAGCCCCAGCTCGCATCCTGCCTGTGGCCTGACCCATTCCATCTCCAGACCTGGGTCAGGGATCCTTCTACGCCTTATTACTGGGAAGACGTCGTCTGCGCCCACCACACAGTGGTTTTCGGCAGCAGTCAGACATTGAATGGCCTCCAGAATTTCCCCCACCTTATGTTACTCAGAACCTGAATATATATAGTCTATGTTGAAGATGTTTAATATTTATTTACAATTATTTAGTAAAACCAAACTGAAATTGTACATCCAAAGTGATGTACAATTGAGAAAGCAGTCTGATGGTCCCTCAAGCAGTTACGGGTTAAGGGCTTTGCTTCAAATGGTGAAGTCACTCAACTAATCCTAGGACTTGACCTAGTGACCTTCTGATCGTTATTCTAAACCACGCACCACCCTATAAGCACCAATGATAATGACATCTTCAGTAAGATCCTAGAAAATTCACAAGGCTGTTTTTCCAGGGAAACCAACCGAAATTGGTTTTGTAAGGTTAAGGAGATTAGATCCAGAATGATTTCCAAAACAAATGGAAGAAATCCACTCCTTGCAATATACCAGCACATCACTGAAACTGCCAAAGAACTATGGGAGGGATCACCTCCTTGAAGAACACAGGCTCAGAAGCTGGAAATGCTGGTCATGTCCTGCAGTCATTAGGGTGAGCAGCATGGATACGGGGTCCTGTAAGGGTGTCTGTCATCCTCAGCATGCTAAACCTCTCTGGACATTGACAGCAGTGACATCATGCATGGGCACAACCAGCTGTGAACACTCATTAAATATAACCTGTTACAGCTCTACAAATGTCCTAAGTGTGACTTGTCACAACTCTCCAGGTGCCCCTCAATTTCCTCATCAGTAATAATCATGGTATAGCTTTAGCTATAAGACATTTTTACTTTTAAGGAGATGTCAAAAAGAAAGTACAGCATGCACTTAACAATCATGTTCAAAATCTGACATAAATTGTTCCTAAATTGCCAATTATAATGCTTTGGTGCTATTACGAAAACTGTGATACTCTGTGTTAATATTAATCCTGACATTATGCACGGAAACTATAACTGCTTATCTAATAAAGGATTATTGGGACCTTGGAGCCTATCCGAGGCAGCACAGGCAGGGGGCACACTAGACAGAATGCCAGTTCATCACAGGGCACAAACACACACTATGACTGTTTTAAATAGTCCATTTGACTGAACTGCCAATTGAAGCTTATGTGAGGAGAGTATGTGAACTGTTTTGTTAAACAAAAGTGAACCCAAATACAAGTTAAAGAGCTCCACTGTTGTTATTCTACAGAAGAGTCACCATGATTTATTTTCATGGCCTGCTGGATTCCAGAAGGCAGTTTCTCCTGTCCTCAGGTGGTGAAGTTTGTTTCTTTGACTCCAAGAGCACAAACAAAACTCCCACTGAACGCACCACCCTAACCGCAGACCATGGAGGCTGTGATGTGATTGAGGGTCACTGCTAAATTCAGTGCTGTCCTGCTGCACTCGTATGCCTGGTGTGTGTTGTGTGTGATTCAACATAGTGGGAAGATTTGTGGTCTTGCAATTTTAAGGAAGATTCTAACCCCAGGAACAGCTCGGAAATTTACAGGAGCTTTTTCAGCAGGAGGATGTTTAGTCATAACAAAACGCCAACTGTATCTTCTGAGAAAAAGCTTGAGAGTGCCGAGTAAATCTGCCTGAATTGAAACCAAAGACCCAGCACGGTTCAGTGAAACAATAGCAAGCCTACTACAGCTCCTCTTGCCAGATGTCCTGAGATCCACAGCCAGACAGGCTTGCCGCTAAGGGGACCCAGCACTGAAACTGCATCCTTGTTCTTGTCTTTTTACAATGGATCGTTGATCTTAATGCCCAAGCTTGATCATTTTTTAAAAATCTTGGCTTTGATTAGGGTCAAAATTAATTTTTGACTGTGGTCTTAATGCCAGTAACAGATGACGGTTTGTAGTAATGTCGTGTTATTGCTTATGTTTACAATGGCTTGTGTTGTCTGGCACTCAGCTCAAGTGGAGGACTTCTCTACAACATAATGATTCAGAAGGTTTTCTCAGAGATCCTAACTGTTGTTTCTTGACCCTGTTTGTGGCTGGCTCAATGTCAATATCATGGCTAAACTGTCTTGTCTAGAGTAAAAAGAGATTATGAATGGATGGGAATTGAAGTCTACAAAATCCTGTGATCTCAGGTACTGCCCAGACGTGTTGCATCCTTGATTTGAATAGCTGAAGTCTTAGCCTTTGCTATCTGCGTCATATATGTCTGTTGAGAGGAAGAGTGGAAAAAAATGAAAAGCTCAGCCAAAGAAAATTTTTACAGCTTTTTTTGAATGATGTGAAGGCAAACACGGATTCGACCAAGGTGCTGGCCTGTGAGTTTATTGCTGTTCCTTGAGTCACATGAAAAAACCTGGAGGTGCCACTACTCCTTAGCACCTCAACCATCAACAGGTGTCCTGGAGAGCGCCCCTATCTGGGCACCATGGAGAATCACGGGGCATAGAGAGTAAACACTGAGCCTCAGGAGGGAAACCTGGCAGTCTCCTGTAAAACCGTGGCCGCTCACCAATTACAGCAAACAGTGGTAAAGCTCTTAAAGCGCCTCTTTCGGCAGAAAGGGCTGCCTCGTTCCCACCAAGGGCCACAGGTGTGTTTGGTCACATGGGTGTACCTGAGCATGTATGTCTGTGCATGTGTGTTTGTGTACTTGTATGTGGTTCAACTCACCTATCACTAATACAAGATCTCGATGAGAAATTAATGAAATTCAGGATGAAAATAAATGTTGAGATGTTGCATGTGGAAACAATCCCATGATTAATATACACCATAATCAAAGCTAGACGGAGTCCAATGAAAAATTTTAATGGAATTTTTTTTTCCCAGGCAGTGTATGTGAGTGTATATATGCATGCATGGAAGTGCACATGTGTGTCTTTTATTTTGTTTTGACATGTCATCTTTTCATTTTTCAGGGTTGCGGAGCTGGGATTAGGAGT
The DNA here is from genome assembly GCA_019775915.2 of Cyphomyrus plagiostoma. Classification (NCBI taxonomy): domain Eukaryota; kingdom Metazoa; phylum Chordata; class Actinopteri; order Osteoglossiformes; family Mormyridae; genus Cyphomyrus; species Cyphomyrus plagiostoma. The sequence goes on from JABFEA020000067.1 coordinate 30,786,964, forward strand.
TATTATGTGCATCAAAGTAAGAGTCATGTAGAAGTCTGCACCCAGGGAAAAGAGGACTGTGTGTGTGCATGCATGTGCATGCGTGTGCTTCAGTGTCTGTCTGTGCCTGTGTTTGTGTCTCTATGTGTGTCTGTATTTTTGTAATTATAACGTTGTGCGGACCAGATTTCCCCACAATGTGATAAAAACCTGTAATTCTTTACCTTGTGGGGACATTTTTTTAGTCCCCACAAGAATAACCTCTGTTTTACAAAAATCTGTGAATGCAATCAAAAGTTAAAATGGCCAAAAGTCTATTTTGTTTGGTTACTTAAGTTAGGGCTGGGTAGGGGATTGGGGTTGTCATAGTTGGGATTAGGGTTGTCATAGTTGGGATTATGGTTATCCCCATACAAAGGAATGGAGAGTCCCCATAAAAATATGAATACATCGGCTGATGGTGTGAGTGTGCATGTGCATGTGCGGGTGGGTGGCTGGGTGGATGTGAGCGAGTGGGCACATCTGTTGAGGGGTTTTGGTGTGAGGGGTGTAATGGAATCACTTCATAAGTGACATACCAGTTGGGGTCCAACAGGACACCACAAAACCAGTGCTGGGGTGGGACTGTTTTTCCAGTATACCATGTATTTATCTGAAGCATATTGGGATTAAATGTATATTATTCACGCCAAACACAAGGGAAGCAAGCCTGCCTGCCATTTCTAAAACCAAAGTGTTGAAAAAGAGTCTCTCGGTCATCTTTAGTGACATCGTCTGTCAGCCCTCAGACAAATGTTGAGAAATAAGAAATTAAGATGCCTGTATCAGCAATTTGATGCCCCGCGACGATAAACGGGCCAAATTTACCCGTCTCGCCTAAGAAGATGTGGCCTACTAATGAAACTCTGAGAGAATGTATTCCTCATAATGGTGATAACAGCCATGGGTGGAATACAAAAGGCCTGCCTGTCTCCCAATAAGATAAGAGAGGGAAATCGGAGGAAAGGTGGCCCTCTCAAGTTCATTCAGCGCCCCGCTTGGGGGCACAAGGAGCTGAGCAGCATTCCAGACCACTGGAGGAAACAGATTACCTGAATGACATGTGCCTTTGTTACACGGCCTAGAAGTCACCTTGGGGCTATTGCCGTGTTGGGGCCCGTTACCTCTCATTAAGGCTGATTGTCAGGAAATGGGGGGGGGGGGAGCAGCCCCATGATGCCAATCAGAGTTCTTTGAAAGGGATGCAGGACGGCAGCTTAACATTCCATGTGTTCAGCTGACAGTGCCAATGTGATTTATTGCTTCGGCCCAGATGTACTTAGCCAGCCCCGGCTATCAGTCGGGGACCAACACCCAAATCATCCTCTGCCGCGAGGCATCGCCAGGAAAGACACGCAACGGCAGCATAACCTGAACTATGCAGGCACTTTCTCATTCATAGACATCCTGCACCAGCAAAATTCAAACTTAGCTTGGTGTTTTTGAACCAAAGAACCAAAAAGACAATAGACTTTTAGACTTTTTTGGAAAATGTGGCTACAGTTACATGTTATTTATTTGCATTCATTTTTGAAGACCTCGTTTCCTGTTTTTATAGTCGATTTATTTATAGACTTGACATCGTGGGTATTCAAAAGGCAGTAGGCTTATCAGCACCTCTTAGGTCCATGATGCCCTGCCAGGTCTAGGAACCCATTTAAGATCTATGAAGCCAGCAACGTTTAGGATTCCTAATCAGGTTTATCAGCCTTGCAAAGGTCAATGATCACAGCTCAGGTCTATAAACCCTACTCAGGTCATACATATAAATCTATCCATGTGGTAGAACAACACAACAATTGTGTGGACCACATCAATGGAGCACTTGAGACATTTTTTTTCCAAATGCTGTGATCCTGTGGACCTGCCCTTCATGCCATTGGGGAGTAGCTGGGTCAGGATGACCATACTGTTGCATGAATGTCATAATGTGTGGCTGACCAGGTCATGGGCAGGAGACTGGGTGACAGAAGAGCACTTTTTCCAGCAATTCTGTGTGAGGAGATGTAGGTTATTAGGTTGCAGAAAGGTGGGTGAAGGAGGCAGGGGGAGCATCTTTTGATTTTAATTAAACTGGAATGCATTTGAATCTAAATTCCATCCACCCCCCTGCTCCCCCTGTGCAAATCTTGTGTTACATTCCTTCTTGACTCCGTCTGGCTGGTATCTGATGGGTTTTAAGGCAGTTTCACTCAGTTCTCATCACTTCTCTCTGGTGATCAATTCCACCCCTTCCTGTGTCCACCAATCTGAAGAGAAGTCATGTCCTAGCAGCCTGCCCCATCTCTTCATTATACCAAAATTTTGAAGGTTTCAGAATATCAATATTTATTAAGAATCACTCACAGCAATGGGGTAACCGCGCTTGAACTTTTCTACAGCTTGAAATGCAGTTTGCTGGAATCCTTGACTGTTCAGAGTTTTTAGAATACACAACAATGACACATTTGCAGAAAGCTGTGGTTACCGATTTTGATTAACAACAGTCGCTTTTGAAAAAATTGTCAGGTCCATACGTAACTCTCTGGTTGTCATGCCAGTAAGTGGCCAGGCATCTTAGTGTCAGCAATGGTTTGTATCAGGAGTAATTTATAATTTAAGTCTTTTTAATGAAATTATTGAAATTTGTAAGGGGATTTATGATGCTGGTTCAGGGTTCAATTTCTATTATTTTTATGAAAACCACAAAGGAAAATTATTTTTTAATACATTCTATTTTCTTCCTGTGAAAATAATCTGCCTGTCAAGCCTAGAAAATGCATTTATCTGAGAAAGAGTAACAGCTTCAGTGCTCACTTTTTATTGTAAAACTTTGAGACATTAAAATCGTGACAGCCCGTAGGTACCGTGTGTATTCGGTTGCCCTGCCTCACAAACTATTAAAAAAGGAAAGCAAAGACAGTGGAGCAAGGGTAGGAGCCCATGAACCTCAAAACAACCACAACATTCTGCAACCTTCCAGAACATTCTGGGACATTATGGAAATTCTCTTTAATTGTTTGTGAGCAGTTGCAGCACCAGCAGTAGGGGCAGGACAATGAAGGCTAATGTCGGAAACATCAGAAAGTCTACAATGCACATTGCATCGGGATGTCCCCCATATCCTGATCAAGGAACATGTTAATGAAACAGCAGAAAACATTCACATAGAGGTTAAATTGTTTTCATTCAATGTCAAGGAGGAAAAAAAATCGATGCTGTGAAAAACAACAGCCTTGTACTCCCCAGACAGCACTGACGTTTGATCGGGCTATCCTACTTACTCATCCCACACTCACCAACTTTTGCAGTTTCTAGAAGTACTGGTGCAATTTGTCACAAAATTAAATCTTTACCCCTAAAATATGTTTGTAAAGGTTGAAAATGATGTGGCAAATACTTTTTGAATTACAGCCAGTCCCTGGTTATGAATGGGATCTAAGTGTAAGTCTGCCTATGAATGAAATCCAAGTCTACGTCAAATGTGTAGTTAAGCTGAAAAAATAATACAGTATATAATAATAATGATAATACAATAATAATAAAAATAACTACATACGGAACTGCATTGCACCTTGAGCCAACAAACCACTGAAGCCGCACAAGATTTGCACAAACATCACAAAATAATAAATACGACTGTCATTTCATACCATTGCATTCGATTGAACATTTTTATATATTAAGCTTTATGGCAGTCCGATTGTAAGTGTGAGTTGTCCGTAAACTGGATGATCTTAACCTGGTGAGTGCCTGTATCTCACTAAAAGGACCAAATATCTGAAACTACTCCTTTTTTTTGTATCGCTATGCAGCACGGCTTCAGTTTTATGATGATTTGTCTCAGATTTGGTTCTCTTTCAGTTTGTCATTCCTGCAATGTGCCTGAAAAATTAGAAAATATTTCCATGCAATACTTTTAGAGTTAC
>JABFEA020000067.1:30826336-30851327 GCA_019775915.2 Cyphomyrus plagiostoma
ATATCGTATGCGTGCGTCTCACATTCAGACGCGGTTAGTTTCTCTGCTGAAACAAACGACCGAAAGCAAAAATGTTACCCCGTATAATTTGAAATGTATATGTTCATAGCTCACGTGTGGCGTAATAAACACCCAATAAATACATCGGTGCTGTTTTAGACTTCCATGCACCTTCCTTCTCCGCGAGAGCTTTTCAGAATGCCTCCTTCTTCTTTATTCTCAGTCTCCTAAAGATCCCACTGCCACTTCCCAAAACACTACCCATTCACAAGACCACGAACATGGGCAAAACCTGATACTGACAGAGAATTTTAGATGATGGTGACATGCAGAGCGGAGCTGCTTCTCTTGGGTTTGATGATTCTGGTGCACAAGATCAATGTATTACTGCTATTGAACCGTACATCATTGTGGACATGTGAATCATTGTGGACAGCAGGGTCCAAAGACCTACTAGAGTCAGGGTGTGTATGTGTGTTGGGGAGGGGGGGGGGGTAATTTGTGTTGATACAGGTGCCATCTCATTGGAACAGAGACCTAGGAATCATACGAACTTCACAACAAGACAGATGTTTGAAGAATACTCAGGCGCTAAATAGAACTGTATGCTCGCCCTTCCTCTCAATGTCTACCCACCACACCCCATCCTAAAGATCATGATGAGAAAACCACCTCCCCACCAAAAGAAAAAAGACAAATTGTTAACTGGAAATCGGGAGAGAACAAGGGATCATATAATTAACTGTTTGCACCCTGGCACAAGAAAATAAGATCAGGAATGTAACACCTAAAGTCAGTGCATTTGACATGTGTTTAACAAACTTTTAAAACATTATTATGTAGCAATCGTGTTTAGACGTTTTCATAAAGAAAAATACTTACAGTTTAGCTCTTTGCCAATTTGTTCAAATAATTTAGATGAATTATTCCACTTAAAGGTATAACATCAGCTTCGCTCTTGGGAATTCAATATATATCTTTGTAGCTACTGATCTAAATTTGTGTTTGGATGTGTTTGTGCCCGTGTCTATGCGGTTTTGGGTGGACTGCATGGAATAATAAAACAAGACCTACCGAACACTGGCAAAACGATTTGTTTTAGCAAATACTAAAAAGCCTGCTTTCCATTCCAAACATTACGACATTAGCGCACCTCCACCTCATATTAATTACTAATCCCTGTAAGACGGCATGCATGTTATTGGGTTTCGTGATGTATGCGCCCTAATTTGGAGGGTGCTATACTATACATACAGCAGGGTTCACCTCTGTGCTAATCTTCAATGCTTCTGAATCTACTTAATTAACTTTTAATTATGTACAGTGACTGTGAAAGTACCTAAAGATGCTCCATAGTTTACCTTTTAGGACAATGTACCATATTTTCAATTGCTTTTACAGCTCTCAGGGTATTAAATAATGTACAAAATAGAGGAACGTTATTATTTCAGTGGCGAAAATACAGCACAAAGGCATCTAGAGTCAATTGGCTCAAATTAGAAAATAGCTTCTCGCAAAAAAATTAATAAAATATAATCCTAGTTATAATTCAGAGGAACATAAAAACACATTAGTCATCTGAAATGTTGGCTGATTTATGTAATATGAATTACACACTGCACAGTCATTTTTAAATATTTTCTTTAAAGATAACGCCGTTTTATAGCGCTGAAGGGTCAGTAATGTTTTAATGTTTTATTTTGTCAGATGTTTCTGTTTGTCTGTTTCAATGTTTTTAAGTGTTTTTTTCATTTCCCCTCTGTATCGGCTCATTGACCACACCGTCATTGTAAAACAAAATTAAGTTCTGGGCGTGGCGTGGATAAAATACGGTTATACAAAAGCTCACACGTCAAATTTTATTTGCATTAAGATATTTCCATGTTAAAATATCGTTAGATATCATTAAACTACATAGGCCTAAAACAGGTACCGGAACTTGTCTGTTAGGTCAAAGCCATAGGCCTACTACCAAAATCGTTTTATATCAGAAGTATGACAGGAATCTGGCACAGATGTCTATTTTCATAGGCATATAGAAAGGAAATGGATTTATTATGATTACGAAGTTTGGTCAATTTCACACAATTAGTGCTAAATAATTATAAGCTTTCATACCTATTACGCCTTTCAAAAACCAAAACCTTCGGGACTTTTTACGTCTTAAAAGAAAGATCCGCTGTTAAATAACGAAACTGGCCTGTTAGTATAACACCTTTACTAATGCGGTACTTCTTTATTACGGTATGCCTGGGGGATATACAGGGCAGTGCGGGTGAAAATTTCTTAAATCTTTTCCTGGCACTTAACAGGGTGTCGGGGTTTCAAACCCCCCCTTTTGTTTGAATGTGCAAGACGGATTCAATAGGATTTCGTTCCTTGACTCGACATTTGGTTTAAAACTCTTGGTTTGGATTCTCTAGGTTTTTTTCCGCATTTAACATTCAGAAATCGGTGAAGGCCGAATCCTGCATTGTAGTCACTGAGATATAAAATAATGGTAAGTGATAACTCACTGACCACTGTTTACTCCTAAGAACTTTCAGCTAAAACATAATACGCCGCCAAGCAACTGACATTTTTATTAGCGTTTGGGTTCCCAGGGGATACCTGCAAGCAATTTAATTAATTTGCAAAACAACAATCAGGGTTGCTAGTTGGTGCTTTTTCTTAATTCTTTAACTGCAAAAATTAAATTTAAAATTAAATTATTGCTATCTATGGGGGTTTATTACCGTACTTAACGCTCTATGAAATTACTAGATCAACTCTATCAGATCAGCTCTGTCCATCACAGAGGTCCCTTAAGCCAGTAAGCTTGATTTTAAATGTGATAATGACAGCGTTTGGGTACCGCTCTGGGTTTAGCGCACTCATCGCCGGCGCTCACTCGCGTTCTTTGCGAGCAGAAACTTGATAAAGTATTACTAGCATATATAACTGGAAAGCTGAATCCGTATTTACAATTTTAGTATTTTCACTTTCTCTTCAATAGACATTTTGGTATCCATGGATGAACGTTCAATTGCTGTCTTTTATACTCTAACCCCTGTCACTTAACCTATTTTAATTTCTCCTAGTGGTCCATAAGCGGGCAATTTAACCATGGGCGTCCGGGGGTAGCGCATTCACTTATGAGTACTCATTCCCTCCTTTGCTCCCGTGGAGCGTACGAACCTCATATCCACATACAAACTGGGCACTTCTTACCACGACCACATTAAAAATTAGCATACTGATACACTACTGAAAGTATCTGCCTACAGACTAAACCTCAACAGTATGGCCATTAAACTACACAAATAAATAGACTAAATTACACCAACGCAAACCGACTATTTAATCTGCTTTGTTTCCCTTTTTTTCCCCCACAAATTAACTATCCAAATACATATTGTGACTCATCTCTTTCTCTGAAAAGCTATCCCAATTCTAGATTTATCCAATTAAAGCAAGTTTATTTGTATAGCACACTTCATACCATTAGACAAATTAAAGTGCTTTTCATAAAAGTATAAAATGCAATAAAAGGAAGACATATATGAGAAATTATGTTTTATGACGAATTACAGAAACGGCAAAAACTAAAAGTCTGTGTTAAATTAATAGCCAGATCAACCGTCACATCCCGAGTTATAAATTAAACAGAATCGCAACGACTTTCTCAATTACGTAGCCTATAGTTGACAGTACAGAAAGAATTTATGTTAGGCCTACGTCTATAGCGTGAAATACCAAACAATTCAGCGTTCCTTTGGGTTTTCACTGAAGTGAAATTAAAATTGTACGTTTTGCATATCCGATCGATGATCTTTGTGGTTTCGAGTTTCAAAGCAAATATCCGTGCATTTAAATGTAGCAAACCTAAAATTATGCCTTCTGTATTATCCCAAGGAAGTATTAAAATAATTTACCATATTCCCACAGAAAGGGTCAAAAGCGAGATCAAATGAGCTGCATGACATCAAATCGCATGAGCAGCATTTAACAGAATAATGTACATACAAAAGATTGCAATAGTTCGCCCTGGAAATGTTTGGTCATTTATTCAAGTTTGTAATTTTCTGCAGGATAATCTGGGTCTGTGTGAATTGATGAGTGGGATAATAACCGAGATTGTGCAGGTTTGTTTTAGAGCTGGTCAAGGCTGCAACACATGTGCTCCACAGTAGCTGACATAATTAAGACTAGTTTTTCTTTCGATTAAACATGAACCGTGTTTGTTCCCAACCAAGGTACGTTTGCTCTAGGAAATACTGGCATTAGAATTACATTTATTCTGCCACTAAAACAAACCATTTCCTGCGCGGGATTAGACCAGGAACCCACAAGAGACGCAAAACGAGTATACAATTAATGATAGGGATATGTTATTCTTTACTAAAGTATGCGTTTAAATTATTGAAACCTTCTGCGTATTGCTAGGTGGAAAGCAATATTCAGCCGTGTGCCAGGCAGTCAGCGGTACTCCTAAATTAATTTTAATTTAACTTCATGACATTAAAATTGCATGCTGCGTTTCACCACTTTCAGACTACAAGTAGATGTTCGTGAGCTAGTTGTGTATGTTCCCCATGCCATTTAGGATTCTATTATTTATTATTCTAATCTGAGGTTTTAAAGTACATGGTTTTAACAAAAAAGAACAACGCTAACTAAACGCAGCTGAAAATCGCCGCAAGTCGTCCGCACTCTCAGTAGTGCGGTATTTACAGTGCAGGTGCGTTTTTATAGCGCCATGTCCATGACAGGGGTCCCTAAGCCAGTAAGCTTGATTTTAAATGTGATAATGACAGCGCTTGGGTACCGCTCGGGGTTTAGCGCACTCATCCCCGGCGCTCACTCGCGTTCTTTGCGAGCAGAAACATGATAAAGTATTATTAGGATATATAACTGGAAAGCTGAAGGCGCGTTTGAGGCGCAGCGAAACCCACATCCTCTCTTTTTATATTCTACGCACGTTTCAAACTACCCCTTCCCTAAAATGTATCAAATTTGCTGTAAGCCGAATAAAGCCGGTTTGAATTATAAAAACAAACAATGGTATGTAGTTTCTAATGCACAAACCAAAGCTAAACATAGTCGTGCCCACTTTTTAACTGTAACCATAAGCCGCATCTATTTTAGTATCAAGTCTAGGGTCTGAGCATAAAGATAAAACGAGTAGTTCGGTAATTATTTTAAAAGGCGAAAATAAAACTAGATGTATCGAGATGGACGGGATCTTTTAATTCATTCATAACGACGTAATAAGTGACGAGTTGTGTCAATCAGACACAGCAGGTCAGTGGCTGATGTTTTATGACCGCTTTTCCAGACGTAGCTTTAAATTATATCCTCAAAGACCGGCGTGTAAGTAGATGGTGATGTAATGCACGCAGAGTAATCTTCATTCACAAGTTGTGACAGGTAACTTTAACTGGAGAAAACCGCAGAGTCCGTGACTATTATAAATACCCTATTTTTATGTGGTGTGTTCTGAGTGTCCGTTATTTTCTAGCCAAGCTTCAACCTTTTACAACTACTATGATAGAATTGTACAACACTGGCAAACTTCAGAGAAGCTACTTTATGCATTTCAAACTGATTTGTTAAACAGAATCTTTAAAGAGTTTCACAACCAGAAGAAAAAATGGGAAATTAAGCTTTCTTACATGTTTTGTGATATTGCGTTTCCAAATTAATTTCAACAATGGCAGAAACCGGTGATGGTAGTATATTACTGTCATAGTAATTTATTGCCATACAGTAACACTAATGGAAAATAACGGTCACCTTTTAAAAATCGAAACATGAAAGTATACATATATTCGTTGCAAATAAATAGTGCTCTCGGAAGCACAAATTAAACCAGAATATTCTGGAACCCAGATACTGTAGTAGAACATATTTGTTCAGCTACATTGGCAAGTGCATTTCTTCATCTTTAGCTTATATATGTCTCTATATGTTATATAAATACTCTTAACTCATTAATCATAAAATACGGGCAGATTAAAAACTCATATAAATTATTGTTTTGATATGTAAATGATTAGATCATTTGGTCTTCAAAATATATATCTAAATAATTATTAAACGTCATTTTCAAAAACTGTTTTTAAAGAATTACTTTCACCAATCGCCCTATATCTATGTTGAGTAACAGAATGCACACTCTATAATAGTCCTATGTGGTACAGAAAAAGCAGATTTTTTGCACATAATCAGTCGCAGATTAGTGAATAGCTGGATATAGGCCAATATAAAAGCAAGAGAAAAGAACTGAAATTCTTCGAGTCAACTTACAGGTAACTTCCACTGGTAAGGATGAGGAAGATCTGCGGGTAGTACACTGACAGCAGTACACTGCGTGACGAAAAGATTATCATGATGGCATTGAACAAGCAGCCAACTTCTCACTAAGGTTTTTCTATGTAAAATCCTTATTTTGCTGACTTCCCGCTTCAGTCAGGCGCACTTGCGGTGTACTATGCAGCTTCGAGCTCCCACGGCCATGAGTGTGCTGCGGGCGCCGATATTGAGTCTGTCATCTCTCGGCGGGTGGAGGCAGTTGCAGAGTGTGGTTCCTAAACCGAAATGATGATGGTTTAAGGGATTTTTTGGATGGCAGAGCGTTGCTTTGCTCTTATAGGAGACGTGGCTACCATTGGGCAGAGAGACACAACTATCCGCCCACTTCTATAACACGGCAGGGACAATGGGGCGACACTCGTCTGTTCATCGAAACGACGACTTTTCATTCATGTGACGCAACTGGCAAGTAAACAGAAGGGAAGCGACGCGGCGGCTTTACGTGCTGACCAGCGTTAACTCGACACCAGCTGACTTTCAAGTTAAGGCTCCGCTCTGTTGACTTTTTGAAATATGCACTTGTTACTTTATTCCGTATAGGCTATCCACAACTGCGTGAACCTAACGCAACCGAAACAATTCCCGCTACACATAATAACGTGGTATATAATTCACGGCACTGCTTGTATTATGGTATGATATGAGTCTTGATCAATTATGCTACCCGCTTCCGAAAGCAAACGCCCCACGTTGTTGTTACAAAACTCATCTGCGCTAGTTTTCAGGTGATATTAAAGAAAATGACAGACATGACAGACAGTCCCTGCATCAAAAGAACATCCTTTTTTCTGAAACGAGCGCACGATCACTCTGACAAATCCTCAGGGCTCTGAGTCGCTAGGTGCGATCCGAATGATCAATAATTAGGCTTATCACTACCGCCTTAACTATTACAAATGAAATGAACGAAAATTCAGCAGTGAGCTCAGAGCCCAAGGACGTCACACGAAAATGTGTAGCCTTAACCTCCCCCGCCCCCTAGCCTTTTCTTGGTTACTGCAAGGTGAGGTAGCCTACTGGAAATGTATCATACTCTTTAGAAATTATGGTCATTATTGGATATTTTTCTGTCATTCTGAGAAACATAATAATGGACGCACATTTAAGTTGCTTCTTTGAATTTCTTGTCTATAGTTGGTATACAGCATATTTATACAATTCAACGTTGCAACGCGTTTTACTTAATGCGGAGGTACCAGTGATAAACACGCGAAATAACTTGATATTGCGAAACACGTGACAAACGGTAACAAGTAGCAAAGTCAACCGGAGAAAAACTACAGAAGCATTTAAATTTAGTATTATCCACAAGTCCATTCTGTATAAGTAAATGGTTTCTCTTAGTTATGCCTGCGAATTTTATAACTAATATGGTATATTTTATTCTAGCGTGAAATGCAATATATTCACTGAGTGTGAGCTCAAGTGAAGAGTATGGCAACACATTTCATCCAATATTAAATAAGTAACATATACACAGGCGTTTCCAGTCGCTTTTTAACAGTTCTTTTAATATAGGCCTACACCTAAACATTAAAATGTAATGAGACACGTGGTTTTGTGTTTGAAATAATTGTTATTGTTAGATGTATTTTCTAACAACCCTTTTATTATTATTATTATTATTATTATTATTAGTAGTAGTAGTAGTAGTCATTCAAGAATGAAATCGAAGCACTGCAAAACAGGTAGAATCTCTGGCTGAGGAATGTGGAAATACCGCTCGCCCTGTCACTGCTAATGAGGATATACGGGGGTAATCCTGTGCCAGGCGAAGACAGCAGGCTCAGTAACGCAGCCTGGAAACACAGAAGAAAGCATTGCTTGAAAAAATTAAGCGGCCGAAAAAGTTTTTACGAAAACTACTTTTGGACCGACAGTCTCCATTTGTATTACCACGTACTTTACTGGCGAATGAGTGTTTAACACATTGTTAGAAAGAATTTAATTATATAAACACAAACTGTACTAATGTCAGTGTGTCCCAAAAGGTAATATGCCTTTATCTGGAATCACAGCATATTTACCAAAGTTATTTTAAATGTTAAGCTACGTGAACAAAACGTGGTTACATTTTCATTCCCTTTCATTTTCTCCCTCTATCTATCTATCTATCTATCTATCTATTATTTGATCACCCAACACTCACCCGAGCCTCAAGTAGATGATAGCCAAACAGAGGAGCACGTAGAGAATGCACTGCCTAAGGGATCTGTGCATGATCTTAACAACCCCGATGACCAGCCATTCACTAAGCAAACGTGCTCATGTCTCTGCTCATATAATGAAGTCTACAGAAGCTATTTCGGTATCAAATGCCCCTTTGCGCGAAATCTGTGCTCCTTTCCAATCCATGTTCAGGTGCGTCCAGCCGAAGAGCTTAAACCACGGGAGTGAGTCGATGAATTTCTCTTATTAATAGCCTCTTTCCTCAAAATGCAGCAAACCGACGCGTTTTGCTTCGCATGTCCCTCCAGATAAAGCGCAAAACTTCTCCGCTGCCATGGAGGATGTGTCGCCTGTTGTCCCTGACATATGTGCTGCAGTCCTTCTCATTTGACGACATCTTAGATTTTTTTCATGTAGCTGCAGGTATTTTAATCCAGGTAGCAAAAAGGCCCCCTTTTCCACGCCCCCTGTGTTGAATCATTGTCTATATTCAGAAGCGGGGATGGGCCCCCGAGTTAGATAGCTACATATGAGGCCTGCATGTGTCCAAAAACCTTATTATATCATTCAGTCGTACGATCTTTTATCTTAATTGCCTATAGGCCTAATCGAAGTAAAATATTAATATTATTAACATGCTTTTGATAATTAGGCCTACTTATTTGTTTCCCGGTCTAGGAAAATATTTTGTCTAATAGCAGATTGTGTTACATGTATTTTCCTGTACTAGCCGATCAAGAAGTGCACATAAATGTCTATTGTACTTTAAATACATTGCAACGACTATACGTCTAAACAACCGTTGTTCAGACTTGCATGTCAATCAATAAAATTATTTCAACATAATTCAGGCTTTAATGTATTTGTTTTTTCCCCTTCGGCAAGCAAGCTTGACTGAACACGAAGAACAACTGCAAAGAAACCATTGGACTTTAATGATAAAGGAGAATTTAAGGGAATCTGCTTTGATGTTACGAGGCGGACGGAGCATTACCGGTCTCCCCCGTGTGGCGTGCTTCGGCATGGCCGCATTATTACCAGCCAGTGTTCCAAATGATGCGCCTAAAAAAGCCAAGGTATCCACAAGTCCATACTTGTGAGAACAATAAGCTCTATAAACAAAAATTAAATTTAAAAAGCGCCCTGAAAATCCAGTTTTTGTTATTATATGTAATCAGTTAAGGACTGACTTAAATAATGGTAGGACTCTATTATTTCCATTTGTAGTCTAACATCCTGGTATGAAGATGGGTGTGATTTATTTGTTTGTCTGTTTCTTTATTTATTCCAGCTATCTAGCTATTTTTTATTATTTATTTGCTTTTGTTTGTTTGTTTGTTTGGTTTTACAAACTGAATTTTCAGGCCCAGAAACATCCAAATACATAAATGAAACCAAGTTTAATTAGCGTTTACTACAGGTATGTTTAAAAATGGTCGTGCTGTTTTGAATAGGCCTACAACATAATCATTTTCTTTTGACAAGGTACAGATTTAAAGCATATTTCTCTTCAGCTGTACTAACCAGACAGTTATCCTATATGTCTCATGTACACTGTGAGGTATTTACTGAGTGCAAAATGAACTGCATGTTCTGTACAGCTTACGAGTTTTAGTTTTCCCCTTTTGATTCCTTTAAAAGAATAATATGTGTATATGAGTGAAATATAGGCATTGACTTCTACACTTAAGATCTAGATTCTGATGATTTATAACTCAGTGCTAAATAAGTCATGAAATGAATTTTTTATGGTTGTTACATGTTACATTTTTAGCCAGTTAGGTTTATTTCTCAGGCTTTGTTTTATGTTAGTATGTGTTGTTAACATTTTTTTTAAAAGAGGCAAATAGTTTCAGTAGTTGCAACAAAAGTCCCAGAGACAAACACTACTAGCCTGTAGACACTGGGTATTGTTATTTGCGGACAAAAGGCAGACATGGTCACAGAAAAACTTTGCTGAAACAGACCAAACTTCAAAAGTGTTCACATCAAAAAAACTAACATCAATGGGTTTTTTGAAGTAATAAAATTTTACATCAATTCCACAGGGGTTGGAAATAAAGAAGACCATATTTAATGCTTTTGTTGAAAAGATGTTCTTTGCGAATAACAGCTTGATTGCCTTAAAATGTGAGCCACAGGGGAACTGGATGAGAGTTGTCCTGTTTGGCTTAATTAAAATGTTCAAAGACAATTTTTTTTAATGGAGGCTGTTCCTCAGAGCGAAGGGGCGGAGAGCATCTGACCGCGGACCTGCCGTTGTCATTATTGCGGACACACAGGGTCCTTTACGGATTATGAAAACACATGCAGAAATTTCAAAGGGGTAAATGTTTCAATTGCTCTCTTATGGCGTTCGCAGAGTGGCAAGGCTGGCCTGGGAATACATTTTGGCCCTTCACAGTTAGCTGGGTTAATAAAAGCTAGAAGTAATGACTGGCCAATTAGAGCTTAGGTAAGGAGCAATCCTGCTGGACAATCATGCCAGCTGGCCAGTCGAGTCCTGCAGACTGACATAATGTTACATCATTTTGTTTTGAAGAGGAAGAATAGAAGAAGAAGAAGAAGAACAACAATAATAACAATAATAATAATAATATAATATGAATAAGTAAAAATAATTAATATTATTGTGGTAGACATTACATTCAGGGTGTACACCTGCTCAGTGCTTCCTGGGACAGATTCAGGGTTCTCTGGATCTTGATCTTCCTAAATTGAGACAATAACAAAAGTCTGCAATCTTTAGGATCTCATTTGTGTAAGTCTTGTTCAGGTTCTGATTTTCCATGATCATGTCAGCCTGCTTAGGTAACAAAAGTCTGGTTTCGCATTGATAAAGTTTTGAGGTCAATGTTGGGGGGGGGGGGGGGGTGGTGCAGAAAAGACTGAGTCGGAGTGTCAAGGCAACTCTGCTTCCTTTAGAAAGCTCATGGAGAGTTTTTGGCCTCAGGTCACCCTCAGCAGAAGATGAGCTGCCAGATTCAGTTGGCCTAACTTCACACTCCGGGGAGTCCTCGCAAGATTGAACATTTCTGTGCTGAACTGCACCTATCAAAGCACCATCATTGTATGCTGATGAGCAAACGGGTCGGAACTCCAGGCAGCAGAGTCTGCTTCTTCTCATTTTCATCTCTGTAAAGCCTGCGGAGAAAAAAAGGTCAACCAGGCCTTTTTTATTTGGCAGGTACCGGCAAATACATCTTGCCGTCTTTTTAAATATTATTAAGTAGTTTTGACCGAAAGCTAAATAAGAAAACCCACCAGGCATTGCACTGTTTGTGTGGGAGTCCTTTCAGCTGGAAAGAGGCTTCCGCAGTCCGACGGTATGGACCTGCGCAGGAGCCAAACCAGGGAGAAGGGTCGGGGCCTGCCATATCCACACAGGGCCCCAAGCGGCAGGGCACTGGTGGAGAAGGGCAGCGTGGGGGTCAGGGTGGGGCTCTCCTCTCAAGCTTCACAGGCCGTTGCCTCCCTTTGGCTCACTTATGTACTTCTTGGTGAGATTCCCCAGATATTTCGTGATTTTCCTTATGGTTGGGATGTCTCTCCAGCAAAGTGCCATCAATTCGGCTGGGACTTGGTGCACGATGCAATTGGGATATCGTGAGTGGATTTTTGGACTGATGCTTGTCCTGGAACATTCAGTATCTGAATTACTGGAAAACAAAGGTGGTATTTAGTAACTGGAATGAAAAGCAAAACAGGTAAATTAGCTAAAAGCCTAGATTAGAAAATTAATACCAATGCACCATACTTACTCATTTGTACTAGTTCATAAGATATTCTGCAACAAACTGGTTTGAGAGCATCTCATTTATTAGGACATTGTTGGTTGTACTCAAGAACAGGGCTGTGTGTCCACCACTGTCCCACTTCACTCAACCTCCAAATACTTCAGGTCCGTAGTCATTCTTGGGTATTGGGAGTCATCAGACATGACCCTACTGCCCTTTCTGGCTCTAAGGGGCACAGGGTGACGCAGGAGAACGTGACAACATGGAATGTGGCTTATCCAGCTGTCTGACTACCAGGAAGGAAACATACTCCACCATCCATTCTGAATAGGAACTGGGTTCCCGATGTGCCCAGAGTTTAACAAAGTGCATGGGCCACTGGGATATAGATTTTTAAAGAAGGCAGAGTGAGTTGGGTTTGTTCCTGTGAGGAATCCACACCCCGACATCAGGATGTTGCATGCAGGTAGCTGGTTATCTGCTCTGCATTTAGGAACATCATATATCCTTGATGATCTACTCTATGAGATATTCTGTTACATTTTATGTTATTCCTCATGGAGTGAAAGGTAGGGAGAACATGGAAGAGTATGTACAGGAACATGCAGAGGAACACATGGAGGAGCACATTGTGGAACATATGGGCATATAAATGTAGTGACTCATGAAGAAACACAGAAGAACAAAGAGAATAAACCTAATGGAAGAACATACAGAGCAACCCATTGAACATCACACAGAGCAACACATAGAACATAACACAGAGGAATAAAAGGAGGATCTCAGCTTTTGGAGGGACACATAAAAGAATGCACATTAGAGATCATACATGTAAATAAAGTAAGACTGGAATAAATATATGGTCTAACATTTTCTTTAATTTATTTCAGGAAGCCATTTTAAGTCACTTGCAGGGTTGCGGTTGCAAAATCTGTCAGATGCAAATCATATCTTAACCACATTAACCTGATAATTTGACACTGAGAATAAAATCCTGGAAATGCATGTAAAGGGGTCAGGATTATTAGTCAATCCAGATGATACAAATGCAATCCTAGCTGTTGGGTGTATGTATTAATGTAGGAATGCAGTCCAGACATCAAGTGGTGAAATTACTTTGTAGGGCTGGCAGCAAGTCTGAGCTCTCCTTGTTACACGGCAGTTTCATCTTACAGGTTACACCGGCCTTTTGGTTCTGATGAAAGGCATGTCACCAGTCTTATCACCAACATTAAGGCTTGTGGTTTTGTTTTCTCAGAGTCCAACCATGTGAAATTAAAAGCGACAACTACTTACCAAAGTTATTAGAGTACTTGTTATTCCAGGCATGAACTTAACTGCACTTTCATGAGGGAATGATAATCATTGTGGATTGAAGTCCCATTCACTTAGAAACAGAAGGCAGCTACAGCACAAGCAGAGGTTCACCCCATTCACTTTCTTTACTGGTGGCTTGATTATACCAAACATCCACATACACTAAAATGAATGACTCCAAGATCCTACAGCCATCAGTCTTGCTACATTTAGCTTGATACCGGTACATAGAAAAAAGCTGAGAATGGTGCACAAATACTTCATTAACTCTGCTGTGATGTTATGGATTGCTTGTGCAGCAAAAGCCAGCTGGTATCAGACTAACACATGTTTTAGGAGGGCCTATTAGCATGAACCAATCACACCTCCAATGTCCAGAGCAGCAGTTAGGAATGGTGGCAGACTTACTCCCTACGCCAAGGCAGAATATTAACTCCTGTTATGCACTCTGTTCTACTGAAACTGGAGGAGGGGTGTCACCACTTATGTCAGCCCAAGTGAGGGAGACCATCTTTCCCAGGCATGTGTGTGTGTTGTTTTTGGGATGTACAGAAAAATGACTGCCTGGATCGATGTTACATTGCGTTTATGTTGAGTTCCAGTTGGTTTTACAGAAGATGAGGATCCAAATGATCATTTTACATCCAATATTTTATTTACCAAAAACATAAAATACGCTCAGCCTACTGTGACGGCCTTTAAACTTAGCCGTGGAAAAATATATTTGCCATGATAGTTTGATCGTTTATGGTTGACGCTGGTCAGCAGATCCAGCAGGGAGATTCTCATGAAAATGAATGTTTAACTGTAATAAAAAAAACACTAAAAACTGAACTCAGTATCTCCCTAGAAGAGCAATAACTAGCAGAGCAAGAAGGTGCCACTTGGATCTGAGAAAAACTGATTCTAGGAAAAGCAAATGCCATAATCAGTGTCTTTCCCTGTGACCTTGTGTGCAAAAGTGCTCAAAGAGAGAAATGAGATGTCGGGCATCTATTAGTGTTTTTGTCAAAGCTGTAACCTAGAATGTACAAACGATGTACTGCCTGGAAACACAGAGCCTCCAATAAAACCAAACTTCACAAAATATGTTTCAGTTTATTATTCCTCTGCTTAAGAAAAACAAATATATATAGACCAAACATCTGGAGTCATGAATGCAATTAAAATATTATACCAAAATATTTTGAGCAAAATTATGAAAGAAGATTATTGTACAATCAAGTACAATATGACAGATTATGATTGGAATGGATGTCCTTCCTTCATTGCCTATCATTCATGCTCTTGGAAAGTTGTATAGCCTATTGACTGAAAAATTGTTGAGTTCTCCGGCGCCTTTTTACATTATCCGAATCACCCTTGAAATTATATGATTTGGAATAATGGCTTAAATTGCTCCAATTCTGCCAGCATTCTGTTATTAAAGAATCAGACTTGCCAGACGGTTTGAATGTCGTCCTGTGGTTTGTAGACCATCTTATGTCCTTATGATCAGGATAATGCTCTAAGTTATTAAAAATTGACTATTACTGTCATGTTCTGTTTTTCTTACTGTTAGTTTTATTATTGCTATGCTCTCACTAAGGCAGAAAGCACTTCAGACTCAATCTTAAGTACGCAGACTTTTCTACATGCAGAGTGCAGTGGTTAGCCAGGCTTTTGTCACTAGTATGTTTGAGTATGCTGAAAGGCGTCCACAGACCTACTAAAGAAACACTTTGCTGCCAGCTTACTAAACACAAGTGTTTTTTTAGGAACAACCTAATGAGACAATAGCTGTCATAATTGGCCAGTTTCCCAGTGCTTTTCCACAATATGTTTCTTAAATAAAACTGAAAAGGTGCTTTATAAGAAGTCAGACTAAAGCTATGTAATATGGATGAAAAGAAGCAGCAAGTTCCTTGGAAAAGCAGCCAAGCTAAAGGAAGGTGCTGTATTTGCCAGTTTTATTTGTTTTTCTCTGTTTTTGTCAACCGGCCCCTGAGTCAGGATAATGTGAATGACTGATGTGGTTAGTCTTAGCCTCTAATGGCCTAGTGAGCACCTGATGGAAGGTAAGTCATGTGAACTCCCATGATTGATGAATATGTTTCTGCTGATGCTTGTATTCTGGGGCATATTGTTAAAAAAACCTCTCAGATTATACTCCCCCACTTCAATTTCGCAGCCAAACAACTACATCTGACCTGATACTCTGCACACAATCCACCCTTTGTCACTGCCCCACTCACTCTCCTTTTTCTGGGGCATGTTTTTACCATTGAGGAAGTGTTTATTGATTTGGTTTTGTGCAGAGACTCTGCCTTGTCTGAAAAGGCCGTCCCAGGGGTTGCCAGTGCTCCCAGTCAGCGTCCAGTGCCGGGATCTGGCACGGGCCCGTGAAGCCAAACACAAGTCGCCTTTGTAGCTCCTTCCGGAGATTCCCTCAACTCGGCCTCCCTCACAAAGGGACGTTTAGTTCCACACAGTCCCCTCCCGCTGTATTTCCCAATGAGCCATAAGTCTACTTCAAGCCTGTCCCCAAATTTCCAGTCTGAAAATGTCCTCTCTCTTGTGAGTCTGGGGCCATTGTCAGCTTGCCATGTGCTCTACCCAGGGGTTTTATTGGAGTTAAAGATCTCCTGAAAATTAAGTGACTAAGACAGACAAAAATATGTTTTCTCTGAAAAAACCTAAATATACCATATCCTCTGATTATTTTAAAGGCATTATGATAGATACCCAAATATCCTCCTCATAAAAATGTTAGTCAAACGTGCTCTGATGTAAGCAGTCTGAAATGAGTAGCCAACATCTTGATTCACATGAAATGTTGGCCTGAGTTATCAAATATATTTTAAACCAATAAATATTAATGATGAAACTTGGCTCTGTTTTTACTGTGTAGATGGTAACGTTACCTGATTAATCATGTCTAGTACTGAACACCACACCCAGCCCTGGGTTTGACTCCTATTTTATTACACACATTCACTAAAATTGTGAGGATTTATCATGGAGGGTCATGGATTTGCCCCCAGGGCCTTGATATTCCATGCTGCATCACTGGCAAGGCAATCAGGTAACATTTGTTAGCACTCAAAGAGCCACACATGGTGGGGAGGTCACACAAAAGACCTACTTCAGCAAAAACTTTTAAACCTACATTTTCATACAATTGAAGCAAGTGGGTTTAGATTACGTGCACAAGAGTTTAGTGCATTTCACCAGATTACACAGTCTTTGTATTATAATGTATCATGTTCATCCCGTTAAAATGGCTGCTCAGGTCAAAGAGAACGTAAAATGTGAATGAGCGAGTGTCCCATATGGAGAGCAGCAGCTTTTCCTGCCTTTCTTTGAATGGTAAACCATGGCTGATGGTAAGCATAAATCAGAGAGAAACCACATTACTTCATACAAGAAGGATTCCGTTGCTGGACAGAACTTGGGTGTGATTTCAATCTAGCTCAAAGATACCTACATCTTCAGCCTGCCCCATGTGGTCTGACCCCACCCTGAATTCTCAGATCATGCCCCATATCCTAGACCCCACCCTGTGTTCTCAGACTCTACCCCCCAATCTCCGCTGCAGCATTGACTTATCTAAAGTGTTCCAGACTGATCCCTAAATGACAAGGGTCCCAGGTTGGGAGGACCCCAACTCAGCGACGAGTGTGGATGTTACAACAGTTACTGTGCTTATAAGCTCATCCCCATGACCCTTTTTCCCAGCAAGGCCCACTTTCTGAAATGAAGTCATCAGCGCTGGTAGGGCACTGGGAAGCCCGGTCAGTGTTTCAGATGGCCCTTTAACACAATGTGGCCACATTCTTTTCTTTTATGACTCAACTGAGCAATAGAGTCTTGTTTTTCTACTTTCTAATAGAAATTTTCTGGAATCATGGACAGGAACCACACTTTGTTTAACTGGTGAAGAAATGTCTGTGCAATTTGTGTCAGATTGGCAGTAATAAATGAATCAGGAGCCATACAGTGAAAACAGAGACAATAGATTCTTAAGTGACTTAATGGTCTCACACTTGCAGGGTCATGGCTTCCATTACTGCACCTGTGTGTACAGAGCTAGCTGAATTTCTGTCTTTCATCTAAGTAGCTCACATAGACCATAGACATGGTTTAGACAAATTGATGACCTACAATTGAGAAACCAGGATTAACCAGTCCCTGGAGCAATTAGTGTTAAGGACCTTGCTCAAGGGCCCAAAGGTGTAATCAGTCTGTCAAACACAGGATTTGAACCAGCAATGTTTAGCATAGCATCCTAAATCACTGAATCACGCAGCACTTGTTTGTGAGGGCTCTAATCGGAAAAATAATATATAGTAGTTATAAAGGTTTCATTAGAGTTAACATGTTCTTTCACTTCACATCACAACAACGTAAATTTGGTTTATATACCATTATTACTTCCCATCCATGAATCATCTCACTGTACATTTGTGTGCCTCAGTGATCCAAGGATCTACATTATATGGACAAAAGTACTGGGACACACCTATTAACCACTGATTGCAGGTGTTTCATTCAGACCAATTGCCAGTGGTCCATAAAATCAAGCACCTAGCCATGCAGTCGGGTTTACAAACATTTGTGAAACAATGGGTCGCTCTGGAGTCTGGATTTAACACTTTCGTGCTAGAATTTCCATGGTCAACGCTAAGTGGTATTATTGCAAAGATGAAGCATAGAGGATCAACAAAAACTCAGCCACAGACACACTTCAAAATGGGGGGAGCTCATCAGTGAGCGCCTAGGGGTCAGACCTCTACCCATGGAGCCCGGCTGGGCAAAGCCCGAAAGACTTACATGGGTCTGCCCTCCTATTGGCCTTCCACCTGGGGGGGGGGGCATGGAGATCTGGTGCATTGTGGATCAGGCGGTAGTCGAACACTGGGCCTTGGCAGCTCAATTATTGACTACCAAACCTGGTTTTAGGTACATGGAAAAGAGCTTGAGCTAGTGTGTGAGGTAGAGAGATACTATCTCTATATAATCGGGCTCACCTCAACTCACAGCATGAGCTCTATAACTGAGCTCCTGAAGAGGGGTTGGACACTACTCTTCTCTGGAGTTGCCCTGGGTGAGAGACATGGCACAGTAGTTGGTTTATGCATAACCTCACAATTGACTGCTTGTTCAGCTCTCGTGACTGAGAGCGTCACTTCCCTTCAACTTGTTCCCTTGGGGGACGACATTTGACTGTTGTCTGCGTCTATGACAGAAACATCATTTCAAGTTATCTTGCTTTTCTGGAGACCTTGGGTGGGGTGCTGGAAGGTGCACCCTCTGGGGCCTCCATTGTTTTACTAGGGGACTTTAACAGCCACGTGGGTAATGACAGTAAAATCTAAAGGAGTCTGACTGGGAGGAATGGCCAGCCAGATCTAAACTCAAGCGGTGCTCTGATGTTGGACTTCTGTGCTAGCCACAATTTGTCCATAACTAACACCATATTTGAGCAGAAGAGTGTACACCGAGCACCAGAACACTGTGCGCCATAGATCAGTGTTTCATTTTATAGTCGTATCAGCAAACCTACAACCATATATCTTGGGTAAAGAGTGGAGTTCAGCTGTCAAATGATCACCACCTTGTGGTAGGATGGATCAGATGGTGAGAGAAACTTCCGGACAGATTTGGTAGATATAAAAGTATGGTGACAGCATGCTGGGAGTGACTGGCAGAGGCCCCTGTCCAGGAGATCTTCAACTCACTCATTCAGCAGAACTCTGAGGGAGGCTGGAGATATTTAGTCCAAATGGGCCATATTCCATGCATCCATTTCTGAAGTGCTTGTGTAGACTTGAGGCCATAAGGTTGTTAGTGCCCCCTGACCCTCCAAACCCAGTGGTGGACACCAGTGGTAAAGGACGCCATCAGGCTGAAAAAAGAGGCCTTCTGAACTTGGTTAGCTTGCGCAAGGCAGCTGACAGGTACTTGTAGGCCAAGTGGAAAGTAACTTTGGCAGTTGTGGAAACAAAAACTCTGGTGTGGGAGGAGTATGTTAAGGCCATGGAAAATGTCCACAAAGAGATTTTTGCAAACAGTTAGGTGGCTCAGGACGGGGAAACAGGGCTTTGCCCATGCTGTATACTGCAGGAAGTGCTGTTGATTTCAACTGGGGATATAGCCAGGAGGGGGAAGGAGCACTCTTGAATCCTACTGACATGTCTTCCTTTGGCAGAAGCAGAGTCAGGGGACTCACGAAGACTTACCCATCACTGAGGCTCCAGGAGTGGATGAGATTTGCCCTGAGTTCCTGAAGGCTCTGGATGTTATTAAGCTCTCTTGGTTGACTTGGTTGAATCTCAGATCCAGGATGAGCAATGTGTATTTTATCTTAGTTGTGGAGCACTGGACCATGCAGTTCTTTACCTTTACAAGGATACTGGAGGGCATGGGTCCCTGCATATCCAGAGTAGGACTATGCTTGTACTACCGATAGTAAATCAGACTTGTTCCCAGTGGATGTTGGACTGTCTTTATCACTGATTCGGTTCATAATTATTATGGAAAGAATTTCTAAGCATAGCCAAGGGATGGAGAGTGTCCAGTTCGGTGGCCTCAGGATTGCATCTTAGTTTTTTGCAGATAACGTGGTCCTGTGGGCTTCACTGAGCTTTGACTTCCATTGTGTGGTCAGGCAGTGTGCAGCAAAGCATGAAGTGGAAGGGATGAGGATCAGCACCTCAAGGTTTGAAGCCATGATTCGCTATGTGAAAAGGGTGGATTGCCCACTCCAGGTTAAGGGATGAGTTACTGTCTCAAGCAGGTCTTGGGGTCTTGTTCACAAGTGGGGAAATAATGGAGAATGGGGTGTGTAGCGATTCTGATATCTTCGCAAGAGGATGAAGGTCCTAGTCTTTAGAGTCTTGCTGCTCCCTGTCTTGCTGTATGGCTGTGAGACATGGACACCATTCAGTGAGCTGAAATGAAGACTAAATGAGTGGTAGGAAATGGATGGATGGATACAATTATTTACAATCCATACTTCTGTTTTAAAGAGTAACAAAAAAAATCAGATTTTTCTATAATTTAACAAATACCTTTGTCACAGCTTGTTTGGTTAAAAATTCCTGGATACACCAGCAGAGGTCGACAGAGCCTGTGAAACGGATAATACCATTACCATACAATACCAATACAACAGAAACTCCATATATTCCAAGTGATCTAGGAAGGGACTATGTAAAAGGCTTAAGAAACCTTGCGTAAACAGTTTTACTGACCATGGATGGAGTCCAGAACTCACCGGGATGTAGTACCTCACAATCTGGCGGCACCTGTTTTTTCCTAGTTCTCTCCTTAAGAGGATTAAGTCTTAGTGGCAGGATTGCATACAACAAAGTGATGGGACCTTAGTCAGAATAATTTAAAATTTTAGGTTTAAAACGCAGTCCGGGGGTGCTTGTATGTAGTCTATTTTCTCAATCCATTTGTCCTATTCAGGGTTGCGGGAAGCTATGGACACAAGGCAGACAACAACACAGAATGGGGCACCAACCTGTCACAGGGCACACTCACACACGCACACCTACGGGCAATTTAGCAAAACCAGTTACCCTCGGAATGTTTTTGGACTGGGGGGAGAACCAGACTACCTGGAGGAAACCCCACGACTATAGGGCGGGATCATGCAAACTCGGCACACAGGGAGCCATGGCAGAGACTCGAACCCTGGTCCAGAGGTATGAGGCAACAGTGCCACCATGTCACCACCATGTCACAAAGATAATGATAATAACGACAACAATAACTATCATTATTAGAATCATAATAATAATAATAATCAGAATAACGACTATAATTATTATTGTTGTTATGGTTATTATTATTATAAGAGGCTCCCTCAGATTACAGTGAAAGACGTGAAACATGGCGTATTTAATCAGTCACTGAAATGAAAATTTTCGCATTTACAGCTGCCTTCAAGGGCAGCGTCATTTCTTAAAATCGCCACTAGGTGGGAGCACATGATCAGGATCCAGAAATTCAGAGGAAGCTGTACCTTTAACTCGCCTTACGCAGTTCTTTGATACAGTATTCAGTGTCGCCTAATTATTAATCTGCCATTTAATGTTTCCTCCTTGGCAAGAGTTCTTCTTGCTATCACTGTCTGTGACCAGCCATTCTGTAGTTATAATAGTATTTAGAACTACACATTATTATTTGGGTATATTTTAATGACAATAAATTATGCGTATAATGTTAATAGACAAGGCCAGCCTTGGGGCTTAGTACAAATTTGAATTAGGAAGCATCCATCCAGTTTCCATGTCCTTCTATTCAATAGAGCATGGTCATGATCCCAGAGCCTATCCCAGGAAGCACAGAGCGGCAGGCTTGTGGATCAAAGGATACATATGCATGCTCCACCACCAAGTTCTGTATGAGGGAAAGAAAACTCTTGGGTTTGTCCCCTTGAAGTAGTAGTGGCCACTGGAGCGCATTTATACCTACCAAATTACTTGCATTAGAAAGACCATTCAAACAAGAGGGACAACCCCATATATTACAGAGACCAGGCAAACAGAAGAGGCAGTCTCATACATCAGAGAGACTGTCCAAACAAGAGAGACAATCCCATATATTTGTGAGACTGCCCAAACAATGGTGAAATTGTCATATATGAGACAGACTACTCAAAACAGAGAGGCAATCCCATTTATTATGGAGACTGTCCAAACAAGGGAGATAATCCCATATATTACAGACTGACCAAACAAGGTAGAGAATTGCATCTGTCAGAGAGACTGCCGGAACTAGAGAGACAATACAAATATTTGGGGGACTGCACAAATAAGAGAGACACTCATATATTGGAGAGACTGGCCAAACAAGAGACAATTCCATACATTAAAGAGACTGCCCAAACCACAGTTCTACAAAAGTGATCTCATAATAGATAAATGGCTCCTCATATTTTCGGGGAAGTATCCTCAGAATGATTGAGAACACTGATAAACACATCCGTATTTCTGCATTTTCCTGGGATAGAGTGAGAAATCAAATGTTTCATTAATGTGAGATTCACTGTAAAGTCATGTCCTGCATGACATACTATCAATGAGTGGAGCAGAGGGGGGTATACAAGCTCCCCCCCCACATTGTAGGTCCCCTCCTGTGCCATCCCTTTCTAGCCCTGCCTTATCTACACCTTCTAATTATCACCCAGTTTGACCTTGAGCTGCCCCGCTGCTTGATGGGAAGTGAGTTTAGAGTGCCACTGTGCATATGCAGATTGTTAATGAGTTTAATTACCTGCTCCTGTGTATGATGGTTAATGTGCTGCTGCGGGGGCAGGAGGGAAACAAGCTGGTCCACAGAGCCCTTTGGAACTTAAATAATTTCTGTTATGGTGGATGTAGAGAATAAGCTGAGTGGGTCAAAAGTAGATTTTTTTTTTTTAATCAAAAGAAAAGGTATACCGTACAAAAAAAATCTCGTAAAAAAACTGTAAAATGACTGGTAGCAGTGGCTGCATAACAAAAACTGTAAAATTACAGTAAAATGTTTTATTCTTTTACATAAAAACAGTTATTTTAGTTTTTCTTAATATTACTATGATCAAATACCTTGATTTAAAGAGCAGTGCCAATACTTCAACAGTTAAATATTGCTATTTTACAGATATCTCCTAAATTCTTGCAACAAATCACCTTCAATAAAATGACCAGACCAGTTCGGCAGAGAAATACATTTAATAGGTTTTTTTACACATATATTATCAAATACCTTCAATACAGCAAAAAAATATCTGTAAAAAATATCAGATGACTGGAGGCAATGGCTGCCAAACAAAAACCATAAAATGAAAGTAAAACATCGTAATTCAAATTAAGTGAAAAAAACTTAAATTAAGCGAAGTTTTAAAGGAAAATGCCATGTTTTTAAATGTTTTTTTTTAATAAGCAAATTGGAGTCAACTTCAGCTGATAAATTAGATAAGAGGGTGCATACCTTTCTCTTTGCTGTGCTTGCAATGCCCAGCCTGACACTGTTAATCTAGTTTAGCTTAATTCACTGAGAGTAGATGTCTAGCTATAGCCTACAACTCCTAAAAAGGATGGCATCCATTTCTAATGAATTATGCTAGGCAAATGGTGTCAGACTGGGTAGTGCAAAAAGAGAGAAGAGAAGCATATGCACTCTTATGTAACACTGGGGTTGACTGCAAATGAGCAAATCAAAAAGCTGGTGTTTTACTTTAAGACTAATACTTATTTTTGAAAACAAAACTGATAAAACCATAAATTATAACAGTGCAATACAAGTATGCCCATGGCACTAAATACAACGCAAAGATTCAGCTTTGTAGAATTAGGCCTACAGTACAATACTAAACTGAGAAACTACATTTAGTATGGTATAGACCTATAGTTTTTAAACTGGTGATCAAGTGTGGGAGTGGTTGGGAGGGTTCCACTGCAAATGCCTCCTGCAACATTATTCAAAGCTTAAAAGTTTAAAGTTTGCTTCTTACTTCCCTGTCAGTTGGACCACCAAAATGCAGTACAAATTCTGGACAATGTTGCAGAGGTGTAGCTTGCACAGTTTTTTTTAAATAATATTGCGAGCCCTCCTGACCAAACATACAGTGAAATCATGAAAGGTGACAGTACATTGTATCCCATAGTCATCCTCTTCTAAACTGGCAGTAGTCCACTGGATCCTTGGTGCATCAAGGAGGGTTGAGGTGGGAGAGAGAAAACAAGAACATTAAAATTTAACATTCAAAAGAAAAAGTTAACTAGGACTCAAAGATTTAAAAAAAGAAAAAACAACAACAGTAGAAAGTATTTCTATTTTGAGGTGAAGAGATGGGTCTCACCCAGAGGTTGAGTTTTCTGTGACTGAGACTTTTTATACTCAACTGGGTGGTTGAAACAAAATGTTGGTCTAGATTTGTACTCTCTGGACCTGAAATCTCAATCTCATCTAATACATATCTGGACATGATAAAAATCATCTGGTGCTTACCAGGTTCTAAAGTATATCTAACCATAAGTGCACAAAAACATAGATTGCACCAATCATTATTTATTTTTTAAAAAAGCCAAAATGGATAAGACATGTGAAAAAGCACACCCTTGCTGCTTCCATAGAATTTAAACGGTTAAGCAACCGGACAGGGCTTCAGAGTGTGACTATATGCACATTGATGAGGCCAGAATTATTTTTTAAAAATATATTTTTTAAAAAAATAGCTGGCTGTGTACACAGTCTTAAATGGAACTCTGACATGACGAAACATACAGCCCTGTTTTTACAGGTCTTTGTGCATCGTCTGTAGCCAAAAAAAGAATAAAAAAGAAAAGAATTGGTTCACCCCTCCTGGAGCCGACACCTTATCGTGGTGGAGGGGTTTGCGTGTTCCAATGATCCCAGGAGCTAAGTTGCCTGGGGCT
>JABFEA020000067.1:30857785-30868443 GCA_019775915.2 Cyphomyrus plagiostoma
CCCCCCCCCCCCCCCCCCCCCCCCCCCCCCCCCCCCCCCCCCCCCCCCCCCCCCCCCCCCCCCCCCCCCCCAGCGGTGCTGTGGCAGACAGTGAAAGTTTATTTTGGACGGTCTCTGGGGGGGCTTCATGTTTGTAGTGTTGTGGTGGATCCTTTCAAAGCCATAACAGGTTACAGGACCACGCTGGCTGAATTCACCCCTCCTCTGCACCCCGAGTGACACGTAGACATAATGAAGCTACTCACGCCCAGGTGTTGTCCACGGGAAGCTTATTATAGCTTTACAGCAAACTCGACTCATTTTACAGCTTTCGTGTGTGTAGAACTCAATGCACTGGGCTGAACTCCTCACTGGCATCTCAGTCACAAAACCAGCGTGAACCTTGAATTTGAACAGTTTTGCATTTTGAATTTAAATGGTGTCAAAGCCTTGAATTTGGAAACTAAGAAAGGCAGTTGTGTATAATGATTCATACCGATTGCAGAAAAAAAAACAGTAATGTGAATAACATGGTGAATCAGTGCTAAAAGTGCACACTTCCAGGATTGGGGGTTCAACTCCTACCCCAAGGTATTATATAATGGACCATAAGACACATCTGAACAAGGGGGGCCAAGGCCAGCATAAAGTCATGTCCACTGGTTTGTTTCTCAGATATAACTTTCTGCTTTGTTTTTTTTTCCTAAAGTATCAAAGCCTGCTTACTTCCCGATATACTGGGCATTGTATGGGTGGGGTTTGCAAGCTGTCCGCACATAGCACCCCAAAACTGATATGGATCAAAAGGAGAACTACACCTACATAGAACCGAAGGTATTACAGTATACGAACTAATCACCACAAATTCAAACAAATAATATACAAAAACAGTAATTAGGGCATGATAGTATTTTAATATAATGCTTTTGTTAAAGCAGAATTACCACAGGCAGTGAGCAAAACCTGATTTAATTTAAGAATTTTAGAAACACCCCTTTTTTTATTTCATTAAAAGGATGATTTAGATAAGGTGCAAAAGCCTTGTTATTTGGCATTTGAAACACATCAGCTACCTACCTGGTTGATGGTTATATAATGGACCATGGAACACATCTGAACAAGGGGCAGTAAGGGGAGGCACAAAGTCCTGCCCACTGGTCTATTTGCTTTTGGAAAAAACTCCCTAAAGTAGAGTTTTTCCCTAAAGTATCAAAGCCTGCTTACTTCCGGATACACGGCAACAGGGCCAATGCTGCCCATGATGTAACATTAAACATACGGTTTGAAAATACAGTTGATTGCTAAATATCAAATCAGTATGAAGTGAGTAATCAGCATCATATGATAATTCAGACATTTATTAATACAGTTTTATTGGTCTGCATTAAATTTGAAAATCCCCCCTGCCTCCCCCCGGTTGCACAATCCATAGCTTATATGACAACACATATGATGTAATATGGAAAACCACATCTCCAAGGTTGAGGATGTCCTTTTTCTACAGAATGAAATGATATTTTAAAGCCCGAACATAGGGTGTTCCAGCCACTCTGCTGGGGCAGGACAATGGTGCCACTGTTTCAGACTGGTCTGACCCCACTCTTGATTGCTGGAGAGGATGTAATTTGGTGAAATCCGCGGCCGGGCAAGAGCAATGGAGAACTTTGCAAATCCTGGCTGTCCTATGCGCCTGATTTAAAAATGACATAAATGGCCACCTACTACAAAAGACAGGAATGACTGCCCCAGGTCCGAATTAATGGCCTCTAGGGTGAGAATTGTTTAAATTAAACCAATATTAACTTTCCTAAATGGTTAACTGGGGACCCTGGATCTGCTACTGTCATTGTGTAATTTAAAAAAAGCTTCTTTGGGTAGAAAGTATCTGATAAATGATCAACAGTGCTGCCTGGATTTCATGCTCTTTTTCCTGAAGGTTGTTCAGGAAACATACGGTTGAGATACGGTTGAGACCTGAGTGAATATGTGCAGACGTCTACTGCCTGTCGGTCCATCTACAGCAGCGGCAGCAGGTATGAAAAATCAGTTATTTTTATAAAAATAATCCAAGCTAAATTCAGTTATGTTTGTGATAAAGCTGTTTTTAATTAAGTTAGCTTGAGAAAATAAATACTGAAATCAGAGAATGGATTAAATTTGATTTGGATTACTGGGATATATTTTAAGTAACTGCTCATGGCCTAAGGATGGGGACTGGAGCTATCATCATGTATTAACCCTGTCACAGTATTGGTTGGTTCTTGGAGTGTTATAGCACAACACACAGTGCATCCGTCAAAGAAATCTTCAAGGGAACCAGCATGTGACTCCCAAACACGAGAGTTCTGCACACGTGCCGGGTCACAAATAGCACTAGTGTCCAAGTCATAAATAAAACAATCCAGTCATAATGCTTTACATACAGAAATAATTCGAAGACACCATTACGTAAAAGCCTTAGATATAATTTTTAACAAAAGTAGATTAATTTTACAGCTTCACAAAGATCACATCAACTTCATGACTTATAATAGTACAAAATCTGTTGATTTCAATAATTATCTTACTAGATTCTTGGTTTGTCTGGAAGATGTTGTATTGCTCTTGCTCCTACAATGCTTACACATTAACTGGAAAGATCAGCCTAGCTACATGGATGCCTAATAAGCTCTTTTAGAGCTGTAAGTCTGTGATGTGCTATTTGCCTCACTTGTACATTGCTTTGGACAAGAGCATCTGCTAAATAAAATGCAGTCATGTGACAGACATTGTCATACGTGGACATGCATGTCCTGGTCCAGTAATTCCCAATACGAAGGTGCGGAATTATCTATTTAACCATCTGGGCGTTTATCTGATGCTAATGCTTAAAGATCAGGGTACTCCAGTAGCACACCGCAGCATTACACCCCCGCCCACCCCGGCGCTATGACAGGGCCGATGACTCACTATACTATGCTAAGGACTCCTGGGAAGGGAGCTCGAAATAAAAGCTGATTAAATGTGAGAAAACGAAACAGCGGCGAGCAATGGCCTTCCGGTGGTTGTAGAGCGGCACTATCTTGTTGCGACGGCAAGCCGTTCATGGGCTCGCAGCGCGCTCACGGCCGAGTGTGTGCGAATTAATCGATTCTACATGTTAGCCTATACAAGTCCGTTTACAGCTGTTTTTAACATAAAAAAATATATCGTAATTGGAAGAAGTCCCTGAAATCCTTCACTGTACCATACTTCCTTTAAAAGAAATTGCATAGCGGAACAAAGTTTTCATTTTCTTTGTGCACGGCACTGGAATAGTCCTGTAAGAACTATTATTTTTTTAGTGCATGTATTTAAAATAATATTTTATATTATAAAATATTTTTATGCAGAATAGCCTTTAATGTATTTTTAAAGAAACATAAATATATTTGAATCGATCACTGGCAATGTTAAAACTTTTGTTCGTAACTTGCAGCCATTTGATTTATAGTTATCTTACAACGTAAATAAGTATAAGGGTTGGAGACTTTATGGCTCACTAGCGATTTATTAGACAGCCGTGAACCGTGCTGCACCAGCCCTTAAAGCCGACGTGAATGCACCGCAAAAACGTACTCTCGTTCACAATCTGCCGGTAAAGTAAAAGAACAAGAACAGATGTAAGATAAATAACTTAGTATTCCCCATATTTTGTGCTTATTTAAAAAATACCTATTCAAGTCAAGCGATGTACGTTACGCAGTCTGTTCAAAATCCCTACTGCTCATAAAGCAATACGTAATTGTGCGTTTTTCACCTATAAACGGCAATAGAAGAGTTACCCTCCAGTACTTGAACAAAAAATGAAGTAACCTGGACAGCCTCGGCTATCACATTCCAGTTTGGATATTTGCGTGTAAGGCAGCAATTTGTTCATGCAAACACATAATGTTTTCATAGCGAAACAATACATAACACCCTACAGGAAGCCACATGCATTTTAGCGTATTTTGTTCCCCTTTGCTGAATTATATAAACAGGCAACGCAGTCAGGTGATAAAATAAATATAAAGCAACACGTCTAATGCCAAAGACCGAGCCTTAGTTTATAAATCACACTCAGCAGACATCCATTTCAAAGCAGCAAACATACGCAATGCTTCTACTCAAGTGTTTTTCAGCGCTGTGAATTATATTTTTACCTGCCCAGTAAAACTATTCGTGGTGTAAATTAATATCACGAGGGTTTTGTGTCGGCTTTTCTCCCTTTGATCGCTTATTTAGAAGGATAGTTTGGCCGGAGGACTTTCTATTATTTAACGGTCCCGTTGTGAATCGGTTCACCTCAGATGAACTTTCCTAAACTTATACGGAAGGAGCAGAAGGGAGGGAGGGGTGAAGCTGTGGCTTTTGTGGCGATAGCTAAAAAAAAGTTCGGTTTGAAATATTAAAAAAGAAGAGATCCAACAACAGCAGCAAAAGCTGAGTATTTGATATGAAAAGTTTCCCTTTCTTCAAACTCCGCGTCGCTTCGCCTTGCAGTCGTTGAACCAAAAGACCTACAGTTTTTTTCTACTTCTTCGTTGCATTGTCGATGAGCTGATTTTAGCGGAAAAATAAAATATACAGAGTATAGGAATGGACATTTATAGTGTTTTAATAACATTGTTTGCTCAAACTGAAAATAAGGGGCGGGCGCTGTCTTGATTTTCAATTTGAAAACTGTACCCATATGGACCTTTGCAAAGTTCGTATTCTCCGTACATTCTCCATCTTGCATCTGGGTTTATTTATAAAACCTCAAAAATGGAGACAAGAAATGTTTTCAGGATGTTTTTTGGAGGAATGTGGATATGCATTTTAAAACACCTTTTATTGCATTAGCTGGTGGATATTAAGAGTATTCCGGAAAACACGTATGTATATTATATGTAATATTCCTGCTTGTTACGGTTTTAATCTTTTTTTGTTTTGTTTTCCATTATTAAAGTTATTCACGATTGTGTATTATTGGAAAGCATATTGGTTCAAATGTTTACAATATGTATTTGCTTTTATAAGTGTAGCTTGGCTGCAAATTAAGGATTTATAATGTTTAAACGGTAAACTGATTGTCTGAAAGATTTAAAAAACGATAAATATTGGTAACATTTAAGTAAAATCTTCAAACACGGAAGATTATATTTTATTTTATGATTTTTTTTTTACGAAATTATATTTACCTTTGAAGCTTTTTTACATTTATATTGTTAACCATAATGGTGTTAACGAAGAAAAATATTTTAAAATTATAATATCGATTTTAAAGCTATTATAATTTATGTTTTAAATAATATTATGTGACTCTAAAATTATTGATATATACCGTTAAAGCAGATCTAAATCTATAAAATACAGATGCATCTTCGGTATAATCATTTGTTAAAAGTAACTGAATTCCAATCCTCTTTGCATAAACGTGTCAAAATATTTAACATATTTCTGTATATTTTTCATATGAAGCAAATTTAAATTTCACAAGAAAATCGCAGTGTTTAGGCTAGAAATTTCATGCATGATATTTCATGCAGTAAATGTATATTAAAATCTATCGATGCTTTCACTTTTATTATATTCACTTTTATTAGTGAATTCTCATGTCAATGAAAGTATGATGACCCAACTTAAATATATATATATATTTTATATAGGATATTTTTTATTTTAACTAAATATTTATTATTATTATTTTTTGAAATCACATGCATCTTTAACTTTGGACGACACTGCAGTAAAATTGTCACCAGTGATCTTGACATGATACAGTTTTGCAGTTAATGTTGAAGTTTACTCTAGGCACACCTCGTCACTGCAGTTTCTTTATGTTATATTAATATTTATTCTGAAAATGTAATGTTGCTTTTGTGTTCCAGGATAACGATCAGATGGAGATTGAGCAGAGCACTACATGTAACACACAAACGGACTTTGGACAGTTATGGTGAGTGTGAGCATGAAGTTTTTTTTTCTGCAAAAGACAATATCAGATCATAAAATATTCAAACGTTAATGATCCTGAAATTCTGAAGGAACAAAGGTAAATTTGATGATCACATTGAAAAGTATGATTTTATTAGCACAAATCTCCGTGTGTTGTATTTGGGTTATTAATCGCCTCAGAGGGCAGACATGGCCCATCTCTGATTT
This sequence comes from Cyphomyrus plagiostoma, assembly GCA_019775915.2. Taxonomy (NCBI): domain Eukaryota; kingdom Metazoa; phylum Chordata; class Actinopteri; order Osteoglossiformes; family Mormyridae; genus Cyphomyrus; species Cyphomyrus plagiostoma. The sequence goes on from JABFEA020000067.1 coordinate 30,863,912, forward strand.
CATGGCTTCCCGTGATGGCATACTTATTAGGTTGTGCAATTTTTTCATTGCATGCTAGTGTTCTGTCTGACTTGCATGTTTGTTAAATAACGAAGTGTTGAGGGGTTTTTATGTCCGCACCCATGTTCACATACCGTGGAGGCAGTATCATGGGCTAGGGGGTCAGTCAGGGTGGCTCTTGTTCAAGCATCAAAATGGCTGTGCAGCACTCTTGGGGTGACTTCAGTCTAGCTGCTTTGTTCTGAGGCAGCATAAAATCTGCATGATTTATCTGCCTGTTCCTCAGCTGAAATGCCCCTCAAGAGTACAACAGCTGATCCTTGCTAACACTAAACTCTGGTGCTATTTTAGTTCTTGACCTTGACCTCAGTGATGATTGCCTGTCTGATAGGGATCTTTCCCAGCCCCTTGGAGTCTGAGACATGTACCCTGCCTGGCTGCTGGATCAGGGTGTTCTAGCACCACATCTCATATCCCGAAAGCCTGTAGCGCAGAAAACATGTCCTGTGAGTTACGACCCTGGCCACACCCCGCCTCGCTGCTGCTCCCACCCCATTCCGATTATCTTAACAAACAAGTCCCAGATTCGGACAAGACATGGACCTGATAGAAACTGCCATTTTTTTCATCTTCATTGTGAATTTGCCATGCCAATGACCAAATGTCTGGGCTGCGATGTTTCTGGTTCGCTTTCAGAATAAATTATATTTAAATAAATTTTATTTTGCACTTTTAGTCACTGTTGTCCATGCATTACCATACTGAGATAATCATAGTGGTTAAGGGTTTGGCCCCAAAGTTAGGGTCCTGGTTCTACTTCTGAATCATTCATGTACTTATGACCAGAATCTACTGATGTAACATGATATAATGTGTAAAATGGAAAAAAATAAGATTTGTATATAATTTAAAATAATAGCTTCTATTAAGCAAATGTAACATGTAGTTGGTGCTAGGTGTGGTGTGGGGGTCTCTTTTATCAAGCTGAGAAAGCATCATTAATTGATGAAAAATATTATATTAACATTAATATTTCTTGTTATACTTATTACTGTAATGTTTGTACTCCATACTGCCGTATCCAGGTGGGGATCACAGTTAGTCTCATGAAAACCATGAAAAACAGGAGTCCCCTGAAATTCTGGGTACCTTGTATACAATGCTGTGTGTCGCTGTGAAGCCACGGTCGACGACCTTACAGCCGTGATATATCTTTGGAAGGCTGTGATTTGCTGCTTGCTGTAGTGCAGTGTTTCCCTGGGGCTGTGATTGGTGCTATTTTATGGTGGAGTGTCTTTGGGATGCTTTGATTGGCCACCTTCTTCAGTATGTCTGTGTCTACAGCATGTTGTATTGCCTGGCTCATTCTGTCATCCAGTGTGTGTCATTAGATGGCCTGCATTGCTGTTCAGCTGATTGGCTGGCTTTCTTCGTGGCGCAGTTTTGCAGGCGGGCTGCTGTTGGCTGCCTCTATGTATTACAGTGCATCTGTATTAGGCTGTGACTGACAGCCTCCCTCTGCTGCACCTTGTTCCCAGGAAGCTGATTGGTTGTCTCTGTTCCCTGGGCGGCATGCCCTGGATGCTGAGTGGCTTGTCACTTTTTGGTAGGCAGCATGCCCAGGAAAGCAATTGGTTGCCTCCCTCTGCTGGGCAGCATGCCCGGTAGGCCTTGCAGTGATCCATGCGGCTGGGCTGAGTCCCCCAGCTGCTCTTCAACTCGCCACTCGGGGACAAAAACGAAGAAAGTTGGCAGGGAGATCAGAAAACCAGACTTGGGCCGTCACTCCTCAGAGAGTGACTGTGGCAAAGTAGAACAAGGTAAATGCTTAAGAATAAATTGCAGCATCTGGGGAGGGGGGATCACATGCATGTGCAAGTATGGGCACCTATGCTTGCATCCAACCGAGGGACATAATAGAAATCTCCCAGGGGTGGTCACAAAGATTCTCTGCAGGCCTCGGTAATTGATTAACAATGTCTGGCAGTCAGAGACACCCACACAGATCACGGGTGCCCACTGCCCTGGCATAAACCGAGAATGTGTCCACTTTCAGTCTTCGGTCCTTTGTTTTTTCACAGCTGAAAATGCACCACATCTTCGCCTTTGCTAGCCAAATGTTTTTAGCAGAGGGAGACAGCACAGTGCAGTTGGATTTGGCACACCTTGGACAAAAAAAGGAAACGGGGCAGGATCCTTTTTGCTTGCCAGCGTGACCTTGTGGACACTAACAGCTGGGAGGGTGTGCTGACATATTTACCCCTTATGTGAAGATGCAAAAGCCAGGCTCAGAGATGGTGAGGAACTGGGATCCTTCTTCCTCTCTGTTGTAATCAGGCTGGGGGGTGGGGGGCATTGATTTGTCCTACCCCCCACCCCCACCCCCATATCTGTCATTGCAATGGCCCAACTCTGGAATTTACACCTGCCCATAAGTAGGAAGCCTGAACAGTTTTCATACTGCACAAATTAAGAAGGTCACACTCACTGGCATTAGCTTGGACTGCACTGCTTTATTTACTGTATACCCAAGGTGTAACTTAAGAATTTTTGCTACCTGCTTATTGGGCTTTATCAGTTTGAAATGTATTAGCCCAGGTAAATTTTCAGTGTACAATGTGATTTTCAAGCAAAAAGAGCAACGAAAGGTTGTTGCATTTTGCAATAATAAAAATAAAAAAGTTATTTTCAGTGTATCTTTCCATAAAGAGTTTACTCAATTGGAGCACCACATGCTAATGAGGGCTGGGAAACTCATCTTAAAAAGGCACCCGATTTTTTTATAATATAACATTTATCATTGCGAGTAATTTGAATATGAATTATTTGATTGTACTACAGGCCCAGCCCATCATTGCGCAGTAGCCTAAGCCCATTGAGTGCAACAGACCATGAAAGGTGAAATATTCAGTGTTGGCCTACTACTTTATTAAGTGAAGAAAATTATGAGGAGACATTAATATATAATAATACATTATTATTTATTTATGTATGTACAAAACAGATACACCAACTGAAAGATGGTTGCCTATTGTCGTTCCCAAGATCCACGTGAATCTGTAGAAATTAACAGCCAATTATAGAATTTTAAATGACAAAACAGCAGCAACAAGAAAAGTGTCATCCAAATTGTGGCGTGAAAATATCAAACTATAGACTTTAAAAAGCTTGTGTAGGCTTTATGTGCATGAAATATCTTAATGCTTCAACAAACAACATCATCCAATTTAATCGGTTTAGGCTACATCTAAATAGGACCATTGTTGTTTGAATTATGGTGGTTTGAACTAATGGGTTTCAAACTACTATGGTACTGTGTTTTGGGAAACAGTCGTACTTTAGATTTGAGTTAGTTTGAACTAACAAAGTACGATGCATCGTTAATGCTAACTTTAATCGTTGTACGGGAAATGCTCCACTGGCTAGCTGAGTAAATTTGTGGAAGTCTAGAGTGACAGATCTTTTATTGCATGTTAAGCAACAAAGGCCATTAGGCAAAACAAAAATGAACTAACATGTCAGATGAATCTTCAAGATTCAACACTCTTGCTGTCAATTATATGACTATTTTTTAAGTTCACTTTTTATTTGAATAATGAAGTTTGACCTCTCAGGCCTAATATTGGTGACAGTTGAGACACAGCAAACCCTGTCAACCATCCAGCCATCCAAAACTTCTGATTCATGCATCCTCATGTTTTTAAGTTTACACTGGGATGCTTCTGTTGTGGGTTTAGAAAAAACAATGCATTAAATCTATTTAGTTCTGTTTCTTATCAGTCAAGCTTATGACTCAACTAATTTGTCTCTATGGAAAATTACTAATTTGTTTCTATGGCTACTTGATCAAGTCCTTCAAGTTAATTGGTTGTCTGAAACCAGGATTGACTGCAAAGAAAACATCACCCCAGAGGATTTTTAGACAAGGAGTGGTCTTCATACTTGTGCAGAGTAGGGTTTTTGTCATTAATGAAAACTACAAAAAAAACTTTGTAAACTGAAATAAAATACAAAAATAAACTACAAATAAATGAAAACTAGAAATACTGCTTCTGAAAATAATTTAAATTAATGTCAAATGGTTCATTGCTTTTAATATGTAGCTAATGTAATAAACTGTTTATATTTAAGTACCCTCGTAAATAGCTGGAACATGTTTTGCCCATTTTGAGGACATTAGTACATAATGTATACATGTATGATTCTCTAAAGAAAAGACACATAAAATAGCTGTACAACTTTTGATCTATCCCTAGAAATAAAATGACAATGACAGTAAAATACATAAAAACTAAATATTAGGGATGCACGATATGTATCGGACCGATAAACTATCGACCGATATGAGGTAAAATTAGATCATTTTTATTTCTACGATAAATAAATTAAATACGTTAAATAGATCCGATAAAGTATAGGCTAATGGCATTTGGGAAATTGCTTGCTAGCAGGTAGACAGTGTCTTTTAAAACCTGTGTTGTGGTGCTCATTACGTCTTACTGGAAATGAGCGCCAGCACGCCACGAGATATA
>JABFEA020000067.1:30872195-30889019 GCA_019775915.2 Cyphomyrus plagiostoma
GATTGGTTGATTAGATAATTGCATTAATGAGAAATTGAACAGGTGTTCCTAATAATCCTTTAGGTGAGTGTATTTGTCATAATACAATAAAATTCAGTTTCAAGATTTGATATGAAATTTTGCATTCAATACATAGAACAGTCTTTGTTCTATTTTCAATTAAATATGGGTTTAGATGATTTGAAATCATTTCATCCTGATTTTAGTTACATTTCACACAGCATCCCAACTTTTTTGAAAACAGGGTTGTACCCCTGCTTCAACTGCCCCTCTATCTACACTGGAGATACTAGATAGGGAAATGTTTTGAATTTGTAAATATAAATGAAATGATTTTCAGGAAGTTCTGAAGCTTTCTGTCTTAGGTCTGTCTGTTGATGGTACTTATCTAGATACGTGCTGCTGCTGCCTCCGTCTTTACAAATGTTCTGAACTTATGCTTAAGACGAATTTGTGTGTCTCGGTGGATTAGGATACACTGCCTGTGGTAGGATGGTCACTGGTTCACTTCAAAGAGTTGGCAGAGTTATTTTGCATGATCATTGTTTCTTTCAAAATGTCTCCTTGGATAAAAGTGCCTTTTGAATAAATAAAATGCAATCTAATTTTTGAATGTTAACCTTAAGTGCAGTTAAATGAGTTACAGTTCTTTTCATAGATTAATATGGCAGAGTAAGGTATTTTGTGTCAGTATTTTGAGCTGTTATAATGTAGCTTCTGAACAATTTTTCCTATTAAGGTAAAGTTTCAGCTTCATGAAAGAGTTGCATAAAACTTGAAAGGTGTCTTCATTATGAACTCTTTGGCAGTTGGTTTCTCATTAAAATTATGTTACTGCTGGAATGTGACTTATAAGATCAAGGGATCAAGGATTTATTTATTGTCATTGTGTGAGTGGTTACACTAGTATGATGAAATTGATATGTGAAATGTAACCACAAATATAAAATTCAAGAGTACAATGCCATAGCTCAGGGCTGGCCGATCCTATAGATGACATAAGCAGCTGCGTAGGGCGGCATCTTTTGGAGTTTCACGTTGCCTCAACAAGGTGGGGAGGCATGATACTTATTTAGGACTGGTACAAAAATAGTTATAAAGCAATAATGTAGCTACAAACAATACATTGGTTACATTCAAAGGTCAGAGGATATTAGCACTTGGACATTAAATGTAACAGGATTGCACTAAGCATAACTGATGCATTACAGCTGAGATAATGCGCAGTGCAAGATGTAAATGACAAAGTGCTGGGCTGCATTAACAGTACTAGCCTAAAAAAATACTGGATAAAGTACCAGATAGAGTAAAGTGCAGGACAATACTATGTAAGATAAAGCTAGTATCAAACTACAGTTGTCAAGAGATATGAGGATATTGCACTCAACTTGTGACCTAGAGAGGATACTGTACACAAGCACAGTAAAATACAGTAATTTGATTGTTAGTGGTGGAAGAAAGCTAATGATGGCAGGTAGAGTTCAGTTTTTCAACATTTCTGAGGAAGATAGCATACGTGATCCTATATCTTTAACCATGTATGACCTAACATCTTGCACTGTGTATGATTCTGTACCTTTTATCATGTTTTGTCCTGTATGTTTGATGATGTATTAGGGTTTGTTGATGTCTACCTAACTGGCATATGATGATGTTTACAGTGAAACATCACAACTGACTATGACATCAGGGAGGTGGGCGGTTGTCTTGTTAAGGTACTATGAATTTTTATGTAGTTTCATTTATACTTTTAAAATAACTTCATAAATTCATTAAGTACTATTCATTTATTAGGCCTACTATTTCTATTTTTTGCATGTTTGAGCACAGCCTGTCTGACTCACCCGGTCTTTCCTTACCTTTCCTTCGTATAATGTGCTGGGAACCGCAAATCGCTTACTTTAGTCAGGTCAGGTCAGGTTGGGGAACATGCATTGATGCAGCGCGTTGCCGCACACACCATACAGCAAAACTCCTCGGGATCCCGGCTCGAGATCCCCCAGGCAGATTCACGGTCCAGTCCCACCATCTGGACATGGCCATCCATCTGCTGCAGCCAGGTGTTACTTGGGCATCCCCTTGGCCTGGTCCAGCCACTTGGGTCCTCAGCAATGAGGATCCTACGAGCTGGATCCCCCTCAAGGGAACGCGCCACATGGCCAAAGTGCCGTAACTGGTGCTACCTCACAATGCAGGTAATGTGCCTCTTTCAGATCTCCTCTAGCAATCGCTCAATCGACACAATGACAAACCAGTGGTACCCAAGGATTCTCTGAAGTGACTCAGTACCAAAGGAGTCCAGTCTTCGTCTCAGCTCACTGCATAGTGTCCATGTCTCACAGCCATACTGCAAGACAGGGAGCACCAGGACTCAGACTCCTTACTCAGTCTCTCAAGAGCCCCAATCAGAGCCTCCATTGACTCTGTAAATCTTTCTTCACCAACGGACGGCCAACAGCCACTGGACCTCACAACCCTTCCCAATGCCCAGTCCATACAAGCATTGACCAGAGTAGGAGCAAGAACATACCCCAGGCGAACCCCAGAATCAACTGGAAGATTGCAGAGGTTCTCCCTCCACTCTGCACAGCACTCACAGTACCAGTGTAAAGGGCGGCCATGACTTTTAGTAGCTTCGGATAGCAGTGAAGTCTCAGAATGTCCCACATGGCAACTCGATCAAGTCAGTCGAACACTTTACGAAAATTGACAATGGCTGCAAAGAACCTCTGCCATTATTCAGGCTTGTGATCAATGAGAACCCTCAGTGCAAGGATATGGTCGATGGTAGACTCCTTAGGCATAAAACTAGACTGCTCCGGTCACTGACAGGTAAGCAAGTGATCACGGATCCTGTTAAGGATGATCCTAGCAAGGACCTTACCCAGCACTGAAAGCAATGTTATCCCTCTGTAATTGCCACATTCAAGGCGATCACCCTTCCCTTTCCAGATAGAGACTACAAGTCCTGTTTTCCAATTGTTGGGATAACACCTGACTCCCAACTGTAAGCAAAGATTGCCTGCAATGCCAGGAGGACAGCTTTACCACCAGCCCTGTGGCCTTCCCTGCCCCCAGCTGATTCACCACCTATGCAGTCTCAGTGAGATTGGGTGGATCACAGCTGATCAGAGGATCAGCTTTGAGAACCGTAGACCCAGAGATGTCCAACATCCTACATGGAGGTTCAGCTTTAAACAACTGCTCAAAGTAGCTGGCCCAACGGGTCACAACTTCAGTGTGACCCGTAAGGACCATCCCATTACCCGCTGTGACTGGAAGTCTCTGAGGAAGAGATTCAGATGTACGTAATGCCTTGATTCCTCTAGACCACAGATGGTGTATCACCTCCTTATCTGCCCTCAGAACCCTCACAGCAGTTTTTCTCTGTTCCCGTTACAGATTGCAGATGTCACCAAGTCATGCGCTGCGACTCCTCTGCATAATGTCTTCCTCAGTGAGACATCACTCACAGCGATCAGAACATACACTGTAACAACAGACAAGACACCCAAGGAGTGCTTTAGCCTCATGATATGCTCGTCGAAAGAAGTAACATCAGACACCATTGGAAGGAGCTGATCCGCTACAGCAACAGCTATTCCCTGAATACCAAATCAACCAAACCAAAAGTAGGTATACCCACCTACAGTATAAAGATCTGGCCACTCCCCGGTCTGCGTACCTCTGAGAGTGCTGCCACTGAAACGTGGAGCTTACGAAGCTCCCTCGACAGCAGAGGAAGATGGTTACCTTGCCAGAGAGACAAGATGTTCCATGCACCTACCCGGATGGGTCGCCTGAAACTGGGACCCGAGTGCCGCCATGCAGCAGGCGATGCCTTAGCACCACACCAGCCCTGATCCCCAACAGGCCTGACTCTATTAGCCCTCTGACAGTTTTGACTTGTCCAGAGATAGGTGCCCAAAGGTTTTCCCCTGTCCCGTTTATGGTGCGTGCAGCCTTTCTGTGGGCGGCTACAGCAGATATACTCCCGTGGAGAGCAGAAAAGTATCTGACTTGTTTTAATCGAACAGTTGTGACTTGTTTTACGGTGGCTGGAATGCCAATCCCGCAACCAACCCCCAAAATTGTTTCCCTGCAAGTTGGAGGACCACTTACAGGGCCGGATCCAGTTTAACATCATACCCAGGACAAAAGTACTTCAGTACTTAAATTTATTTTGAGTGCATAACTGAATGCATTTATATACTCAGAATATCAAGTTTAAATACTGAAGTACAGAATTAGAGACTAATAACTATGCTTACTGGTCATAGTGCTGTAATAATGATGTTGACAGACTTGGTTGCTAAGAAAGGTACCACTACTTTGGGTTTTGGCCTAACGAAAGAGGACAACCAAGAGATTCTGGAGATTCATCTGATGTGATGTGTGGGATTTGTGCTTGTGTAATCCACTCTTTATGTCCATTTGCATGTACACCATCCAGCTAAAATATGATACCAAAAACATTGGTTTAGCCTATTTTAATCTAATTTAGCCAGGCCAGTTTAAATTTTCAGTGCTATTGTTTTTTTGTATAATTCATTTAGTTTGTGTTAGATCTACTATAATTTGTTTAGGATAACTGCATAGGTAATTTTGCAGTCAAAGCCTTGACTGTTTACATTGTGTTGACTGTTTAAATTATTAAGTAATCAGAAAAATGGAATTAATTATTTGAAGTCATGGAAGTCCTGTCATTACAATATAAATTATTCATGATCGTATTTTTCATTTGAAGTATTCTCAATTTAATGCGCAGGATGGGAAACAGTGAAAAAAACAGTAAAAACAACTTGATTGATTATTTTTGGTCGGTTTATTTACGACAGGCATAGCAGAACATGTGAGAATTCACTCTGCAGGTAAATCTTAATCCTAAAGTTTGCTATACAAATAAAGATTTACCCCCTGATTTACTGAGGTAGGCTCAAACTAGGTACATTTAAAAATAATTTTTATATGTATGCCTAGCAGAGACACTTATTGTTGGTGTGCACGAGGGGGGAATAATGATGCTGACTCAAAATCGTGTTGCTTGTCCATCGGCCCAAACTTATCATGTGTGTTACTGTGCCTTTTACCATGCATGGTCCTATGTCTTTCATCAGACAGCAACAGAGTGAACAGACCATGGCCAGGGTGAGTTGAATCTATAAGAAATATTTTTCAGAAATAGTGATCATTGTAGATGCCCTGGATGTCTGGCAGCTATAAGCCAATGATCTGTTTGGCTGACTTAATGAGTCGCTGCAGGGCTTTCCAATCGCTGTTGGAGCGACCAGTGTACTGTGCTGTTCAATAGTAGGTCAGGATCCCCTTGGTAGTGCATTGATAGAAGTTTACCTGGAGTTGTTGGCCATGTGACGTTTTCAGAACTCATGGGAGACTCACTGTCAAATGCTTCTCCATTTATGTGGATGGGTTTTTCTTGTATCTGGATTTCCTAAAACTATGACTCTTTTACTTTCTTTGTGTTGATGGCCAGGCTGTTGACTAAGCAACATGCAGCTAATTTCTGCACCTCCTTTTTTCCTTGTTGGCGATCAAGACAAGTGCTGTTCCCTTAGAAAATGCCATATGCTGTCATAGCAGACCAAGGCCGGTATGCATAAAACTTTCTAAGAATGGTCTTAAGAATGGTTGTACACTTGAACTTAAGAGTTAAAAATATCCTTGCAAAAAGTAGGACCTAAGAGCATTGTATAAAACTGATAAAAGTAACTTTCTGCAAAGTCTAAGCCAAATTCCTAAGTGCTGACAGAGCCAGCATGTAAGCGTTGTGAAATGAGGACTACAAATAAAATCCCGCCCCAAATACTGAGTTCAACCAATAGAGGAGCTGCACGGTGAATATATTAGTGACATTAATGTAGAGCTTAATGTAGAGCTTTATACAACATACCTTTCTGTGATCATACCTTTAATTGGTTGTACGAAAATCTACCTAGCACATCACTAATCAATTTCCACTAATAGATGCACGTGTTGTATAAATTATGGGTCAAACGCAAAACTCATAGTAAGACATTGGATTCTAAAAGAAAACCAAATTGGACAACAAACAAAACGGTTCTTTTGGCACAGTTGGTGCTTAAATGGAAGGAGATTTGGTCCAGCTGTTACAAGCACGGGCAAAAAAAGCTTAGGAGGGTATTGCACTTTAGAATGTTTATGCATGCCACATATTCTTAAGTCTGGGAGTAGAATTTTGGCGCAAGGAACCTGTGCACTCTTAGAATTGTGGCGCATTTAAGAGTGAAATTTTACTTTGAGAAGTTTTATGCATACCGGCCCTGATAGACTGAAATACATGGCAACCACATCTAATGATGTTGGAGAACATTAGCCTGTGTTATAAAAACTCAAAGAATCTTAGTTCAGAAAAACATCTACTAGCCATAATTGGTGATGTAAGTTGCTTCATTGATTTCTCATTTCACTGTAATTCGTTAATGACAGGGCTAACTCTGGAGTCAAGATAGCTGTCAACATGGTTGTGTTTTGTCACTCAGCAAGCCTTTGATCTTTAGTGCCTTGGGGAGGCTGTGTTGTGAAAGGCATCATATAAAAATTAATTGATTTGAACTGAATCTGTGAGTTGCTTAGTCAAGTTTCTTTTCATTGAAAAATGCTTGACACTATCATAGGATACAAGGTGAAGCACACAGTGAAACTGTAACTCTTTGGACGGTAAACATGGCCACCCCTAACAGCATAGCATTGTGAGTAACCCTGCTCAAGAATTCTGGGTGAATGTTTAGCTAAAATATTAAACAAGATGTTGTAGAGCTAGATAAAGCGAATATTAATAATCAAAGTTTAAGTGTCCCCCTTGCTGTCATTGTACAGTTTATAATACATATCCAATGGTTTATATAAAGGTGCAGACGTCAGGGTATCAGGGAATACGGGGTTTAATTATAGGTAAGGCAGGCAAAATGCAGACGGACAATACAATGACCCGACTAGGGAATCAAACTGAAATGGGGAAGAAATACAGAGTGCTAATGAAAACAACCAGAAACCGCCCCACGAGCGTCTGGCTGCAGAAGGGGCCTGAGAGTACGTGTTCTCTGTCAGGCCCCATCCACTGTCAAGCCCTTACATCATTTCCGGTAAAACGACAGAATCCGTCTTGTCATAATAGATTACGACTTGACGACTGCCGCTACAGAATCAATCTTTTTCCGCATATAATTCTTAAAACGCGATATGTATGGCTTAACACTTTAGGAATGAACTATTGGACAGTCGCATAATAAAGCCAATGTCTGTTATACTGTATTTGTTGTGATCACGGGTTGCGCAGGGCGGCGAAGGAGGGAGATCCAGACGGGTAGATGGGGAACGAGAGTTTATTCGCACAACACCACGACATGTAATAACGTCAATGCCGCGTCTGCCGGAAGAGACGCAGACGCAGACCTAAAAACACAAGACAAGCACAGGATTGGCGAGCGGCGACGCCACACAGGTGGAAACGATGGGTAATCACAACCCTGGTCCCAGAGATGTGAAGCAACAATGCTAACCACTGCGCCTGCAGTGCGCCCGCTCGTTCCTGAATCTGTTCCTGAATCAATGATCAGTCAAACCAGTCAGAGATTTATCATTTTAGATGGATTTATTTTTTGCACCCCCATGCAGTTTCTCTGCAGAATTCCCCTCAGCTTCACCAAGTAATATTTCTTGTGATCACAAAACAAAACAAAATCACATTGGCCTCATAAATGTGTAAGAAATATTTATATCGTATTTCCTGCAAGGCTTCTCTTTTTATTATTGTTACAGATGATAAAGAACACACACTTAAGGGTGATGTTTTGCGCTTCTGTCCACTAAATTACTGATATGCAGATAATTTACATATTTCTTCTGACATATAGCATTATCTTTGTAGGAAAATCATTCATTCTTACAAGGAAATGGGTTCCTAAGCAAAACAGCAGTTTGGACTTGGTCAAATTTTGGATCCATTGCTTTGTTGTTTGTTTTGTTGCTTATTTCTAGGAAACAAGCCTGGACCAAGCTAAAACACCTAAACAGGAATGAACTAGAGTAAGAAGTGTTTACATTTCCGTGAGTCACCAGCTGATTTAAAGGCTATACTGTAGCAGTAAACCCCTGGAACATGTGTCCGTTTTAATATCGTCATCCAACACCGGTTGATTCAGCTTGTTGAGTCTGATATTCAGGTGATCATTCAAACTGTAGATTTTACCTCATCATGATGGACACCAGTCAAAGATTTATCATCTTAGAGGGGTTTATTCCGTCGTAACTGAGATTTTACACACTCCATATTTTTGCTGTCATAACTCAGCCTTTGAAGTTTATGAAGCAATGCGTAATGGCCAGATACACAGGGTATGCTATTGTTCGCATATGTGGTTTATAAATTCTTTTTGGTTATGTTATGCTTGTAAGATTAGCATTTTCTCCTGTTTTTTTTTTCAGGAGAGGTATTAAAACCAGTTCTATTTAATGCTTAAACAGATGTGAATATAATTTACTTTGCTGTGAAACAGCAAAAAAAATTTTTGAGTAGAATTCACTGAGGGAGGATATTAAAATAAGAACAGAATTACGCAATAGTTTACTTTTGGCTAGGCTGTTCATTCTCAGATGTGGATGCATAAATCATCTGGTTTATTAATAGTCAGAGAGGCTTGGAACTAAGTTGTCTCTTTTTAAATCTGCATGGTGTGATTTTTCACTGAGGTGTAGCTTGGGTAGGTTTTGATTTATTTGCCATGAGTTTTGTTTTGTTTCTCATGAGCGGTGAATTGTCAAAGACGGGGTTTTCAGCTGTTGTATCACGGCAACTAAGAAGGGAATTCGTTGGTTGAAAGAGAGGGAGGGAGAGGGGCAGCATGAAAGACATTAGCAGATGAACTTGGAAAAGGCACGTTGGAGTGAAGGCACGTTCTACACTAAAACGGTACCTTCACTGGAGACGATTTATCTGATTTACCCGATCTAAATCCCAAGCAGGCATCAGTACCTTGTATGAGTCCTGGAGTAATTTTAGTACTCAGACTTGCTTCTGAGATGGCATCAGTACAATCTCAAGCCATCTTCATTTCTATTCTTTTCTGCTTTTTTTCTTGGGCTTTTATGCGATTAAAGGGGAACATTTTACATGGGAAGTTGCCCACCTATACAGGATATGATGTCATCATTTTTCAGCTGGTTTTGTTTAACTCTAGCTTCGTGGTTGGTTTGTTGCTTGGTTTCTGTTTACAGTATACTCAGATTGTTGGTAATCATTACCAATCTGAGCACAAGATGTCGTTGTGTGTTGTGCTTTTGCAACTCATAGTTTTTTTGAGGCAAAGGTCTCAACAAACTCCCACCCAACACAGTGCAGATTTACTTGTAAAAACCAAACAACACAAAGAAGTGAACATTTCAGTGCTTTTTCCCACAATACAATGCTGCAATACTTCATAAACCTTATATGCATTCGTGCACATCAGTTGGGTGAGAATCAGACACTCATGAATAATTCATGAATAGTAACCTGCTGTTACGTCAGTCGCATAGCAACCGATACAAGATCATTGGAGTGTCCCTAAATGAGTTTGAAAGTAGAGAAGAAGGAAGAAATCTTAACATAAGATATCCAAAATAAAGTATATTTAAAGTAGAGGAAACCTATCCCATTCATTTAGTATGATCAGATTGCAGACATTGTGATTACCATTTGTGCTTAGCTCCTTATCTTTTCATTTTCATTATTAACCCTAACCTCTGTAAAAAAAAAAAAAAAAACACTACCCCAGTTTATTGTAAACTTTCTGTCTATTTATGATGCAATATAGCTCAGTCAACCAGGAAAGTACTTTATTAAAGCAGCATATGATGTAAATAGCTGGGACTGTCCATGTGGAAGCTTATGAAGTGCTTTTGTGAAGTACGCAGAAAATTTCAGCTGTGCTGGATCTGGGAATAAACCATATTTCATAATTTTACGCATTTGCCTTCCTAAAACATTTGCTTAGTTATTTAAAAAATCTATTTTGAACATGGCATTGTGCAAGAATCACCACTGCTGGTCTTCAGAACTGCATTTGGTAAGTTCAGCAGTAAATGTGCTGATTATAATACTATTTATAAATACTAATAAGCAGTGGTTCTGGGTGTCACGATGGCTCAGGGGTTAGCACTGTGACATCACACCTCCAGGGTGACATTAATTATTAAGAAACACCCATCCATCCATCCATGGGTTGTAGGGCCCAAGCAGGACAGGGCACAAGACAGCTGCGCCCTGAGTGGGAATTCAGTATATTCATTTACCAGGGCCAGGAAAGGACATGTAGAGTAAGATTTTCATCGCTGTTTACTGGGCATAGGACAAGCTCCTGAATCTTGAATTGTTGCAGTGTTCTGTAGGATTTCCGTTTGATTACAGTGGATAAAAAATGCAGCTGGATGTTTAAAAATATAGATGGTGCTCCTTGTTGGATGAGGGAACCCCTCAGATGCTGAGACCTATATAATGTCCAATAATTGATTGGAATTCATAAAAGAAAACTGTGTAATAGATGTTATTCTAAGCATAGCGGAGATTAATGTAATGATTAAGAGTGACATCATATGTTTAACTAACCAGGAACCTAAATTAATCTAAATTTAGTAGCAAGGATTTTGCTGACCTTGTGCGTAATCACTCAAGGTGCAGTCTGACAGAGGAGTAAGTATATTTTAATTGATTATTTTTATATTAAACAGATGATATGATGTCACCATATGGTGTGTTTAAGAAGTATGTGGTTAGGATCCTATTTTCTTGCACACTTTTTGCAGCTGTGTCCTCTGAGCTTAATCACTCGTTTCTCCATGACAGATCGGCCGGCAAAGTGCTCCAGTGACTCGAGACGTCACATGGAGGGGGTATTTTTACTCCATGAATGTGCATAGAAGTGTTATACTTGGGCAAAGAAGGACTACAGACGCTCTCGACGGACGTGTGAAAAGCACCTGCGGTTTATGTGGAGGGAGGGAGGGAAGGAGAGATGACACAGAGCGAGGAGGATGGCGACGCAATCAACAGTCATGCTCATTCCTCGAACGTGCACCCCGTTCCGGCTAATGTTGACTCTGCCCATGCTTCTGTTTACACTGCTGTCCACGATTAATTATTAAACCAGCGACAACAAGGGCAAATGGCATCTGCATCACCCAGACCAAAGTTTTTGCTGGTTAATCCCGTCGGCCCGCCTCCGCTTGTCTTCCTGAGGAACATATTAATCTTTGATATTCAGGTCTCAAATAGCTGCCCATATGACATATGGCTCATTCGTTTGATGGATGCTTTGTCTTCCCTGTCTTCTTTCCGCTATAATTTAAAAGGTCAATATTCTGTTTTTATTTTTTTATAACCTGTTGGGTACCTTGTGCTTTAATTGAGTTTCTTGGCTGATTTGTGGTCTTGGGGCGCACAGGAATTTATCAGCACAGACAGACGTGAGCAAATGCTGCTGGAGTTTTTTCTTGCTGCATTTCAAGAGGTTTTTACCCACTTCTCTCCTCAGTTTGTCGCATGTCTCTCGCCTTGGATCTGCAGATGCACATTTCAGTGCTCTGCATGGATGTCCACAGGTAGCTTGTAAGGACAGCCAGTCATATTATAGTAAACATCACATCTTCAGATACCAGGAAATATGAATTTTATCTGATAATACTAAAAAAAGCATATTTTGGGAGCGGTGCAGACCGATTATTTATCAGTTTCAATATAATGCACTATTTATATTTTGCATGCATAATTCCTGTAGTATAGTTGATAAATAATCAGCAAGGCCATCATAAGAAAGGGTACTTGAATGATATTTTGAATATATTATTTAAATTATGTGAATCATAGTATTGCTAATTTAACAGTCAGTCTTGCTGCTCTCATTACTTGGTCATTTCTTGTCTGTTTATTGCTACGCTTTCGCGGTGACTGATAGCGGTCACCTGTGCCAGACCATCTGGGCACAAGGCAGTTTTTTTGTTAGGTGACAGCCACCCGTGATCCAGACACCTTCTTGTCTGTTGCCATAGCTACGCCTGCCTGCCGTTTGCTCGCCTGATCGGCTTGACCCAGGGCTCAACTGACCCTGCCCACAGATCCAGGAGTGCCAAGGAAAATCCAGGGTCGGCGCAGGCAGGGCAGGTGGCGGATGTGCTGCGGGTGACCAGGTGGAGGGTGACGTACATCCTGTGGGAGTTTGAGCATCTTTGACAACCCAGTCCAGTTTGGGACAGCTGTTTTTTTCCCTGCAGGGTCGTGGGATCTCACTTATGGTTCAGAACAATGGCGATTATGCTGTTGAAATGAGAGAGGACCGTTTGTTAACCTCAGATTTGCATATCAACAGGAGTTTTCTGTCCGTTAAACCAGGGTGGTTCCAAAGAGACGCTTTTTTTCTGGCAAGAGGTTCAGAAGTTTTCAGCAAAGCTGTTGAACACAAAGATGTTTATTGTTTTACATATCTCCCACGCCCAGTCTTCTTCAAGGGATAGATTTCCTAAGATTTCATTTTCAGTGTAAAAATATGTTTTTGTCTGCATCCCATCCAGGGCACAGGCTCAGTAGGTATAAGTTCTGTGAAGGCCTGGTTTTGGGCTCTGGTGTCCACAGGGGTGGTCAGGAGTGAGGGAGCTTTGACCACATGGAGCATTTCTTAGGGAGTCCAGGTTGCGCTGTAAAGAGAATCATGGAATTGTCCTCCAAACTGCCCGACGCTTGAAAACCCCAATGCCATTTTCGCCTTTTCCTCCAGTCCTGTCAGTTGCTGTGCTGCCCTCTGCTTCCATGAAGGTAATAAATGTTTAAATCTTAAATGTGAAACGTTAGTTTATTTTTATCTTAGTGAAAGCCACAGGCATGACACACTCCCCTTGTTTCAAAGGTGCAGGGCAGGCATCTGAGGTGACAGTGATTCAGGGGCTACCCTGGGTGCACATACTGTCACCAAAACACATGGCTGGTCCATTTCTTCTCATTCATTCACTCCATCTATGAAGTGGCTCCCTGTGTATCCCAGAATTCTGTGTTTCATTATAAATGTGTCCTACCAGGATGGAATATATTCCACTACAATGTAATGACTCAGTCATTTTCATTGCTTCCAAGGTGAGAATTGCCTTTGGCATATTTTATTGTAGTGTACAGTAGATGTGAATCCTAATTGCAAGCAGAAAAGCAAACACACACACATGCACAATGAAGGAGCCAGCCTGCCATTCGCATGCCATGACCTCTTTGTCTTTGGGCTACAGGCTTCCAGCTCCTTCTGATCATCATCATCATGCGGTTATTGGAGAATGCTGAACATGTTATTATGCTGCATCTTGAAGATTCCAACCGGGGCATCACTTTCTGGGAAATCTGGCTGGTTTCCTCTGATTTCCCCGCCCCCCATCCCAGATGTTTCTGATCACTGTCTAATTATGAGGGGATGCATTTACTTCTTGATAGATCTCCCAACAAAATACATTCTCTTCTTTCTTCATCAACTGTAAATCTGTGGGATTCTTACAGACATGGCCTCTGTGTGTGAGATTTATTTCTTTTTTCATTCTTCTGTCCCATCAATATTTTTCACCAAAAGATCGCATTTCATTGGTCTTTGGCAGAGACCTGTAAATATAACTTCCTTATGGTTTCCAATAATGCTTGTTGGCTTAATGGCTTCCTCTTGAGAGGCTGGTTACTGTTGGATTGAGGTGGTTAAGCTGGTTCTTATCTTGGGTATGAGTTAGTGCAGGGGTCTTTCCCAGAGGAAAGGAAAGACTGTGATAAGAACTCTAGTTTCTCCCCATTTTATTTATACCAGATAAAACACTGATAAAAATACAATACAAAAGAACAAACCTGCCATTTTTCTTATAAGAAACTATGTGTCATTTGCATCTAAAAAATATTGCAACGTCTGGTTGTAATCTCACTTATTCTGCACAATTTGTGCTATTTTTTTGTCCAACAAAGATGAGTTTTTCAAGTGTGAGATCCAGTGTTTGTTTTAATAAATAAAGAAGCCTTGAAAAGTAAAAAGTCTGATTTATTACACTGTTGCTCAGAAGAGACTGAGCTGAGAGTCACCTCATACGCCACCGAATATTTGGAACAGATAAATTTGTTACTTAATTGTGGTAACAAGGCTGGTGCAATTGGATCCCATCAGGTTTGACTAGCCGAAATTTCCTACTAATCACAAAAATGAAACACCCCCCCCAGGACCATTTGACCACCAGTCAGCGAAGCTTATTTTTTCTGCTTGACTCTTTGTCTGCTTTGTTGGATTTTAACAGGTCCTCAGGGACAAAATCTGCTCAATTGTCCTACCACACTTCTGGAATTGTTTGGGGGTCTCTGAGGTTGTCGTTTTTTTCCCGCCGGGGTTGGGGTTTGGGGTTGGGCGGGTGGGGGGGTAATCTATGACATCACTCTAGGGCTCTAAATCTCCAGGTGCTGACAGAGTTCCTGTTCAGTTTTTGCAAAGTATTAACCGGCTGTTACCATTACTCTTTTTTATGTGTTTAGTGAATCGTTCTTTGCGCCATTTTGACTCATATTTCCACATCCATAGTCAGGAAGAAACACTTCTTAAAACCTTCGAAAATGTGGTTGGAATGGTTCCCTTCCTGATTTATATTAACCAAGAAGCTGCATTAAGTGTGGGAAGCACCATTCAAAAATGACTGATCATCAGTGTACATAGGAAGAGTTTTCACAGGAGTTTTCAGTGTAGAAAACATGTACTTCTTCCTGTTGATGAGATTTCTTCCCTCTCAGGTTGACTTGGAGTGGTAATATTTATTTTTTTCTTTCCAATTGTGCCTGTTGTCATTAGCCATAGTTGTCAAACACTCAATCCTGGCTCAGGGCTGTCGTACAAGGGAAATGGCACTCAGACATTTAGCTGCATGCAAACGATCTCCCCCCAATTGCATATCCTCACTGTCTCCCAGTATAGCACTTCTAGATCAGTTTTCTTCATGTATGAGCTAAGATCGGATGAAACCATGTTTTCCCAGTAACTCCCTAAGGGTCATTTTGTCCTCAAATGATCCATAGAGGTGGTGGAGATGCAATTGCTTGAATCGCCCATTAAACTTTATTTCAGTCCACTGGCAATGTACCCTTACAGCAGCATGTAAAGAGCGGTCGGAATGACTTCTTCCATGTTTCCTTTTCTCAAACTCTCGCTGTGCAATCTGATCAATTTCTCCTCGCCATTTACCACACACTTAGAGGCTGAATACAGTCCTAACTCTTTCAGCTATATCAACCCAGTTTTCAGGCTGTAAAGCCCTCTAATTTTCAGATCGCCAATATTGTTTGGGGTCAGGGTCACATGTCAAGCATGAGAAAGCTTTTTTGACATCTGAGGACGAGGGTCATTTAAACACTGTTTCCCATGACATGACAATTTAATACTCCCAAAACATTTTCTGTTCACAATTTTAAATACAGTCATATAAATACAACCAAACTAAAATAAAATTCATCTGGCTACTTTCCATTTATGCCTTTAGTCTGTCCTACTGATGCAGTGTTAGCCAGAATCCCAAACCATCCTTGGTTTGTTTCCCATATTTATGTTGCTATTTGTGGCACGACCCCTTAGACACATTCCTTCCTTGATGGTGTATGGAGAGGGAATACAAGTCTGGTGCTTCAGATACATTTAAATTTTACAGTTTTTCTTTGGCCTGTGGCAGGATGGTAGAGAGTTTATGCAGATACTGATTCTGTGGCAATGTCTCAGACAGCGGCTGGTGTTATGTGCTGAAGTGCAGCACGGAGCGGAGACAGAGGAGCGGGAGTTCAGGAAGTTGGGGAAACAAAGGAGTTTATTGGGGAAACGAGGGCATAACAGGGAAGACAGTCGGGCACACGGGACAAACAGGCAACAACGTCAATGACAGGAGTGGCGGAAGACGAACAGGGAAGTACTTAAATACACCAGACTACACTGAACGAAACTAGACACAGCCGGTGACATGGGGATTCCACACAGGGCAACAAGGGAGGGGGCGTGGCACACGGGGATCAGACGAGCGGGGCATGACACCTGGCATTATGAAATTCTGGACTGGTCCTTTTGCTGAGTTTGTTGTTCTGCTGGCCACGGTGCCTTCATTACAGTTCTTGGTGTGATATCCAGCTGCTCTAGTGGAGAAGCTTATATATGTGCATGAGCAACCTGGATGCTTCTAGAATGGATGAACCTTGTTCTTGGTCTCATATGGGCAATGGACTAGTGGGATAATTATTATTACTATTATTTTGAAATGAATAGACTATTTTATCATTGTTGTGACTGTTGACAATAGAAAGGTTGCTGGACTTAATGTCAATGGTGCACATTTCTGCTTGAGTTTCTGTTCATGTGTCCACGATAATGTTGCCCAGCTGGGTCTAGCTGGGGGACCTGATTAAAGATGGTTTAAAACCAGCTGGACTCAATGCTGGAGGGAGTCAGATTTGAAATGAAAGGAAAGGCAATTGGCTCCAACTGTGACACGTTGCTGCCTTGGGAAGTTGGTATTACGTAGTCTTTTGGTTGCTTAACTTTCCTGTTTTGCTGTACTTTATTGAGTCGGCTCTCTTAAAAGGCCAGGCACTACTTATGTTCTGTTAATTAGTTGCTCTCCATAACATCTCCCCTCCCAATTTTGCCTCTTCCTCTGAAAAGAGGTCGTCTAGTACATCTAGAAAGCATGGTAGACTGTGTAGTAGGGCTGCACGATTAACCTTTATCGCATCGATATTGAGGTTTTAACTCCCGCAATAACCTAACCTCAGGAGTCTGA
>JABFEA020000067.1:30889119-30910275 GCA_019775915.2 Cyphomyrus plagiostoma
TCGAAAATCGCATCGCAATCGCAATATTTGTCAGAAAAACCGCAATTAGGTTTTTTCTCAAAATCGTGCAGCCCTACTGTGTAGGCCTACAAGCTGCATTCATAATTGCATTTGCTTCAGCGTTTGCTGTCATGGTTGGGTTTTCTGTGACCTCATTTCCTGGTACTGTCATTCTTGTTAACATATTAGCACATATTAGCCCTAACAATTTGAAACATCTGGCCCTAGCAGCTTTTTATTCAAACTGTTTATGCAGTAGCATCTTCTTTATGTCATAGTCCATAGTGGGCTTGTTCACCAAGCCATATTTTTAGCAAGACCTTGACAACCTGAGCAATGGATGATGTGGGTTGCTGGGAAGTAAGTCTTTATACTCTTAGCTAGTTTTTGTACAGACACTCCTCACTTAATGGCCGAGTTCCATTCCCTTTCCTTGGTCGTTAAGTGAATTTGTAGATAAGCGAGGAGGAGCCACCCCTTACCGATATTTCAAGCATACTGTGCTGATAGTGGGTTTGTGTCAACCATTTTTAGATATTGTTTAAATGTCACCTTTACACCATTTATATCATTTTTAGTTTGTTTATAAATGTTTATGCAGTAGTGTATTGTATACTGTAATAAACAGAATAGAAGATATCAGCTGTACTAAGGTTTGCATACTGCATACTGCAAATACAGGTAATCATTTTTATTTATTCTCAATAAAGAAAACACCAACTTGATAACTTTCATTTTTAATTTGCATAATTTCTTGACACCGAGTTGCTGCACTGCCATTTCTGTGTCCAAAGTTCTCATGCAGAGGACAATATTGACTGGTCGGAGAGCTAATCGTAAGTCCAGGCGGTCATTAAACAGGTACGTCATTAAGTGATGAGTATCAGTACTGAAAGATGAGATTCAGTGAATAACGCTATGGCTACCTCCAGCATTGTGGGTTCGAATCCCATCCCTGTTTTCTGTGTCTGGTATTTATGTGTGGACTTTCCTCTTATACATTGGTTTTCTCCACATTCCTAAGCTGTGTGGTTTACCTGACTCCGGCCCATTGTTTTCCAGGGTTGACTCACAGTAGCCTTGTACTGGATAGGAGGTGAAAATGATGAAAATGGGTGAAGTTTAGTTTTCTGAATGAAGCATCTCATTCAGATTAATTAATCTATGCGTGAATCAGATCAGGTTGTCTGGGTTGCCCTTTTAGGGAAACAGAGGAGTGAATAAACCTTAGTACATGCCTGCTGAAAGCACCATGGTGGCAGAAAGTTAAATTTCATACAAATTGGAGGTCAGACTTCAAAGTCACGAAAGGTGTGTCAGGTTTCAGAGGTGCTTTACAGATTCCTGCAAAGTTGTTAGTATTTCCCAAACTTTGCAAAAAGGGAGATCGCAAGGCATGATGGGAACATCTCTCTGCAGTGTCTCAGAACCCTTAAATCAGGGGTGGGCAATCTTATCCGCAAAGGGCCAGTGTGTATGCAGGTTTTCGCTGCAACTCCCTAATTAGGTCACTAATTAGAGGACTGATTGGCTGAAGAGTCCTCACACCTGGGTTTGAACAGCTGACCTACAGGTTAGCCCAAAAACCTGCATACACACCGGCCCTTTGCGGATAAGATTGGCCACCCCTGCCCTAAATGCTCAAACATAGTGCATATTTATTTTAATTTTTTTTATTAAGTTGTCTCTGGGAAGCACATTAGTAAATATCTTTTAGATTTTTTGGAATTTTTAACTCATTTATTATTTAATTTAAAAATTGGCAGATTGTACTGGCTCACTCGTGTAGCACTCTCTTTCCATACCTCTAGGGTTATGGGTTTGATTCCTGTGTGTGGAGTTTGCATGTTCTCCCGGTTGGTGGGCAGTTCCTCTTGTTGCTCTGGTTTCCTCTTGCAGTTCAAAGGCACACTGGCTGAATAGTATCTCTGACTTACCAGTGGTGAGTGTGTATGGATTTGTGTCTTTTGATGGACTGGGTATGTATTCAGGACACGCAGTACATTAAAGTTGATGGAGATAGGCATGATACTTTGCAGAAAGCTTTATATTTTAAAAAACTGTTTGCACACAAAGAGAAGTTAATGTTATAGTAAGTTAAATGATGATGGAGATTCGTTGTATGGTACTAAACAGGGCAAACACACTGTAAATTTATTTTTAGATAATGGGATCATGTGACAGTCTGGTGTCAGGGTCCTGGAAGGTGTGCAGTGCATGTTGTGTCTTGGATTTTAAAAATGTCCTGAAATTTTAATAAAGAAGCGGGCTGCCCTCTGCCCCTGGACCTGAGGAGCCCCGTCTGCTCCTCTTGCTCCTGCCGGTGGCGTGCGTTCTCCTGATGCCGGTGTCGCCACTCCCTGTGCCCCTGGCAGTGCGACCCGGTTCAGATGTTGCCCAGATGTTACGTGCCTGGAGCACGTGAGCCGACAAAGAGTGTGAGCGGCAGCCGGGCTGAACGGGCCTCCCCTGCAGCAGAGATCAGACTCCTGAGACCCTGGGAACTGATCTGATATATCACCTCCCACAGGCCACAGTGCTTGAGCGGCGTTTAGAGGGAGCCACCTGAGTACCATGCACTAGACTTGGAAGAGTTACTCAGGTACCGTAGAGATACCAGTTGGGGTGTCGGAAATAGGTGGGACGGGGGGGTTCCCCTAGTGTCAGACTCCTTCCGACACCACTGGATGCAAGGCTTGAAAAAGGCTCATTTGTCTAGAGACACACGGCAGAGCCCCAGCAGGGCTCAAGGTAGCGAGTCTGCAGCGTGACCCTGGCTGGCCTGCTGTATGAAGCTCAGGCTTGTTTCGGTGTGACCGGGATCTGGTCCAGCCAGGAAGCGTGCACTCAGAGGCAGTATCCAAATCTGTCCCACTGACATTAAGTCCAGCTGTCTTTCTATTGTCAACAGCCACAACCAAAATAATAAAACATTCTATTGATTTCATAATAATTATCCGACTATAGACCATTGCCCATGTCAGACAGTAAGCGGCTCCTGGCAGAGCCGAAACAGCTCAGGAGTTTTCCCTAATCAGGGGGCATCAGGCCAGGAGGTTGGCTGATGGATCTGACTCTTGGGGTCTGGCCGCCAGTGGGAGGCGCTCGGTCCCAGCTTTGTGGCAGGGTGGGAACACGGGAGCCGTGCGTAAATCTGATCCCGAGAGCTATTTCAGATTAGGAACTCAAAGAGACATGTTTCTGGGGACTTGGAAGAACGGTGCTGCACCGGACATGGATGGCATGTTGTGGTGTCAGACACGGGCACCTCTGCAAAGTCCTAAGCCAAAGAGCCATTTTCCATGATGCAGAGCTGCTGGACGAGGAAGCACATTACAGAGGGGAAAGTGCTCTGGGCTTGTTGGACTGCGCCAGCTTTTTCCATTCTCTTCTGTGTGAGGAGAAAAGGGGGGGATGGGAAGGCAGCTGAAACACTTCGAGGTCCGTTTCTTTGAGCCCACCCCCCATTCCCCACCCCAGCCCACCCAGCCCATAGCTCTGCCATCCCAGCTATGGTTTTACAGTTCTCCTCCCAGGCTGAGGGATGAATCGTTGTCACTAAATGTGTGTGTGTTCTGCAATTAACTGCCATTGCATCCTGGGTGTCCTGTCTCTGTAAGAGCCTGTTTTGGGTGAGCAGTTATAAAGAGAGATAGAAGGATCAGGGGTGTAAAGATGTGCAAAATTCAAGGTTTGGTGCAATTTTGGTACAGCGGGGAAAACAGAATTTGGTTTGAAATTAATTATTATTTTTTTAGGAGCAGTTCTAAACCAAAGGGAATGCATCTGTCTAAATGTCTGAGTAACACTTTGTAAAAAAGCATTTCTCAGAACGTATCCCTGTCATTAAATTGTAAAATTTAAAAATCAAAAATATAACATTATAACAATCTAAACCCTATATTCTCTACTGCCAAGTGTGGATGCACATCTAACAATAAACACCGCTGTAGCCGTAATTGTTTTTTTAGCCTGGTCGGAGTTTCCTGGAAAAAGCGCCTTAAATGCCATGGGGAGTCTAACTTGCAGAGGCTGTTTCTGCCTTGCTCTGCTTGTACAAACACTCAGATGTTGTTGTCTCAAATGAATTAGCATGTTGGATGTGTTTCCAGCAATATTTCCCGGTATAACATAATCGACAGACACTATTGGTCTTATCAACTACTCTCTCTCCATTCCTGGTCTAATTACTGTAATTGGGAAACCAGTATCTTCCCAAACTGTCGATTACGAGTGACTGTAACCAGCACTAGCTGTAACAAACTCATAGCCACAGTTAACATGTTTTCATTTTTGAAGATCTACTTGTGAAGTTAGGTTCCACTCATGTCGATAAATGTATTAATTTGTTCTGTTTCATTGTGCATGGCAAACTAAAAATTATGTACTAGATGGTGCACAACAGATACATGTACCTTTACAGCCCAAAGAAGGATACTATTTTTGTGCATTACTGCTCAACTCTATAACACAGATCAGGATTAACTGTTAGAAAATGGTTGGATAGATTAAAAGTAGAATGTTAAAACCACGACCATAACCACAAAACATTACGGTCTTACATAATAAACTTACTGCACTTGCTGTTTACATGTTTGTGTTCTTTTAGGCTCTCTGAATCAAATAACATGACGGCACTGCCTAGGCCTGCTTTTATTGGCCGCCATAGAGGAAGTCATCACTCTCTCTTGCTGTTCCCCTTGCTCTGGCAGTACGCTTCCCCCTGAGGCTGACTCACCAGTAGGTTCTAGGAGCTGCCTAGCAATGGCTCTGACCTCAAAAATGAAGTGGTGGTCCCCCTGCCCACTCCTTGGGCCTCTCGTCTGCCACAGTGTCCATCACAACACCACACTGGCAGCAGTGACTCTCCAAACCATATTACAGAGAGCTGATCGTCAAGTGAATGGGGAAAATAAATGAATCAGATTGTGATTTAATTGTAAAAAGCCTTTTGGATTCTGTGTGAATAAAACCACTGAACAACACATTTTGCAATAATTCAGACTTCAACTCTCTTTATTTTTCACTCATTGAAAAGAGCTGCCACTGATTATACAACATATAGCTCTCTAGGCTAATATAATTTATATCGTATTTAATACAATAATCTACTTTTATTGTCTACTTTTTTGTAAATCAACTACAATGGAAACATTATATGCCAAAAATATCTTCAGCCCCTGTGAAGGAGGCCTCAGTCCTTCAGGGCATACTTCATGTAGATCACGGTAATTCTGCCTAGTCTCCAGCAAGGAAAGCCTGGCCCTCACTCCTTTGTGACCATAAGCAACCACTCTGAATTTTCTGTTTTGTGGTTGGTCCACCTCAGGGAAGCAAAGGAGCATGAAATAGAGACAGGTTCAGAATTACCAACTCTGCAAGGGATGACCACCATGATGTTCAAATGGGCTGGGCACCTTGGGCCTGGGGGTCAAGGCAATACACTGCTGTTGTGTAAATGTCTCAGTCTGGTTGCTGACAGACACAGCATGGTATATCAAAGGCAAATTTATGCAGTAAATGCTCCCCCCAAAGGCCGGGCTCATGAGTCTGCCTCATCATGGCTGCCCAGGAATGGGGTGACTTCGACCTGCCTGCTTTGGGCTTCTATGACTTTGAGGCGGATTGTTAGTCCAATGTTAACTTACAGGTTTCACTGATATAGTGTAACTGCACCTTGTGAACCTGACCTGAATAATAAGCAGTCAGAAAGTAGATGGGTGCCTGGATAAAGTATCTGTATCTGTAGCCCCCTGCCAGCCTCACTTAAGGAAGGATCCCAGACACTCCCAGGTCTTACAATCACAGCTCCATTGTTAAAACCAGGCTCAGTTCAATAACTCTCATTGCTTACTCTGTCCAAGTCAGTAAATTTGCACGTTTCCCAGTCACCGGTCAGAGGTCAGATGAGCCACAACAGCTTTCTTATCCTCCCTTCTCACCCCACTTCATCTCCTATGACTGTCAAGTCAGGCATTATGCCTTAAACCTGTCCTTTCACTCCGCTGCTGTCTCCCTCCACCCCCTCCTATGGCACACTCTGCCCCAGCATGCACCCCCACTCTTTCTCCACCCCCTGGCACACACCAACCCCTGCACCCCCCCACTCCGTCTCCTTCTGTCCCCTCTCTAGACATACCCTGCCCCTCCCCTAGCACACCCCCTCTACACTCTCCCTTGGTACGCTCCACCCCTGGTATGCCCTGCCCCTCATTGTCTTTCTCCAGCCCTTCTCTCTCTTTCTGCTCCTTCGCTCCTACCATTTAGTCCAGGGGTCACCAACATGGTGCCCGCAGCACCAGGATGCCCCCAAGGACCACATGAGTCACCCGTTGAGCTGTTCTAACAATAGCACAACTTACCACTGAGCAGCTTCTAAAATGTAATTTTATCCTGTTGCAATTCTTCTTTAATCACATTTATATAGATTTTAAAATGACAGTATCTAAAAAATTTTTTTAAAACGTTTATTATACATGAAGTTCAGATAACTTTAGAAGGGCGTTTCTAACTGTTAACCCTTTGTATGGCTCAGTACCCATGAAGTAGCTTTCAGATTCAAAAAGGTTGGTGACCCCTGATATAGTCTGTCTGACTCCTGGAGCTGAATATATTGTATATGTGTGTTTGTGATCACACTCAGATTTCCCAGTGCTGTGGGCCAGTCAGCATTTGTTACAAGCATCCATATTGTGTGTGTAGGTATATTTAGTGCTGTGTACATGGGTGCATTTGTGTATAGATCTCTGTGTTTATGTATGTGAGTGCTGTGTATATGTTTGTGTATATGCGTGCATTGGTCATGTGTTTGTGTATGTATATAAGTGTGAATGCTGTTTATATGTGTTTATTTGTGTATACATGTGCAGTGTTAATCTGTCTGTGTGTGAGGATACAATTTGCTTGCTTTGAGGGACAAATCCATATGACATAAGTTTTTTTAACTCAAAAATAAGTGCAAAAACATTTAATTTGTTGTCAGTTATCTTCGATGAGTCTTGGTAGCTTGAGGTTGGGTGTTAAACACATAGTCAGTGACGTGTCAAAGATAGATAAAAAAAATGTAAATATGTCAACTTGTGCTTGTGTATGCTGCCAACAGGCAAGATATAGACACACACACGCGGACAGGCACAGAAGACAGAGGAAGAGTACAAATGTAGTAAGTCTTATATTTTCCAGTGCAAAGCATTTGGTTACCAAGGATGATAAAATAAGATTGTTTTCATTTGCAAGCCTGTACTGGATGAGTGGTTGGGAGATGGATGGATGGATGAATTAATGGATGGACGGATGGATGGGTAATTTACCCGAAAGCAGTGAGAGGGAGGCTTCTTTTTCTGTAGCACCTTTTTCACTGCAAAATGAAAATTTAAGTTTATTAGCTACGAAATCGAAAAGTAGGAAAAACAAATTCATCATGTGACTTTCAGATACTGCTGACATGAAAATACTGTTATTTTGGGAATATTTTGCTAACCAATTTGGACATGTGTGCGTGAATCAATGTTGGGTTATCATTACATTCATATGTCAGTATACCATATGTCCTGTATTTTCTGATGCGTTTATATGTCAGTATGTTATATCACAACAGAGGAGAGGAACCAAAAACTTGGGCACCATCCAGACATGTGGGAAGAAAGGCAGAGAACATGGGTGGTCAGAACATGCATAGACACATTAATGGACAAGTGCTCTTGATGAAAATGGCATGTACTGCAGCATCAGCAGCCATAGTTACAATGTGTTATGTGTTAAGTTGTGGGTTGGCTAAACTGAAGTAATAGAACTTTAGTTGAGATTTAAAGACTGAGACCAATTCAGCTTTCTGGTCATGAGCTGGCAAACCGTTCCACAATATAGGGGCTCTGTAGCAGAAGGCTTTATTGCTAACTGTTACTTTATATGTGGAAAGGAAACCTGCGGTCTGTGATGAGAGTGGATGATGCAGCTTGTAAACTTGAATTAGTTCCCGGAGGTAGGTTGGTGCTAGAGTTTTGAATGACAAATATAAAATATGTAAGTATATATGAAGTCATTCCTGAACCTTACAGGAAACCAGTGTGAGGAAGTAAGAGCTGGGGTTATGTGTTCAAACTTCTCGCTCCTGGTGACAATTCGAGTTGCTATATTTTGAATGTGCTGTAAGGTTCTTAATGTGTGATGTGTACTCCCAGATAATGGAACATTATAGTTCAGTCATGCGCCACATAACAAAGCTTTAGTCAATGATGGATCGAAATATGTGACAGTGGCCCCATAGGATTATACAGTGGTACCTTGGGTCTCGAATTTAATGCGTTCCGGATTGAATCCTAAAATGTTCGAGTTCTGATCGAATTTTTCCCATAAGAAATAAAGGAAAACAAATTAATTGGTTCCCGGCCCCCCCAAAATTACATTTAAAAAAAATGAACAGGATAAAACAAGAAGAGTATTTTTTTCTTAATGGCTTCCAAAACGATAAAAATCTTATCCCAACATTACCCCTGTCCTGCCCCAGTCGTCCACACCTTCCGTGTGCCACGCCCCCTCATTAACCCAATGTGGAATCCCCATGTGATCAGCTGTTTCTGGTTGTTGCCATTAGTCCTCTGTACTAAGTCCACATTTCAGTTTGTTTCCCCAGTCCGGTCATTAGGTGTGTTCGACTTGCTTACAGCGCTGGCTTAAAGCAACGCATTCTGATCCTGACGCAATGCACCCCTCACCCGGCTGCACAAACTGGAACCGCCTCACACCTTTGCCCTTATTGGCTGAAGAGTTTAGTTACTCGCATGACGTTTGTATCTCAGGCTGTTCCTGTGCGTAATCCGCTATTTTTAGTTAAAAAGTTAAAGTTTAAATAAAATACATAAATGCTCTAATATTACACGTAAGTTAGTGGTTTATTTATTGTTAGTTACTGTACTGTTGCGCTGCTTTATTTGGTTAATTGTCCAGTCTGTGAAGAAGACATTCAAGTAAGAATTGCATTGTAGTATGACTCATTTCCTGGCGCGTACAATTTATATTAGGTCAACATTCACGATTCTACTTCTGATATTCAGGTCGAGTTCTAGGTCAAACTGGTTTGTTCGACTTTCAAGAAATTCAAGTTCTAGTGAGTTCGAGAACTGAGGTACCATTATACTTTAATAGAACTGAAAAATTCCTGTCATCTAGTGATATAGCACAACGCATTTCTCACGTGTTTGTGGTGATGCCAGTGTAAAGAAAACCTACCGCTCTCCCAGTTATATAAAAGTATAGCACATACAGTTATATTCAGTACATAATTCTTGATAATTATAATAACTACGGTATGTTACTGGTTTAACTGGCTTATGTATTTATTCATGTATTTACTACTTATTGTTATTTTAAAGTGTACCTTTTCTACTTATAAAAAAGGTTACTGTAGCCTAGGTGTGTAGTGGGCTGTACAATCTAGGTTTGTGCAAGTTCACTCTATGATGTTTGCACATTGACAAAATCACTTAACAATGCATTTCTTAGAATATATCCCTGTCATTAAATGATGCATGACTGTAGTCTAACCAACTGTATACAAAAGCATATATTAGTTTATCAGTGTCTTGAATAATGAGAAAACATAGTTTGTCAATGTTACCTGGCTATTGGAAGCACACCTGCGATATTGGGTCCACATGCAATTTGAACCAGAGGCCCGTATCTTAGGTGGTACCTAAGTTCAGCCCCTCAGAGCAGAATGTGGAGAGTTTGGCCGACCTATCCACGGATTTGTCATCAAACAGTAGAACCTTGGTTTTCTCCTTATTGAGTGACAAACAGTTTCACACAACCAATTCTTAAATTCATTAAAGCGACAATAGATAAGGTGTCATTAGTCCTAGCTGAAATGTATATTTGGGTGTCGTCGGCATAGGAGTGATAATTAACATTTTGTTTGCTCATGTTTACGTTATGTTTGCTTAATGTGAGTATGAAGAGAGAGAACAATATTGGAACAGACAAACTGATCCTTGTAGGGTTGACCAGTGATTTTGTTGACAGTGTGTAGTTATAGAACACATGAGCATATTGATATTGATTAGTCAAATAGGATTTAAGCCACTTCAACACTATTCCTCACAACCCAAGGTCAAAATCAGGTCTCTGTAATAGCAGAATGGTCAGCCATGTCAAAGACTACACTATGGTTCAATGATCCATGATCCAGTTGCATTGTCAACATCTGGTGCCATTATATGCTATTATACTGTATGTCCTGTGGTTTCCTGCATGCTTGTGTCAGTATACTGTATCCTCTGCAGATTCCTGTATGTCAGCATACCATATATCCTGTAGTTCCCTGTATAGTTATGCCAGTGTACCGTATATTCTGTAGGTTCCTCTATGTGTCAGTATACAGTACCATATGTCCTTTAGATTCCTGTATGTTCGAGCCAGTTTTACTTTATCTTCAGTAGTTTTCAGTATTCTCCTGAGACCCCAGGAAAAAATGTCTTTCAATTTTAGCTTATTTGTCTTTTGAGGAAATAAGACATCTTACAATTTAGATTTTTTCAAATTTATTTTTATTTTTAATTTCACAGCATGTCCTGATATGGCCCAGGTATCGATACAACAGGAATAAATATGTTTCCCTTCATCAGTGAAAAGATATGTGCAAAAACAAAATGTCCACCGCAATGGACATAAACGAATGGGTGGGGTCTCAGGAGGATATTTATGTGTCAGTATACTTTACCTAATGTTGTTTCCTGTATGCTTGTTTGTCAGTATACCGTATGTTCTTTGGTTGCCTGTACATTTCCTGATCCGGCCGCGAGTCCCTGGCTGTGCCATGTGAATCTCTGTTTTGCAGCCTCCTTATCAGGAGATAGAGGGGCCTTTTGTCGTGTGCAGGCTGTGACCACATTGCCCCTGGTGTTTGGGCCTTTACCTCTGCACCGGTGGCATCATTAGTGCTCTCTGCACCCCCCACATCCCCCTAAATGCATGCTGGAAACTAGGCTCTAAAAATATCTTCCTATAAAGGAGAAACAGGTTTTCTTTAGTGATTCTTTATTATTGTCTTTTTCCATCCCACTTTTGTGTCCTCATGGGACAGCCATCCATGTTCAGGCTGCAGGTGCCCAGGAAAATATCTTACATTAAACCCAGGTTCTGTGTGCCTCTCTGCCTCTATGCTTCCTGATTCTGTGACTCTGTCTGCTTCTTTTCCCCAGGTTCTGTGTGTCTCGCTGTCTTTACTGTCCCTGGTTCTATGTATCTCACTGCCTCTGTTCTCCCTGGTTTTGTGTGTCTCGCTGCCTCCACTTTCCTCAGTGCTCTGTATCTAATTGACTTCTGATGCCTCCAGTGCACTCTGTCTCGCTGCCTACACTCCGGCTATTGCCCCGTGCCTTTTTGCCTAGTTCCATAAGCATAGGCAGCAGAGACAAGAAGGGCGTGGCAGGCAGCGCAGGGCTCGGACGGAGGAACGCTCTGGCCCTCGCCTGCCTGGGCCGAGGCCCTGACGCCCTCGCTGAAATGCGAGATTGTGAAACACCAGCATGCCTCTCTCAGGGTCTGCTGCTAGTGCACAGAACACATGAGCAGACAGGCAGGATACGCACACTCACGTCTTTAAGACCTCGAGGCTCTAGAAGGAAGCCTGAATGTTTATATTATTTTATGAGATAGCTGTCGATATCTGACCAATGAAGGCATATTTACTTAAATATATTGGGGTTATATATATGGATATATATGGTTAGTTATATTGTTTTCGTGCCTCTTTTACAGTATATGGTATCAAGCATTTCTTAAAAAAATATTCTGGTGTATGAAGTAAGTTATTTTTTTTCCACACTGGATGGACCATGGGACAGCGTGTTTTATACAGAAGTAATTCCATGATCAGTATTGTTAATCTTATCATCATCATCATAATAATAATCATCATCATCATCATCTTTTCTTAGAATTCTGTGCATTATCCAGGAATTGGATTTGATTCCCTGCTGCAAACACAATACCCTGGGTTAATATGCATATTTAAAAAAAAAAAAAACAGGGTTTTCAGCTGGAAGCCCATTTAAATAGCTCATCCCTGATATGGCCCAGGTATCGATAGCCGTGTGCTTTGGGTTGAATGTCCACTTCATAAGAATTTGAAGATGGCATGTTTTCAGCAGCCACCGGGAGAAACAGGGAGTCCATGTTGCATGTAAAGAGACCGTTTTATTTTTTTGTGAGCATATCAATCATATCTTAGTTATTGCTCAGCTCAATGCCTGGGCCATTATATCCACCAGCTTCAGGATGCCAGGTGGAGAATAAAGCACCAGTTAGGCACACTTTGGATGATACACCTGGGTGAGAACTGGTGTGGAGTGAAATCCTGCCGGGATACTGCCGAGGTGAGTTTTCTGACAGGGGCAGGACTGAACGGGGGCAGAGTGATATGTCTGTCTGGTGCCCTCATTCATGCCATGTTAATAATGATAATAATAGTTGTAGTAGCAGTAGTAGTAGTAATAATAACAGTAAAAATATATATATATATATATATATATATATATATTATTCCATGTACTTTTGCTACGGGATAGCTTTGTGTGAGTTAAAAATATTTAAAGCGTTTATTCATAACTTTATTTTGCATGTTTATTCTATAAGTAATCTTTTCTTATAATTTTAAGTTTTCCATCTTTCATGTAATTGTATTTGGAGAAATTCATAAACCAAAGGGGAGAATTCAATATTCATAAATCAGTGACAAGTACTGAGTATTTGCGCAGACAAGCAAGCCCTGGGTAGATAAGTATTATATTCTATTTAAAGGTATTTTTCAAATGCTTTTATTTGTTGTATGATCTCCATGCTCAACCCCACTAAAAAATACCATTTTAAGGTTAATATGTATAAATAACCTTAAACATATTTTTTCTTATGGACATTTTTTGCCTACATTAAAAGCCTTAAGTTTTTAGTTTTTCAATATTTGTCAGTTTAAATAAGATAAGATTTGTGATTTTGATTCAGAGCATGTATGGAAAATTATTAATCCATTAACTTTTTTCTCTTGATTAAAATACTCTTCTTTCCATTCTGTTCTTTATTCTTTTTGTTCCTAGTAATTTAACAATGATAATTCGTGAAATTTTAATAGGTTTTTTCTACAGCAAAATATGTTCCTATCATGTATATAAGTATTTGTTTACTTATAATCACAAGATCAGATCTTATTTGTATAAATAAGTTGTCAAATACAAATCTGGATTTACAAAATATGAAGTGTTACTCAGTATGGCATTAACAATATTAAAAAGGAAATTATAGTTAATGTTTTTCACATATGAATGGAAATTTGACATTTTGCACTGAAGGCATATGGGTATTTCAGTATTGTTCTGTTAAACATTAATGCATATGAAATAAATTCTGCTTATCTTTTTTCAGATTAAAAGGATATTATAATTAAATGAGATTATTTTTCATGTTACAGGAGCCTGTTTATAAACGTTGAGGTCCAATATTTTATTGGGAACTTCTATAGGGAACATGTGTTGAAGATTGTTTAATGACCAAGTTATTTTTCAGTTAATATGTGAAATATATTTAATGCTAAAGGTTTGCTTTACACTCTTATTAATTTCAATTGTACAGTTTAATTTGCTCCTCCATGGCAATATCGGAACCTAATGATCCTGAGAGGTCATGCACAGCTCATGTGTGACAGAATATAAACAAAACCTGATTTGACAGTATCATTTTGTCTTATTTTACTCCTAATTTGTGAACTGAAAATGAGAATTAATAATTTGTTCACCCTGAGAGCCCTATGTTAGTAAAATAAAGTGACTACGATTTTCAAAGTCTTTTTTCTCCATCTTTTGGATTTAAAACTTCTGAAGTTTATATTTAAGCTCATATATATGCTTATATTTTTTGTGATAGGACACACTACTGCCCACTTTATGAAGTGATCAACATGTGAGCTTCTTACATAGGGATGTACACAATTTTGCACATACACCTTGAACACATAAAATCCAAATTAAAGCAGCACAATAAACCACAGTTGCAAAGCCCTAAAATATGCAATGATCCCTTCTGCTTTCTAATTTTATTCTCACAGGTATTTTCTTTGCAAGAACGGTGCAGCTACGTCTAATACTCTTCTAAAAATACTGTATAGTGGACACAAAACATTTTAATATCTCTTTTGTGTATTCTGCTCCATAAGTTGGGTCCAGAATAAGTCTGTCGGCGTTAGCACGAGCCCTGTTTCAATTAGTCTCTCTTTCTTAAGAAACATATTGTTAAAAAATACTTGCTGATCTCTTACTTTAAATTGGTTTGATTTAAAAAAATTGTTATTATTAGTTTCATTTTTTTAACTAAATGCATTTAATATTGCAAGATATAATTAAAATGCATGCAGTAAAATTTACAAGTTAAACCATAATTAGATATTTGGCTTATATTTTTATATATTTTCAGAACACAGTTCCTTCTCAAACTGCTGAATATACGATCTTTCTGCAAGCTAGAAAATTATATTTCTGCAGTCACTGATGTCAATAGTTCTTATTAAATTTTGTAGCTGTATTTTAGTTCTAATTTAAGTAATTCCACACCTACTGATTCTTCCATTAATAAGAATAACTTAATAAAAATATTAATATATTTTATGTATTATATATGCATACATACAATTTTACATTTTTACTTGTGCCTCTTGCTTTGATTGGGGCATAGATATTGCATTTTGCATTTACATGTACCTAGAAAAAAAATAAGTGAAATCTGCTGAAGGTCAGTCAGCTGAGAAGTTGTCCCGTTTGCCCATAGCCATGCTACACAATTTAAAGGAAAAGCTTTGTCATGGCATTAGATCAGTTCCTAAAACACAGTGACTATCACCCCGAGCCCAATGTGGCTGTTCCTCATCCTTGCTGGCAAAAAGCTCCTCTCTGTCCTGATCATTTGTCAATCGCTTTTTAAAGGGGAGGTAAAACACTTTTTTTCTCCTAATTAAACAAATGGGCATAGCATACCATTTAAATAATATATTTTATGGTCCCATAAACAGCCCATAAAACAGAAGTAGGTCTTATTTAGAGTTTATAATGTTGATTATGTGAAACGGTTATTTTGTCGGGTAATGTGACAGATTTACTGATTTTAGTTATATATTTTTAATGCATTTTAAAAGCACATTATAAATTAATTTTCCTTTGCACCATTCACTTACGTGTCATTGTATAACCACACTTATGTATAGTTCTGCACTCAGCTGAGGTGATGAGTAAAGGTGGACTGTCCTTTTTCATTTTTGCCATTTGATTATTATACTGTTCTGAACAAGGACTGAAATGCTACAGTTTGGACTGTAATATAGGTTTTTACTTTTGTGTCGTGTCAGAAGTCTTGGAGATATGTTTTTACATTCAGGTGTGTGTGTGTGTGTGTGTGTGTGTGTGTGTGTGTGTCTTTAAATGCTTTATTTCATCTGATTGCAGTCGGTTGCTGTGGTCCACATCTGTGTTGAACAGCCAGGTCTGATACCTTCTAAGACTAGCAACATGGATACAGGGATAGTCATGTGGTTTGAAAGGAGGTCTCTATGTTATGCTGTCCTGCTTTGTCCTCCATTTTGTGACCCCCCTGCTGTCACTTTTAACTCCATTTTGTCAGAGGACACACAGATGGTGAAAGAAACGTCCATAATCCATAAGACAACATTTGTTTGGGCTCCTCTGCATTCAGACATTAGAGTGGCTATCAGACAGTGGCTCTGTGAAACTAAACTATGTGATGTGACATTTTCTCATACCTTTTAGACCAGTGGCATTAAAAAGCCTGTGCTGCAGGACGTGTTTGTCCTGATTATTATATTTTTCCTGCATGCTACATAAGAATAACGTGTGTAAGTTATTTCTATTTTATTTCTATGATTTTCAGCACTTGCCATTGTAACATTTTGTTTACATTACAGTCAATAGTTTATGACTTAAAGGTCAATTCAGGCCTATTCTTGTTTAAGGTTAAGATGTTTCTGAGTGAAGCCTTAAATAGTGTTTGTCATTTTTCATTTTAAATTTTGTGGTTTCAAGTTATTTGCATCTAGTGTAGAAAAGTAAGCAGCCATTTTTTCTGAATTTATTATTAGTTTTTTGTATTTATTTTTCATTCAATTGACTTACCATTGTCTGTGTGTCCCTGAGAGTAGTTAGGATATATTATTGGGATTTTTGATCGTTTGGTTTCGCATTCGTAGTGTCTCGAAAAGCAGTGAAAAAACGCTACTCTTATGCTTGGCCATTTCAGTCAGTGTGCTTGTGAAGGAGCAGGCTGATATAGAAGTATGCAAAATATATTTTTGTATTTTACTTTGATGCTTGGCTTATGTGTATATTTTGTACTTTATTTTGATACACTTGCAAATGTTTTGTATTTTGTATCAAAATAGACATTGACTTTTTTACCCATCTCTGCACCATATATTCACACACACAGGTATGCATAACTTTTTCATTGCTCTCCTCTCCCTGAGGTTATTCACCATCTGTATGTACGTATACAGTTCATACACCACATAATCACACACACAGGTATACATATCGGTTTTCTTGCTGCTCTCCTGGCCCCCGGAGCCGCCGCTTGACTCAGCACCTAGTGGGAGGTGATTTATGTCACCCTGAGTAAAACTCCAGTGTGGATGGGCCCCTAATCTCCTTTAGTTAGTGTGTTAGTGCTCTTTACCTCCTCAAAGAAAACACCGCCACACTCAGCAGGGCCCCCCTACTCCCAGCCAAGCCCTTTGACCCTGAGGTCATGCCCTTTGTTCCCCTCTCAATAGGGAGTGACCTCTGAGGTTATGGCAGTAATGGAGAAGTTGTTCAGACACGTGCAGGGCGCAAATTAGACCCCCATTGTGACCCCCGGGAAGGACTCCTGAGTGCCGACAGAGTCTTAAACCTGCTGTGCTCCTGTGTACCTTGTCTTTCATCATGGATCCATACTTATCTTCACCTTCCACACCGTCTTCTCTTTGCCCCCCTAAACATCATCTCCTAATTTTTTTAAGTTCTTGTTCTTCCCAAAAGTCCTGCAGGGTGTAGGAGTACAAGCACACGGACCTCGGCATTAAGGTCCTTTGCCTCCATTTCATATTTAAAGTTTCAGTTGGGAACTGAATTGTGGCCTTTCAAGCCACCGGAGTAATTTCCAGAGAACCCAAGGGAGACTAAAAACTAAAACGCTGAAAAGATGTGTTCATCAGAGGCACACAATTTTGTTTTCCAGTCTGATTGACAGGAACAAACTCAGTAATTCTTTTAAATGAAAAAGTACTAGAGGAACCCAGAGATTGGGAAAAAACACCATTGTGATGTACCGTCTCTTACACAGCATGTCAGAAATGAAATAGGTTGTAACTTGTTTAGTGTGATTATATTTTAAAGTGCCGTCAGCATCCTCACTGGCAGATAGCCTTTTGCAGTTTGATCATGGGAGTCTTTGTTCCAGAATTAAAAACCCCCCAAAAAAATAACCTTCCCGACGCTAATATTAATTGTTCTGCTTGTTTGGGAGGATTCATGTGACATCTGGAGATTAACATTAATCATCCTTAAACTATTTTTAATTTTCGCGAAACTCAGCATTGGTTGCATGTAGCTTGTTTATTCGCCTACATTAAATAAGCTCATTTTTTCCTGCATTTTTTAAAATAGCTCAGAATAACCAACATATATTTTGTAATTATACATTTTTCCTCTTCAATCTATGTGATTAACTATTATTTGTTTGGTTTCACAGGAGAGGAATAAAGTAGTATTTTATTTTCCATATTTGACTGTTGCCTCAATTGTGTCTGAAAA
The DNA here is from genome assembly GCA_019775915.2 of Cyphomyrus plagiostoma. NCBI lineage: Eukaryota > Metazoa > Chordata > Actinopteri > Osteoglossiformes > Mormyridae > Cyphomyrus > Cyphomyrus plagiostoma. The sequence continues at coordinate 30,906,963 of JABFEA020000067.1, forward strand.
CAGTTATAGAGTGCGTCATTTAAAATACTTCTGCTGTTTATCACCAAACATTTGTAGTTCCCTTAAAGTGCCTTAATAATGTCGTTTGCAATACAATTTAGTTTTAAATGTTGTGGAATTAATTTATTACTTATTAAAACAGTATTTGTGTAATGTAATCTGGAAAAAGCCTACTCCAATGTGAAAAAAATACTGAAGTTAAGATCCTTATGGGATTCATTTTTTATTTACTTATTAAAGTATGAAATCTGAAGCACAAAACGTTTTTTTCTTGGTTAAGATAAGCCGTAGCTCCTTAAATTTACTGGCTAGTAGTACTGTAAAGAAATGATTGTGTACTTTTGCTGAGGAATAACAAATTTAAATATTGACATTATACCGATGGAGAGATTCCCCTTACAGATAACATGGCAAAAGTCAACCATTTACTTCAGGGCTTGCAGCACTTAAGCGAAGAGCTGCAGGATTATTCAATCAGGATCATGCTCTTCATCAGCATAAGACTGGGTTAAGGTCCTGCTAACACACTGAGCTCATTGCCAGAAACTTACTGTAGTATAAGCTACACTAATGCCTTTTTGGATATCGTTTTGTGCGTGTAAGTATGAAAATACACATACCTTTAGATGTTACTACTTTGCATATTGGAGTACTCCTGTGTTTTTAAATTTAAACACACACACACACACTTAAATGTGCCTGACTGCTGTTGTTTATTTTTTTTGTGTTGGAGTACTCTTTTGTTTTTTCTTTTTAACACAATTTAGATATTTTTAACTTTAAGACTTTATGTAGTTTATTTTTTATATTGGAGTACTCCTTTAGTTTTTTTACATCCTGTTTAGATGTTTCCAACTTTTGTTGTGTCATATTTTAACCATTTTGAAGTCTTTATAATTATTTTTTTGACGGTTTCTTTATTACATTTTTATACTTTTGCTCGAGTCTATTTTTGTATGATACTGTACTCCTGTGTTCTTTACAGACACACAAGTAATTAGACTTTTTTCTCTCTGACGTACAAATTGGTCCAGCATATTTTTATGAAGTGATTTCTTAGTGTGAAAGAAACACTGTAACACTGACTCACAAACTTTAGAAGTTTATCCCTTGATGTGTGAAAGCAGATGAACTCCTGACTCAGGGCCATTAAGGAATTGTCTTAGTTAAAATGTTGCGAAAGCACATTCGATCTGTGCCTCACCAGCACTCTCCGGGGAGGCGCACTGTAGCACTGCGCAGAGGAGCGCGCTGTCGAGAGTTGGCAGCAGACCCAAAACCAAAACGGTATCCTTAACTGAACTTCCTGCAATGTACAGTGTGCAGCCCCTGCCAAGGTTATAGATTTCAGCTGCAGATTAGTGACTATACAACTAGCGGGGGTTTATGAAGAATGAACCGGTTAGACAAATAAATACCTTCTAAATACCTACTTCTATGAAAGCCTAGCAGGGACGTCTGGGATTCTTCCTTATGTGTCCTTCATGTTGTTGTTATTTTCTCTGATCGAATGTATATAATGTTCCTCGAATCGCTTGATTTTTCAATTGGTTCGGAGGCATGGCGAGATGCGTGACGTAGCAGCTCCACTCGGGATGAGGCTCCTGCTCCATGCCAAAAAAAAAAAAAAAAAAAAAAAAACGGAACGGGAGCAGAATATGGGGAAGGAAAAAAAAAGGCACAGCGCTTTACTCCTTCTGCCCGTCCGGCCATCTTCTGCGTCCCGGGCACCGTCCACCTCCGGCCGATGTCGCTGGCTCGGGCAGGACAGGCAGCAGGAGCGAGGGAGGCGTGAGGCCACGAACAGACCCCCCCCTTACTGAACCCTCCCCCCCTCGCACTAGCATTTGGGCGCAGCTCTGGCTCCCTTGGCTCAAGAGGCACAGAGCACAAGCCTCCGGAGTCAGCGGCGGTGGCAGCCATATTCCGACTGCACACAGGACGGGGAGAAGTACTGAAGCACAAAGAAAGTTTCCCCACCTTGTCGTGTAGCAGTCACCTCCCTTGTCTCTCTCCACACTGTAGCTTCGCGGAAACAAGCCTGAGAAATGCGTCAGTTAGTGTTGACACGGCGAGAGACTTTCTTTTTGTTCCAGATGGAGAGCCTCCATCTTTTCCCATCCTTTGTGCTCTCCTCGCTCTGGGACAGAGTGCAAAGCCTCTCTGCTGTTCTATTATCATTTATTTATTTATTTATTTATGGCATCATAGCCAGAGGAGGCAGGAAGTTGTTTTACAATAGTGTTACAGTAATCTGCTACAAATGGAAAAATCCAAATGCTCATCACTGAGAGCACGAGGCCAGCAGGGGGGGTATGAAATAACGGATCACTCAGAGGCTTCTGCCGCTCTGCATTATTATTCCTGAGTTTTGAAAGCTGACGCAGTCTCCTGTCAGTCGGCTTGGACTCCGGTGTCTGTGTGTCTGTGATTTCATTTATTTATTTATACTAAAAGCTGAGCAACCCAGAAATCGGCTCCCATCCCATATCATTAGACACGAGGATGGGGGCACGGCGGATCATGGGCTGGGCCTCTACAAGAGCACATGGACCAATTCCAGCCCGAATACAGAGATCGTTCTTACACAGGGGCCGAGTTCACTGGTTCAAATATGGTTTCTGGCATGGCAGTTAGGGGGGTGGGCAGTACGCAAACGCACGCTCAGTTGGGCCTTTGAGGCGGGGCCGGTCGGACTGCAGTCCCTGTGGCTCCTATCTCATCCACTTGCTCTCTGCCAAACTATCACCGGCCAGGGTGTTTATTTTTACTCCTAATTCTGCATGCAGAGTACAGGCTTGTGGAATACAGTGCATTATCCATCTCCCCCCAGCAACCTGGCTCAGTCTGTTTTTCCATTTTCATCTGCTTCTCTCCGTCTCTTCACTTTTCTCTCAAGGTGTAGTTTGTTAAAATGGCGTGAGCCCCTGCACTGCGCCTGCGTCAGCCAAGAGGGGTGGATTCTGTGTCCCCCCTTTCTGCCTCCCGTCCCTCCACCTTTTCCTGCATTTTTCCCGCCCTCTCCTTTGCTCTCTCTCTCTCTCTCTCTCTCTCTCTCTCCCCGGCGGTAACACAGCTCCTCACTGAGGAAGCTGCACACTCGCGCCCTCAGCCTCGTTCCTGCCACCGCGTCCCTGCCTGGGCTCCGCTCCACTGGCCCGCCGGGTTCCTGCTCTGGCCCGTCCTGCCACCCTCCGCCTCCCGCTCGTCTGCTGTGGGGGGGTGGGGGGGGGGGGGAACTAAGAAAAATAGGGGGAAAAAAAAACAAAAAGAGTGCAGATAATTCCACAGCGGTTACCACCACCCCTGCGAT
>JABFEA020000067.1:30910375-30939464 GCA_019775915.2 Cyphomyrus plagiostoma
CGGGGCCCCCCCCCCCGGCCCGCCGGGGCACCTGGCGTGCCCCCCCCCCCCCCCCCCCCCCCCCCCCCCCCTCGCTTGGGGGGGGGGGGGGGGGGGGGGGAACTCAGCATAAGAGGGGGAAAAAAAAACAAAAAGAGTGCAGCTATTTCCACAGCTGGTTCCTCCACCCCTGCGAGTGACTGTGCGTGCGTGCAGGAGGGAGGGAGGGAGAGGGAAGGTTTCTTTTTACTACTCGTTGGATTTTAACCCTCTGGCTTCAGCCAGCTGCACAGCAAGCCTCACACAAACCGTGCAACAAGTAGCTCTTCGGGGCCACTCTTCCTCACCATGATACAGCCCCCCCCTCCTGGTCTTCGCTTTGCCGCCCGCATGCCGCCAGCACTGCCCATCGGCCCCAAGCTCTTTTTTCCCTCTCTTGTTCTCCTTGTGATTTTCCTGTAACACGAGCGCTCTGTGTGATGGACTCTCCTCCCTTGCCGGACTCTCAGAGGCTGTGCTGCCGCCTCACCCTTCACAGGCGACTCCTCAATGGTAACGTACTATTTTTGTTGCTCTTCTTCATTGTTTTACTGTCGGTCTGTTGTTTCTCTTTTCTTTCTTCGGGGGCTTGGCCGTGTCCTGCGAGGTTTTGGGGTGAATGGGGTGAACAGCCCTGCCGAAGCTGCCGCACCCCTCTTTCCATCCCGCTTCTGCCTCTCCTCCTCTGGCTCCTCTTCTCCCCCCTGGCTTGCTGTCCTCGTGGGGCAGAGGCGTGGAGGAACTCCCCATGGGACTGATGCCAGCTGCACACAAAAGGACAGAGTAGCGTGAGGTGGCCCGTCCGAGTGCTGGAGGCAAGCAGAGGGGGACAGTACAGCTCAGGGCCAGCAGTCCGGTTGTGCCATATAAGCACCAGGGCTGCGTCTTGCGCTCCCCACCAGCCCTGTTGCAAAAGAGACCAGTCGCCCGCCTGCCCTTGTCCATGAGCAGTATTGGGCATTTGAATCGCAACAGGGTGGGGGGCTTATTTTCTAAGCTGCTGAATAATTTGTCTCCCCCCCACCCACCAAGCATCGTGAACATGCAGGCATTACTGTTAGCGCACTAGTGTTTATCAGTGCACTAACACACTCCTTCCAGAAGGGTGTTTAAGCTCCAGGTGAGGCTGACATACAGTGTCCCCCTGCAAGGGCTTACAGCCAGTGCTGTTCCATGTGACCAGGCTGGGACGGGTGGAGTAACCCAGGCCTAGATCCCGCTCTTAGAGCCCGGAGGCCTTGGTTACGCCCCACGCCAGCCCACCTCAGCGCAATGTGTCTCCTTCTGCAGGGACATCGACTCCGTGGGCCACTGGTTGGAGACTCTGCCGGCTTCTCCGCAGATAGCCAGCGATGCTGGTGCCACTTTATTATGTGACTGTGAGTGTTGCTGATGTTTCGGTCCACGACTGCATGTGTGTCATGTTCATACATATTTGTACAATTGCAAACAAACACACACACCGTGCTGCTCGCACAAGTACGGCAGAGTCGTGCGATTTTATAAAACAAGTCAATCTTTGTATAAAATTGGGGAGGGGGGAGGTGTGCAAAAGTTCTGAAATTTGAAATAGTCTGTTTTTTCTGATATAAAAAACTGATACCAACAAATTAACTCATTCCTGTCAATCAACAGTCCTGCAATATAACATTGTCTGTTTTGGCCACATTCCTAAAAATATAAGTCCTTCAAAAAAAAGTGGGATGATGGACTCGATTGCTGTTTCAGCCCATATAAAAGTGCAGAGGAAGATACGTAGGGCAGACATGCAGAGGGCCGCAGATTACAGACAATTGGCGTAATTCTCTTATTCTTTCTCTTCAGTATTCGTAACTTTTATGTGCTTCTGTTAAAAAATCCTGTGTAGGGTTTAGTTTGCCACCCCAGATCATTAGATGTAATAGCAGCATTTCCTAAATATGCTTTTTATAAGAGGACTAAATGCATAGATATTTTTATTTTACAGGAATCATAAATTAAGACAATTTATAATTAATTACTTCATAATAACAGTGCAAGAATTTCAAACAAAATGATATATATTTCTGTTTGAATTTGAGTTTGGGATTTGATAATATTTTTAAGGATTTCACTTTACAGTTCTGGGAATTCTTTTAAAACCTGAAGTGCAAAACCAAGACATCGATTAATACATTTTAAAATATGGCATAATGATTGATTGATTTGCATATGAATATATATTTTTATTTTGATTTTCAATTAAATATGAATTATTACTGATAATTATTAGAGCATGTTTTCGTATGGATTTAAAGAAGTCTTTTTAGTTAATATGTGTTTTTCAATCTACAAACATTATTTTTCTATAAACAGAGCACATTTCACAAGAACATTACATGTTCACTTTCAGCTATTTGCTAAGTATGTGAGACAGCTTTTTATTACTTTTATTCAATTTGAATGACATTAGTACGCACAGGATTTGCTTAGAAAACATTATTAAAATGTCATACTTAACATTTAATTTCAGTTAAGATGGTTACATGTACTTATTTTATGTATTCTCTTTACACCAAAATAATAATAATAATAATTAAAAATAATCTGCCAGCGAGGACCCTTTCCTTGCTTGTTGTTTTATATGTTTGTGTTAAAACCTCAGCTGAAATGAACTGTTCACGATTTGCTTTTCCCTAGCAGTTTAATGAAATTTCACCACGCTTGGGCCAGACCTGAGTGTTTTTGATATAAACTCTTTTTTTTTTTAGTTTCGAACTGAAGGCTTAAAAGCAGGAGTTGGGGTAAACATAAGTGTTTCTGAAGATTCTGAGAGCATTTTTAAGTGCTGTTATTGTGAATATTGTGTATATTAAGTCGTGATTCGCCACTGCTCCCAGTCGTCGCTGAAGCTGCTGATGGAGGAGTTGCCTCCATCACACACATAGGTGTGACATGCAGGAGAGAGGGAAAGGCCAAGCAGGGTGCTGCCTGTATTGGGCAGGAGGCCAAGTGAGCGTCACTCCCAGTGAGCTGTGATCTGTGCCACAGGGAGGGAGGGATGCTATAAGCAGGCACCTGGGGGGGCCGAGGGAGAGGGCTCCGCCCTGACTTTCCACACACGTGGTGCCCAGGCCAAGGCATGCTCACATTCTCAGATCACTGACACCCCCCTCGATACACACATACACACAGTCACGCACACCACTTAAGGCCCCACCCTCAAGCCGTTTGTGGGAGGAGCTGTCTAAGATAGTGCCTGGTTTATTTCACCAAAGTGAATGTCTATCAATCCTTATGAAGTATGGGGTGCTTTGGGAGCTGGGCAGCCAGTCAGTCAGAGGGAGGCGCTCTGTCTCATTTCAACGCGTGTATGCATCTGTTCTGAGCAAAATTATTTTCAAATTTTTTGCACTCTATTTCTAAATGTTATTTACCAAAAGTAAATATGATTGACAGTATTTTATCTTATTTTTTTGTTTTTTCTGAATTTTTTTCACCTACAAAAATGAATCCAGATTTTCCTGCGTACGCAGAATTATGCATTTATGAGGTTCTGAACATTTAACATTTTAACACTAAGTCAACAACTATTATTGACAATGCATTATTTATTTAGTCTGATACTGTTATTATAATCGTGTTTATACACATAAATAACTGTAGCTAGTTTGTAGCTCTTATTAGTTTTACTGGTTCATATTTATTGGATTTGACTGTGTACACCAGCTACAGTTTTTAACATGGTTACTGTCTATTTTGTACTGAAATAATTTTTACATTGCAGCATTAATTTGCACAAATTTACCGAAGATTGTGTTTGGGAGGAGAAGAACTGCCAGCAACTAATTTTGAACTAATAAATTCTAGAAGTAATAGAACCCTGTTTTACTACAATTCTCACTGTACTTTTAGTGAGTATTAATTTATTTCTCATAACACAGACCTTTCAGATTGAGTCTGATTTTTGCAGCGCAGACAAGAAGAGGGAGCGGTTGAGGGGGTCTATAATTTAATATTCTGCTGCCCCTCAGTTGTGGGAGTACATCTCAGGCAGGACTGTGGTGTTTGCTTTCAGTCAGGCACTGAAACAAAGGAAGGCACCGTCGCCGAAAGTGTCGCTTCACTTGTCAGCTCGAACTTACAGCGGGGTAGGGAAACATGGAAATGAGAGAACGTTATCTGATTGGAACATCAAAAATAAATTAGGCTGTAAATTCTAGAAACTATCATTATTATTACTGTTAATACTACTATCATAACAATAGCAAAAAATAATAACAGCAATAATTATAATTATAATAATAATGACATCAAGTCATAAAAAGCACATATCTAGCTGAAACAAGTAAAACGTTATTAACATAGAAACGATGGAATAAAGAGGATATTTACAGTCATTAATTGTACCTGACTGACTGATTCCATGGTTTGGATTAATCATCTAAAAAAAAAGTTTCAATTTTGTTTTAGCATTTTAGGTCAATTTAAAAATAAATTTGCTATAATTCCAAAAATTGAGTTTTTCTATCAAATATTTTCAATGCATTATCATATTTTATATTAATAAAATGATCCAAACTAACTGTTTATCAGAAATGTTGAAACATTCTTCATGAGAGACAATTTAGAATCACATAGCTGTAACTTCTTTCATTCTGAGATCTATACTTGTTGATTTTTGTGTTGATATAATGCTTGTTGAATTGCTAGCTACTGCTTTTTCAAGTTTGCAATTTTCACTGCAAACGGCTTTGTGACATTTTTTTCTGTTTCTGAATCAGGGACCATGCCTCACCAAGTGTGTCAGCAGAAAATGACATGACTATACCATTAATCATTAAATGTAGTGTGTGGAATGTAACTGAGAATTCTGGCTTTGTAGCAGGCTACAGGAATGTATCCTATTCTTATGTTATAGTCGACCTATTTATTCGTCTGACGATTCTCAGCCACTTTAATTGTAATTTGATATTTATGTTTAAAAAACACCTTGGATGAAATTTTAAAATTAATATTAAAATTTGTAGTTTTCCCTTATCAGTTGCATAAGGATAATTACTACAAAGGAAAAGCAAATGATTTTTTCTTGCACAAGTTTTCATTTTAAATTAGACTTGACACAGGATCCTCAATTTTCAGCGAATGGTTTTGAACAAAAGCAGGTTTAAGTTTCCATCTTCATTAAGTCAAACAAATCAGAATATTATTTTCAAGCTAGTTACTATTTAACACTTTTAGTCATTTTAGGCTGAACTTTTCTATGATTTTGTAGACGAAAAAACAAAAATTAATTAAGAACTAAAATACTTTGGAGTAGAATGATCCTCCATGAAGTTCTTAATTCAGAACAATTGTTGTAATCAGCTAGTTTTTATTACTACTTTTAGGATTCCAGTATTACTTCTGTGTTACGGTAGTAATTTTTCTGAATATGTATTTGAAATAGGTGGGCTGTTACTGTTATTCTTTTACAAACAAATTCAGCTGATTTTGAGCAGGCACTTTCTGGCCCCCCGCTTTTTCATGTGGAGGGGCAATCCTTCATCTCTGGACTTGTGTCATTATTGTTTGATCTGTCACACGCTTTTGACTGTCGGTCCACATACCTTGGGAGTGCTCGATTAAACATACCATTTTCTTCTTCATGGTATTCCTGATATAGAGGAAATGCTTTTTATTTTACAATATATCATTTGATTAGCCAGTAATGCACCCATCACTTCTCATACACCAGAAACCATTTTGTGCAATCTTTAAAATAACCACTTAAATAACTGGGCTTTTTCAGTCTATTAATTTGTGTCATTATTATTATTATTATTATTATTATTATTGTTGTTGTTGTTGTTTTTCTTATTATTGTTTTTACATTATAAAATGTATACTTAAAATTATTTTAATTGATTATAATTCAGTTGATTATAAATTTTAGAAAATTTATAATTGGCAAAGTTGACTGGTATTTTTTTTTTCTTCATCGCAATGGGCTCTTTTTACCAATGCAAAGTAGCTTAAGATTTATAGTAATGTATTAATTAAATGGTGAGAAATTAATAAAGCTCAATAAATTTTAAATCAATATTTTGCTAATAAACCGCCATAAATAATTCCAATAAATCCCACATAAATTCAAAATTACTCAATAGCAAATCTTTGGTTTTCACAAGCACTTATGGTGTTTCTGCAGTATCATCTGAATTATGCTCTGATCCTGGGATTCACAACTTGAGCTGTCGGCATAAAAATGGGCAACCAACAAACTCAGACAGAGTGGACTAAAGTGACCTAGGGAGCTGCCTGTTTGTTTAGTGACTCTTACCAATTAAAGTATGATGCTAATAAGCAACCGAGGTCAACTAGTTAGTGTCGAGTTAATCAGTCGGTAATCAAACGGGATTCAGAACTCCACCCAACTGTAGTACCCATCAAACAAGACCTACTAGTGAACAGCAGTGATTTATTTATTTATTTATTTATTTGAAATAATGTTAAAGGAAGTCTTGAAATCTGCTTGTACATAAACGTGGATAAATGTTCAGACTGGACACAAAAATAAAGGCTGCTGCATACTAATAATCAACCAGAGATATTAAAGAGAAAGGATCGTGTGATTGAATGCTGGGCAGCTGATGGCCTCCCTGAGAGAGTCTGCTAGTGATATGGAGGGACTAGCCCACTAACCATATGCCTTCGTGCATTTTTCAGCTGACTCACCCACTGGCATACAAGCGCAGGGCCAGCTCCACAAAAGGTGCCACCACGTTTCTACCAGGGGGTTAGTTAGCAAGACGCTAGTAATGTAAATTTAAGCCAGAGGTGCACAATGTCTAGGGCTGGATTCCTCACTATCTAACTCAGTATTATGTCCCTCACACTGGTGTGTTTAAGCTAACAAGCTGTGCCTGTGCACAAATGCTAAACCTGCTGCTTAAACATTCTGATGTTCAGTGACTGGTCTGGCTTCTTTTGTGCTGTTTGCCATGTCCTGTACCGTCACAGTGGATGTGCTGTTAGTCGGACTGCCCACACCAAACCTTGAATCATTTTGTCAGAATAAATGTTGCTCTTTCTTTCAAAAAGCTGGGAGTTATGAGGCTGGAACATTGTCAAACCTTCCTTCTGCCCTGAAATGTGCCCTTTCTTTTTCAAAATCATTCATTTTAACATAAAAACATCTTAATCAACTTACCGACTGCTTATCCTGGCCAGGGAGGAGGGGGTGTCTACAGTCTCTTCTGGGCAATGCAGGGCACAATGCAGTAATGCATGGTGGATTGGATGTCAGTTTTAATCAGTTTAGGCTCAATGAAGTGACAGTATGTAAAATGTTTTGTTCAAGGGGCGAACAGTTTGCAACCTAGTGTTCTAAATTGTGTATGATCCATTTGTGTTATAATTTATGTTAATATTTTTTGGAATACAAGTACATTATCTTCATTAATCATTGTCACCTATGTATTTATTATTTCCCTATCTGCCAAACATAGAGACCCTTTAAAGGAGGTGTCATGATCGGCGTGTGTCTCAGTGCTTTTCTTATTTATTTCAGATACTTTCTTTTGTCCTGTCAGGTGGCTGGGTCATTCAGTTTGAGTCTCATGATTGCATGTGTCTGTCAATAAGAGTGGTTCTCTTTGGTGTTTAAAGTCTAAAGCTTAGAATGAACAAGGTGGTCAGACAATGCAGAGTTTGGCAGTTGTTATAGTTGTTATATTGTCTTTCCATACTTTGCTAAAACTGCTGACCACAGAAATACACACAAACTAATAAAACTGTAACACTGTAAGCTATCAAGGATACTTCACATTGTAAGCAGTACTTGATATTAACCAATGAAAAAGCAGGTCCACACTGCCATATTCAAGGCTTTTATAAGTGAAAGTGCATTTTAATCAGTGCAGTTTAAACTGCTGTCACTTCACTGTCATCTTATAATCACTTATGGTGGTTAAAGTCATGGGGGGGGCATCCCAAGCAGCATAGAGCACAGGGCTGGGAAACACCCTGGATGGGATGCCAGTCCATCACAGGACAATGCACGCACAATAGTAAACTTATAGGCATAAAATAACTTTGTGCTACAGGTAACCTATGCAGCTTGAATAACAGGAGCCAGCAGCACTACCCACTGAGTCACAGCACCACTTTCTACCAAGCTAATGTTTGTGAATTTGGTTTGTCTATTGTAAAAAAAGTAGGTAACAGTGACCACTACAGGCAGGTTGTTGTCACTGCAAAAAAATATTTATTGTCTCTGCTTTAAGCTTTTTTTCCACAGGAGTCAGGGATTCAATATAGGATGGGATAAACCAAAGCATGTGCACATTTAGCCATGGCCAAGTCTGCCAGGTCTACACATGGAAGTAATTACCTTGAGCTGCTGACCACTGTGAAATGTGGACCATTTCATTTTGAATACATTTACTTAAATATTAGCCTGGACACCAGGTGCTATTTATAAACTATGGCACTTTAGGTCGGGAGCACAACTGCATATAAATATTATTACGCACAACTGCTTATTTCGTTCTATTATTATTTAAATTGTGTTATTAAATTTTATTGTAAATAAAGCAGTTCATGGAATTTTTAGAAATGTAAATGAACAGGCGCTGAGTTTTGTGTCAAAGGGGCCTTGGCTGTTTCCCGAACATGAGGAACAGAAATGGGCCAAGTGGTAAAGGAAGACAGCCATTTAAAGGTCAAGTGAAAGTAATGGGACAAGAGAACAGCAGAAGATAGTTGATTCTGGGCCATGCTATAAACCTGAAGTTTATCACTGTTGAAAAGTGGTGAAAATGTAGTTGTGAATATTGTGAATCATCTGAGTTCGCCTGTATTGTCCTGTAACTTGTGGCTCAGATGTTTGCTTAGTTTTTGTATATCTCTTTCTTACCAGGAAAGCATGATGGGTATTTAAAGTCACTTGAGTGTGAGCAAGAATGTTGTCCTGTGACCAACGATACCCACAAGGCGACACCTGACTCTTTGTGAGCAAGTCCCTTGGTAAGCCATTTTTGGGCAAAAGGTGGATGCCAGCCTCCCGGAATCTCTGCATTTGATTGGCTCAAAGCACACAAGGTGGTGCTTTAGCAGGTAGGGTTAATGAACTTTAGATACTTTTGTGGTATTAATGTTGCAGTGTCAGTCTTTGGCTCTTCTCTACTCTTTCCACTGTAGGTTTTTTTAATACCCTAGCATATGCAGACCTCTCTGATATTTCCGATACTAATGTAAGTACCTTGACAATAATACTAGTGGCACAAGAACACCTTAGAGTTTTCCATTAGTGTTCTTTCTGTATAGAAGACCTGTTTTACTGCTAAGTGGAGGATGTTAAATTCTCCGGTCCAAAGGAGAACACTAAATCTATTTTTTCTTCTTTTTCTGTTGTCTTTATTGACATGTAAAATTACAATTGTTGCTGGCACAAGGAATTTGGAGTTGATTCTGTTTTTCCGGAAAGGTTATGTCTCAAGAGGGTCTTGTTCACGAGAGCGCCTTTGTTTTCTATATCCCGAATGTGAGAAGCACAGCAGGACATTTTTCAAGTTTGAATCGCTGGAACAGGATGTTTGGCTGTCGAGAACACCCCACCGCTGAACTCCTTACGCTTGGGCTTACCTCGACCGCCAAGAGCTTTTACAAAATGGCCGCCACTCCCCAACTCTCACCCCTCCATTTTGTGCCTCAGTGCCAGAGCAGCCAGGTATCAGGAGAAGGGAGAGAAATTTCCAGCTTGGAATATTGCTTTTACACATAAGGTATTAAGGGGGATGGAGGGCTGCAATGGTGCTGGAGCTATCTGGGAGATTGGGCAAGGGGTGTGGGGGCAGCCCGAGGGGTGTAAGGGATGCCTGTGTTAATTAAATAGTTAATTGTTGCCAACTGACTGCTTAAAAAGATGCTTTTTAATTCTGAGGAATCTCTATGATCCATCGATCAAAGTGCTGGACTTGAGCACTCGTTTGTCATTGAACTGAAATGCAGAAGCTGCACCAAGGCGACAGGGGTACGGTATCATAGTACAAAGTAGCAACATCTTAGTAGATTCATCTTATTCTGTGTATTACTGTATAATTGGAGGACTGGAACAGGAGAGCTTATACTCTTTAACCAAGACAAACCTAGAACTTGGGATCTTACCTCCTCGATAATCTCCCCTCATCTACCACTACTAGATCCTTCTTTTTATTTTAGTCTGAGAGTTTCCATTGCATTATGATACCTTCATCCATGAAGGCTTCTAGTTCACCCACACATCTCCATATACACGTCAAAGGGATGGGCTGAGAGATGCTGCGGATTCACCTCTAGGGTACCAGGACTTTTGAACACACTGCTATATCTACCTGTTAGCCACCTGTGCTTTGGAGACACAGCGGTCTGGGATTATAAATAACCAGCAGCAGAAGTGTGTTTGTGTGGCTGGGGCAGACGTGATCAGTCTTTTTCACAAACTAGCTGATCAATTGTCAGCAACATGTCAGCAGCTTTAGTCATTACATTGCAGCATAACAGCTGACTGCTAAACTACAGGGCATCCCTGCTAGTACTGTTGCTATTTTCTATTTTACCATCTCACTGGCTCATCTGTCTGGCTACCTGATGCTATTTGCTTGATTTCCATTGGCTACCTAGCTGTAGGGTAAATGCTGTGGTAGTCATTTCTGGAGTTGACATGGAGAAAAAAATTTGTAGTCAGCAATAAATGAAGTGGGGCCAGAAGGGACTGTTTTGATGCAAGGTGCTGGGCCACAGACAGTAGGCAGCACTAAGAAGGAGAGGACGGAGGCATATTTATATCACTGGGGGAAAGCAGCAGGGTGAGAATTCCTCCTGCTTCCTGCTGTCTACAAGCTGCTAGTAAAGATAATCCACAGAGAGACTGTCATTCAAATCAGGGATGGTTTCTGGAGCTGGTGGCCTCTAGAGGTCCCACTTCAGCACCCTAGGAGAGGTGGGGGGCAGCTGCGAGATTTCCAATGTCCATACAAACCGTGCATCTGAAAAACCACTCCCAGTGTTGACCTAGCAACAGTCCCAACAGTAATATCTGTGATACTGGCATTCCTCCAGACCACCTGTCCATGAACGTCTGGATGACTCCCTGAGCATAAATCACATCAAGGTGCATCAGCCTGGGCGTCCACTGATATGAAGACTGAATACAATGACTCAACTGCAGCCATTTCATTCTATTAGCCAAGACAAACCACTGCAAGATAATTTGTCTTTTCACTCCTCGATTTTAAAACTATTCTGCAATTTCAGTACACAAACTTAGCAAGAGTGCTGTGATGCATTTCTCCACTGTGCTTTACATTCTGACTGCCCCACGTCATAGTGTCTGTAAGCAGCATCAGAACTCTTATTGATTTTGACATGTTTACATTTTGGAAAAATGGGCAGCCAGATGCATGCTCAGTGAGGGTCACATATAGCATGGCGTTGACATAGCAGCATGCCCCCTCCTGCATGCGGCACTCAGATCATGCCACAGCTGCCTCAGCTTTCATTTCATGTGGTCCTGGGGTGCTTCGCCAGATCCACCTGCCCTCCTGCATAAGAATCTGCATCATCACCAAGCCATTTCACGGAGTACTCATGAAGTCATCTTTATAATCAGTGGGGTGCAGGTCTGAAGGGGTCCTGCCCTGGCTGATTCCCTGTATCCTCATAAGGACCTAAGTTCTTGCAGGTATCTCTGCATGTGCCTGTCAGAGCAGGAATGAGCCAGTGCGTCCACCAATGAGTGAGACACCCCTTGTCACCCTGCTGGGCTCGTGGGTGTGGCAGAGGTTACTAAGAGGTCGTCGTGTCTGTCTCTGATGCCCACTTCCATTTGGGGCTTGGTTTTGGCCTTGTTTGCGTAACTGGACCTTGTTACCCGCAGGCTCTCTTATAAATAGGTGTTTATCCCCACTGTTAACCCAGACGAGAGGCTGTGCTTCCTTTTTTAAACTGGCCCCCACGCCACTCTAGATTTCTTCTGTCTGCCCCCCCATCAGTGCTGTGAGGCCATGAGGCACCTGGGGAAGTTCACAGAGGCTAAATATAGACAGAGAGGGCATGCTGGGGGAAGTCTAGTCAGTCTGGGGCATCTAGCCATGGCTGGTGTGGCTGTTTCGTTCTTCAGGAATACCCTAGGCTGCAAGTTAGTATTAGCTGTTTCCTGTTATTAGGTGTTAGCTGGGTTTTGGGCTATTAGTTAGGGCTAAAGCTGTTGGTAGGGCTGCTAGGCACTTAGAAGTAGTGCTGCTGGATGATGTTGTTGCCAATGCTACTTGCTGGAATTGCTGCACTGTGCTGCACCTACTTGTTGGGGATGAAACTGTGGGTGGGGCTCATAGCTTGGAAAAGTCAGAGCAGGATCTTTCTCAGCAGATGCCTCTTACCAACATGGGAATGTATACTGGGCATAAAGAAAACCAATTAATCTATGCAAATTTTTCATTACAATGTCTTGAAATAGTTGTGAGTGTGTTTACTTCAACAGCCAAAGTTACCTTGTTTACAGTGTTAAAATTTGGATCATCTGATATGACTTGACCAGTATTGATGTATTATCAGACATTTATTTTATGAGTTATATATATTTGCTTTTACTGAACAGCAGGGAAGAACCATGTATCTGCATGCAACATCCTAATCTTTTTGCTCTCCTTCTGCAGGATTTACTGGATGGACAGGAGGTACTGTGGCTAGCTTTTGGAGAAATAAGGTAGGATATTAGTTGCAGAATTGTTACAGTTGGAGGTGCAAAGGGGTTTCCTCTATGTAACTGTAAAAGCTGGAAAAAAGCAGATTTTCCACCATCAGTAACTGTCCGGCTGTTGATGAGTCAGTGACTACCTGTCATATCAGTTTGTGTAGCATAGTCAGATAAGTTTGGTCACTGATGGTGCTTCTAGCCGATTGAGCATGCTGAATCGACATCAAAGCTATTTGGAGATTTCTCTAATTGGACTGTATGTTAAATGTCACCTCTAGACATGCCAGTGTGTTACAGAGCAAATTTTCACAATTGATGGGAGGGGACAGGAACCAAACATTCATTGACCTTGTTTTTTGCTAGTTTTCTTCCATTAGCTTGGTGTGTACCCAACTTACAACCCTGTTTCCAAAAAAGTTGGGACGCTGTGTAAAATGTAAATAAAAACTGAATGCGAGTATTTTGCAAATCAAATGAACACACATTTTAGTGGAAATTGAACAAAGACACGTCAAATGTTGAAACTGAGAAATGCTACAGTTTTGTGACAAATATATGCTTGAATTTGATGTCAGCAACATGTTTCAAAAAATTTGGGGCGAGGGCACGTTGTCCACTGTGTTGCATCACTTCTCCTTTTAACAACACTCTTTTAACATTTCAGAACAGAGGAGACCATTTGCTGGACTTGAATGTTGTCCCCTTCTTGCTCAACTGCTTGGAGTCTCCTTTGATGTATTTTTGATTTCATGATGCAACAAATATTTTCAATGGGTGAGAGGGGAAATATCCAAGGTCTTCTCTGAAAAAGGCATCTGGATGACACCCTGTGTCGCTCCAAAACCTGTATGTTTCATTCAGCATTAACGGTGCCTTCCCAGATGTGCAAGCTACCCGAGCCATGGGCACTAAGGCACCTCCATACCATGACGGATGCTGGCCTTTGAACTGTCTGGTAGTAACAGGCTAGATGGTCCCTCCCCACTTTAGTCCGGAGGATGCAGCGTCCGTGACTTCCAAAAATAATTTGCATTTTTTAATCAGCAGACCTCAGGACATTTACAGAGTGTTGTTAAAAGAAGAGCTGATGCAGCACCGTGGTAAATAACCTTTTTGAAATGTCTTGCTGACATCAAATTCATATTGAGCAAATGTTATAAAACAATGACATTTCTCAACATTTGATATGTCATCTTTGTTCTAAGAACTAATATGGGTTTATATGACATGTATATGACAATAAATCATTGCATTCTGTATTTATTTACATCTTACCCAACGTTCCAACTTCTTTGGAAATGGGGTTGTAAAAAACAGTCACAGGACTTAAAGGAGTCAGAGACTGTTACATATAGTGCACATTGGTCAGAGACGGTTAGAGGCAGTTGGTCGATATTAAAGACTGTCGAGCCTGGTAGTGGCAAAGTGTAGGTACATGTTATAGCTTTTTCGGGGTCTGTTAGAACAGTGCTTCTCATACCAGTCACCCCCAGATGGTTCATATTTTTGCTCTCTCCCAATTCCTTGACAGTTGGGAGGGAGCAAAAATGTGGAATGTTTGGGGGTCCCCCAAGGACTGCTTTGAGAAGCACTGTGTTAGAAGTTTTGTATAAAAGTTAGAGGCAGTGTATAGGAGATGGATAAGTTAGAGATTGTTCCAGACAATGCGTGGGAGTTTGAGATGCTTCTGATGCCTGTCAGAACTTGCGAGTAGAGGTTAGAGGCTGTTAGTCACAGTTTCTAGGTTTCAGAGAGTATCACATGTTTTTGAATGTAGTGTGTAGAGTAGCATGTGGAGAAATGGTGCAAAGCAGTATCATAACTGCAAAAAGGCGGTCCTTAGTGGAACTGCTGGCCTGACAGCACATAAATAATCATTTATGTGGTGGAGATTGTAGACCAGTTTACCTCTGTCTTGTAAGAAGAATGGTTAAAGAGCAACCTCTATGTCGCAGCAGATATGTGCAGACGGTGAAGCGGGGGGTGCCTGAGCATCTGCCCATTTTGTAAAAAGTATTTAAATGTGATTTGTAGGAGCTTTAATTGGGGCCTGAGTGCTCCATTTTTAACTTTTGAGCACCTGATCCTTAAAGTCTCTCCACAGCCCTGAGCAGCATGTGTGATCCAATCATCAGGCAATGATTACTGTTTCTTATTGAATAAAGCACGCTGTCGTGCTGACTCCTGAGATACGTATATGAATGATTTGGTCATTGCTGCAGTTTTACACTCAGAATTTCTTTTTACAAATAGGTGATATGTGCAGATGAGAAACATTTTCTGCAACATGTCATAGAATTGGTGTTAAATTGACTATGGAACTTAAAGCCAAGGTTTAACACATCTTGTTGCTGTGTGTCCCCTGCTCCACTAGATAATTTAGCAGTCTGTGTTTCTATACTTATACTTAAGAGTCTGATACAAGCCTAAACCATAAGGCTGAGGTAAACCACAGTCCAGGTAACTAGCAACAGTGTTTCCCACATTGCAGCCCTGTAACCAACCACTAGGTGGTCTCACTCTGCATAGCAACCTTGAGCTTATGTGTGTCGGACATTTCTGTAAGGCAACATTTTATGAAAATCTGCAGCAAATACTGAAAGAGGGACATTTGTGCCAACGTTCCCTATCTGTCAGAATGTGCTTAGAAACTGTGCTAAATCTGAAAAAGCCAAAAGGTGCAAAATAGCATGTTTATGTATAAGATATGCATACCCATGTATTGTCAATTTTCCCAATAAGATTTGCATTTATCATCACATGCTGTTTTGTAGATAACAGCATAGTAAATAGCTTAGATGCACTCTGTGACTGGAGACTTCTGCTGTATGGTAACCTTACTGTACGTAGCATCTTAGTTTGCTTCATTCAACCATAGAAACAGGCTGCATTGCTTATTTGTACTGCAATGACACATTTCCCCTGGAACCAAACCCAGGTGACGGAGAGCTGGGATTCTCACCTGTAAAGAGTTAGACTGTGATTTCTGCCCAGTTTCCTTGTTACTAGTCTTACTCCTGCAATTATTGCATGTGTGTAAGTTTGTTTTTAAATGCATGCATGTGCATATGTGAGTGTATACAGCATGGCTGAATCTCTTGGTCAGGCCATTGTTATCCAGATATCCATTTTCTGTAACTATTTGTCCTCTGCAGGGTTGCGGGGGTCAGAAGCCTATCCCAGAGGCTACAAGTGCAAGGCAGTGAACAATGCAGGATGGGGTGCCAACCCATTGCAAGGGCACACTCAGAGGCACATCTATGGGCAATTTGGAAACTTCAGCATGTTTTTGGACTGGGGTGGGGGGGGGGCTAAAGCACCCAGAATATCCTTAACATGACATGGGGAGAACGTGCAAACTCCATACAAATGGAGTCATGGCAGGGGACTTGATCCCTGGTTCCAGAGAGGCAAGGCAACAGGGCTGACCACTGCACCACCGTCCATTACCATTAATGACAACTACTGTCATAAACCTGTTTTCCATACTTTCCACATAGCATTGCTGCGATCATGTCACAGTGTAATCACGATTATATAGCGCATGCGCAAAAATCACTAGAGGTCTCATTTATAAGACTTTGCGTAGAAGTCATACTAAAAGTGTATGTGCGCTCCAAAGACGAAAATGACGTATGCAAAGAAAAAATCAGATTTATAAAAACGTGCGCACGCACACGTACAAGCAATATACGCTTTATAATTCACACACTACCTGGGATTGTACGCACGTGGATTTGCCGCATATTCTGCTCTCTACATGCCCCTGTTCAACCATACATGGTCAATGCAAATCACTTCATGCATATTTAAGCATCTGATGTAAACCTGGAAAAACTCACGGCATCATGGCAAAAATTTCGACTTAACATCTCAAAATAATGAGATGACTAAATCGACATTTCGCCTTAAATTATACATATTTTTTTCTACGGTGGCGGAAATAGGCTACCGTGGGTATAACAACTGGCTACCTGATCGTCTAAACATCGCCATCTGCGTTTCAGAAGGCCGATGGCACGCTCCACAAAGGTGCGCGCACAAGCGTGAGCACGCTCTGGGGGTTTGGAAGGGAGCTGAGGAGCCAGATGAACAATGAATACTTATAAATTACCCAATGCTCTTATCACTTTACCAAGTATAGCCAGTCATCGCGCGCAGCCTTCAGTCGGCTTCGTACACTGCTGTGTTCCAGGATAAAGTCATGTGTTGAACCAGACCATCCTGCAGCCACGTTTGTCAGGACCATATCAGCGTCACAAATATCACTTGCACATTTATAGAATGCACATGTTTTCATGTAAATTCGTTTTCATATGGAGCCCTCATTGCAATGTGAGGGCAATCAATTGTGCCGATTACATTTGGGAAACCTGATACTGCTGCAAATTGCCTGTTGATGTTAGCCTGTTCTCCCACAGTGTAAGGAAACTTAATATATCTACTAGTCATTTTAATAATCCCATCCAAAATGAGAGGTATTATTGAGCTTAGTGATGGTTATGATATCCCATACCTAGAATACAATTAAACACAAGGATAAGCACTTTGGAAAATGGATGGATGGATGTTTCATAGATTATTATTGTATTTCTTAAACAAGCTTTAGAACAAGCTTTAGAACAAATTCACAGTTTTATTGTTAATTATAACATACTTGTCTGCTAGTTCCCGCTGGTAACAGCCATGCTGTTGCAAGGAACACCAGGGTCGTCAGTACCTGTATTTGTACTGGGATTGCGCAGTTCTCTCGGGTTGGTCTCTCTAACATTGGACCCAGTTCGGCTCCAAGACCACACATCTAGGTAATCTAAATCGATGTATGAGCCAGTCATCACCATGGGCCAAAAAAGCTTCATGGTACCTGAACACCCGTTCTCTTCTAAGTCTGCCATTGGCGTAATCTTCCAACAATGCCAGCGCATGCATTATGTTGTGTTGCGCACGAATGTGATCGCGGTATTTATGTGCTGTCAGCAATGACACTGCTTGTTTCACACCATGTCTAAATGATGGTGATATTCAGGACCACCACTTAACTGTGGCACATAGATTAAGATTTGAGTCGGAATATATATTTTACTTATATATTTATTCACTATTATAAATAAGTGAAATTAAATGTACTGATGCCACTCACGTTATTGCTCACCCTCTTCAGTCGTAGTTTTTTCTCCAAAATGTTCGTACGCGTGGGTCACATTTGGCGTACATATGCGCACATTCTCCCGTCAAGTTTGTTTCTGTAGATCGCCACGTTTGCATAGAAACAGGCAAACGCATCTTTTATGTCCCATTTTGTGCGCGCGTAACGGTTATAAATCAGACCCCTGCTTATCAGAGCACAGCACATGCTAATGTTTTGGGAATTCATGGAAGCAATAGGCTCTGAAGTGACAGTGAAGAAAGGCACAGCTCAACAGCCAGAACATATTTTGAAAGAGGAGATAGATTTTGCAATGTGACATGGTTATGAAACATAAGGATACGCCAAATTTATACAGACAACTGAGTTTATGTTTTCTTTATGCCCTCAGTAGTCATTTCATTAATTTTTTAGGCACCCTACTAATATGCTTACCCAATTGTCGACGTAAGCAAACACCCATATAGCACCGACAAATGTTTATCCAGACAATTGTTTCCCCCATCATCTAAGGCTTTGGTGATTATTGCACATGCACCACATGATAGAAAATACACTGTGACAGTCCTGTTTCCACATATCTGAACAGTTGGGCTGTTGAGGACATAAGCCTGTTTTCCACCTTCAACTTGCAGAGGGTGCCATGAACTAGCATCTGTAAAGTGCAGTGTTTACGATGCGCTAACCTCTGTCTGTCAGGTAAGAAACCTTGTTGGTCTCGGACTGCAGCCTATCTGTTTTGCACTGGTCGGTGAGTCAACCCCCCCCCCCCCCCAGCTGGCTGGATGAAGCCTGACTGCGTGTCTTCTGAAAAACTGTCCTTTGGGGTGAGGTAGTAGGTTGTATAGTTTTAGGGTCACACCCTTCCTGTCGGATAACTATACAACTTACTGTCTTTCCTGAAGTGGCTGTAATGTCATCGCTGGAAAGAAGCTTAGAACAGACCTGCCTGTTTCTGACCTCAACATTCGTCAGGAGAACTGGATTCACTTCCATTTTTAATGTTTCTTCCTTTTTTAGGAAATTTTAATAGTACCACTAAAACAGAACAGTACTTCATCATCAGTTGACTCTGTGAGCTGGATTCTGCTCTTTTAATACAGAATTGCTGGGAGAAGGAAGAAACTTTAGTGCATTTTCAGATACAGTACTTGGGACAAAGTGGAAGATTTTTCATGTGCACTAAGCTGGGCGTCGGTTTCAGGCCCCCGTTGCCCTTACTGATGTTCTCACAGGGTGAGGTAGTAGGTTGTGTGGTTTCAGGGTAGTGATTTTGCCCCATCAGGAGATAACTATACAACCTACTGCCTTCCCTGAAGGGCAGCGGTGCAGCAGGGCCCTGTGTGTTGGACAGCTGTGAATTCTCTTCATCCAGGCTGCTAAGAAGGATACACATGAAATGTCCTGTGAACTAGGACCACAGCTTTTTATAGTAAGTCAGTTTTCTTTGTGGGGTTAAGCGTGTTTTCTGCCTAAAAGTGTATTTCTGCATTAAATTTGTGAACTGAAAATAAAATTTTTCAAGTCCCAAATTAATTAAGTGTTGTTTGTCTTTAGCGCATCATGGTCATTGTAGTTAACCTCTTAAACCAGGTTCTACATGGGAAAATAGGCTTACATATAAAAAACAAAACAATAAAATATAACAAAACTACATGGCATTCTGCATACATGCTAACAAACAGCTACACTACAGAATACAAGTAAGTGTGCTCAAGTGGGACAGGAGAAGAGGACAAAAAAGCACTGCATTTAAATGCTTATATAAATTAAATGAGATCCATAAACTCTAAGTGTAGATAAAATTACCTTTACAGCACATAGCAAACAGTGTAAATGAAAAAGGCTCAGGCATAGGTATGGACATCAGGGAAAAAGCAAAATCTGTACTCCATTATGAACACGGTGCCTTTCTCAGCTCCCGCCAGGCCAGTGTGGCTGTGAGTTATGGCCTCTGTCGCTGGCTACTGTGTTAATCTCCCCCTCTGAGCTCAGTCAAGAAGTCATCATAAAATCCATCCATCCATTTTCCAACCCGCTTATCCTACTGGGTCACAGGGGGTCCAGATCCTATCCCGGAAGCAACGGGCACGAGGCAGGGAACAACCCAACCACTCACACACCTATGGGCAATTTAGGAACACCAATCAGCCTCAGCATGTCTTTGGACTGTGGGGGGAAACCAGAGCACCCGGAGGGAATGCCACGACAATACAGGGAGAACATACAAACTCCACACACATGAAACAGAGGCGGAGACTCGAACCCAGGTCCCAGAGGTGTGACTCAAGAGTGCCACCCCCATCATCATAAAATGGTGGGTGGAATTATCATGTGTTTCTAACTCTATTTTAATGTATGACATGATCACAAGGCCAACAAATGAATATTAATGAAATCTTAAACTTACAGCCCTTCAAGCCTACACAAGTAAAAGTAAGCCAATTTTAAACTATTCAGTGAAGCACATATTCTGAAAAATAAGACTACTCAGTTGCAAATAATGAGTATTTGTGCTTCGTTACTTCATCCAAGCCCTGGAACAATGTCTGTAAAGGGCCCGTGCAACGATGACATCATTTCTGCCCACAACCATGGTATCGCATGTACGGAGTAGTGAGAACAACATGATTTATTTTCTTTTCGATCTAATACCTAAGTAATATTCTAAGTAATATTAAAGTTGGCATCCTAATACAGATAGCGACATTTGGTAATAGCTGATGATAAAATTTGCCAAGCATGGGGGGGCAGTGGTTCCTAGGCTATTATTTTGTAAACGTATATAAATGCGGAGTCAAAAACTGATTGTTAAGTTTTGCCGGCGTTGAAATACGTTATATACAAGTTTTTAGCTACTTCATACCCTTCAGTTGGGCACGTAAATTGAAGAAAACTCGTAACACCATCTAGCGGCCATAAACGAAAGCTATAAATAGAAGGGTGGGAAATCTCATTACAGATTAAGTATTGGTAAATTGCAATCGATTTAATTCAGGAGTACCAGTGGCCTGTACTAAGAAGCGGGGTTACTGGGTTATCGGGGTAACTTGTCGGATTAAAGGTACCACAGGTTAAATATTCATATTCATATTCGTTCACTTACATTTTGCCCAGACTACCTTAAATCCGACTAGTTACCCCGATAAACCAGTAAAGCCGCTTTGTAGTACAGGCCACAGGTAACGTTGCTTCCATCTAAATTGTAATATAACCAGCTGAAGTTAGTTGAAAATCAAAACACTGCGAGCTCCACAACTGACAACACTTGTTCTGGTCCTATAGGATGCGTATAGCGCTCACCTAGGCTACTTCAGTCAAATTCCAACATTTTCCCCCACAGTATCAAAGCTTTCTAGGGTTTATTAGAATAATGCCATTTTACATTATTTCTTGTTCGTCTCATTGTTACCGTCGTAAGGACATTTTAAAATAGATAAAAGTTTCGTCAGTGCTGTTCACGTTTGATGCCGTCATGTGCCAAAAAGAAGACTATTCTTCTTATAGTTAGTACCGATTTTGTAAATTGTTTTTTATGCTGTATGGTTTCATAGCATTTTTCTCCGACGCACTGAACGCCTCACTATGTAAGCTTAAAAATTAGTGGGGATTCCAGTATAGCATTTCTTTCGCGACATATCGGACATTCACGTTTACTTTGAATTTAGGCCTACTAGCTGTTTTCTCTTTAGTCGGTTTGGAGGTTTAGGGTTAGGGATACCGATTATCACTACGGTAGGATAACTCGACAAAGTAGTTTATTTCGACAGAACACCGGCCTACTCGGCTGGCGGTCGTTGAGGCTCTCAGTCCTCACCCATGATATGTCACGTGTATTTTAAGTTTTTATTTATGTCACTTAATTGATTCCTCGGCAATATGATACTCGTGACCATCCATCCATCTATCCATCCACACAGCTAACCAACCGCTCATTCAGTACAATGTCGTGTTCAAATTCAACAAATGAATATGTATTTGCAATAAAATTACAAGAGAATAAAAACAATACATTAACAAAAATTCTTGAGTCATTTTCCGATTATTATAACGTAAAAAAGAATTTGCTACCCAAAATATATTCTGAAGTGCTTAAAAGGTTTTGCACGTAGTAACTGAATTAATCGCTTAAACATACTCATTATAAATATATAAGGGAAATGATACTACGTGATGTTGTCTAAAATTAGCCAGCATTCATTATGAGCCCTGCTGGTTGCTAGAATTGAAAAAAAAAAGTTGATGTTAGTGGGCGGTCCTTCACTGGCCCTAGGTTTCCATTCGCTGGGTCTGGGGGTGTGTCCGGCGGGTGTGTACGTTCGTCCTGCAAACGATACCCGTGGCGTCACTTCCTGCGGCCGGTTGTCACTTTTGAAGGCGGCGCGGTGCTGAGGAGGTAGGTGTGCGGTGTCTGGGCGCCGGCAATAGCTGTTTCTCTGTCTTCCTAGTTTAACAGTGACAAACCTTTTTTGGGAAACTGAATTTAAGGTAGATAATTTCATTATTATGTAACTTTGCATAATTTAGTATGTTATTTGATGATAATTTCAAAATGCTATGTCATATAATTTTATAAGAATATAATGCACCGTATTTATGTAGATGAAACATTTTTTAATGTTTGTAAATGAAAACGTGGTTTTACCGGTGTTACAAAGTATTCCAGGCTACAAAAAAGAGCATAGTTTATTTGAAAA
This sequence comes from Cyphomyrus plagiostoma, assembly GCA_019775915.2. Classification (NCBI taxonomy): domain Eukaryota; kingdom Metazoa; phylum Chordata; class Actinopteri; order Osteoglossiformes; family Mormyridae; genus Cyphomyrus; species Cyphomyrus plagiostoma. The sequence goes on from JABFEA020000067.1 coordinate 30,932,913, forward strand.
CTCCGGTATTCGTGGCACATTACTAAATAAAAATGATATAAGTGAACACGTACGTAAATATCGTGCCACGTCTCTGAGCGTGTTTGATGGCTTCGAGGATAACAGTAAAGTTGTTACAAAACCTTGGATTTGTTTTCGTAATTCATATTTTTGTTGCCATTAAATGTGTCATTACATTTTGACACATAGGCCTATAAATATGTAGCTCAAATGGGTATCTTTATTTTTATGTATTGTGTATTCTGTGTATAGATTGAGTAATTTTCAGGAGACTCCTTTTGGAATGTGGATGCTTCTCGAAGTTTGCATAATCTTCTTGCAAACATTACTTTGTCTATGTCCACCTGAAGCCGGTGAGGAAAACCACTTGTGTCCTCTCCTTACTTTCGTCAGAGCTAAATGTTTTGAAAGTTCACTCTTTTGTAGATAATGCATTTCATACGACCGCAGAGGGTCATGCATACTATTTTTGCATATTGTGCATCTTTGGGTGCGTTGTCCTACTGCATGGGTGTCAGACTCCAGCCCCAGATGACCAGGGCCCTGCAAATTTTTGGGTTTCCCCTCATTTAACACACCTGATTCAACTCCTTCTGCTTATTATCACACAGGTCTTGAGCTGAATCATTTGTGGTGGAATAGGGAAGACCCTATCTGAGTCTCCAGTCCTTCTATGTTCTGAGACCATAGCAGGGTGTACTGCACCTTGTGCTATATGCCTTCTGAGTGACCATGACCTGATAGTAGTTATGTAAAATTAATGCATATACTAAATAGTACATCTATATTTGTACTCTAACAATTTGAAGCATGAATGTGTTGCTTACGAATCACTGTCTGGTTTAGCCAAATAGGAACAAAGACCATAACACAAAAAAACTAACAGTACCTAATGATCCAATATTTTCATGCAGTGCAGTTGACCACTGATACACAGTGGCCTGTACTACGAAGCGGGGTTACTAACTTGTCGGATTTAAGGTACCACGGTTTAAATGGACTAAATATTTGCTCACTTACATTTTCCCAAACTACCTTAAATCTGACAAGTTACCCCGATAAGCCAGTAACCCCACTTCGTAGTACAGGCCACAGATCAGTAAAGCAAGTATGAAATGAAATTTATTGTGATTCATTATAATGCAATGCAGTGTGACTCTAGTTTGGTGTATGGTAAGTTAGTAATGGAGCATGCATAGCCTTTTTCTTTAACCTTCTTTACCTCTTAGTGTTTGAAGATAATTTGTAATGGAATGTGGTGAGTACGCCACCTGGTGGAAAAACGTCACCAGCAGTTTACCTTCCGTTTTTCCTTAATAAAAAGTATTTGTTTGGAAACATTTATTTTGTATTGTTTACTGTCCCCAAGCTTGTAAATACTAGTCACACAAAAATGTGAATCCTGAAGTTTTTCCTGCCTCCAGTAGTGCCATCTATTCTGCCCCTGAAAACACTTCTGATTGCAGGGTTTGCATGATTTGTGGGTTTACAGTGATTTAGTTGAATTTCCTGGACGTTATGCATCCAAACACAAGAATTTGGAGTTAAAATTCTTTTTTCTCAAGTGTGTGTCGTGTTGTTGAACTAACAGCATGGATGTGTACAAATCCCAGGTAAATGGTAACAGTAACAGAGTCAGGGGCATGGGGGTGAGGAGGATTTGTACCTCCACCCTAATATTTAATTTAGTCTAATTTTTGTCCCTCCAAAAAATAGAATTTTTTGTAGAAATTATTATTATTAGTCTGATATCAAACTGCATCTTATGCCATTACACACAGTGCAGTACTTTGTTCCTGCCAAGCTTATAAAGTGATGCTTAAGTCCGTCTTGCGAGGAAAATGATCTCTGTGTTGTAGCTTAAACGACCACTTTCCTAAAGTGGATCTCTTGGATGAAGTCTCTTGTTATTGGCTGGAATTCATTTGGAAACCAGACAATGCTTTGTTTGTCCGGATGCATCTGCTGGGTGGGGAGAAAGGTTCTCACATACAGTCATGCACTGTGCACACCTGGTTTTTGTACTGTGCCACAGCCGAGAGTCTCTGGCATTTATCTGGCTGACCTGAGTCTGACCACAACTTTTTAAGAATCAGTAGACTGACAGGCTGTGGAATTGTACTGGGAGAGCAGCCTACCTTATTCGGGGATATGAGATACTGGGTGGTTCTGAAACGGGTCCGATAGGAATGCCTAACGGGAATGAACTTGCATCAGCCTGTAGCTCCAAGTTTAGAGATGCCTTAGTCCATGTGATCGCATGCTTGGGTCTGCATGGTTTATTGTCACCTGTTCCTACCATTGCTCTTTTCACTTCCTGGTTTTGTTATATGTTACCGAGTGATTTCTTGTCCCAGCATAACATGTACAGGATGATCGTATCTAATGCACCCTTTATTTGTTATAAATGGAACCTTTTGTCTAGCTAAAGGAATGTGTGTGTGTGTGTGTGTGTGTGTGTGTGTGTGTGTGTGTGTGTGTGTGTGTGTGTGTGTGTGTGTGTGTGTGTGTGCGCGCGCACATGCGTGCGCGTGTTGAGGGGTTTGATGGATGTCGACTTTATGCCTCTCCCAAATGCAGTATAGCCCATTGTTTCATCATGATAAAGTCAATTCTTTTGTTGAATGTTCTGAATTCAGCTTCTTCTGAAGGGTTTGCGCAACTGCTCCCCCTTCAGCTCTTTTAATTGATTCTCCACATTTCCTTCGTCATGTGGACTTGGAGGTAAGTTGACGAGCAAGGGGGTAGTATGAGGCTGTGTGGGTTAGATCTTTGTACCTGTGATCAGAAGGTTACCAGTTCAAATCCTGTCCTCAGCAGAATGGTCTCAAAGGAGATCAAAGATGGAATATGTGTAAAGCGCATTCCCAGGATGGTCATGTGAAGTTTATCTGTGTGATTTTCCACTGCACCACCTTTCTATTTTAGGTGTGAAGCCTGTCTGTCTTATTACTCAGCTATTTGCTTTTGCCGGCCAAAGCCCTAGGGGGGTGACAGTGGGAGACGTGACACGTGTCGTAACAGCCTAAATGGCCAGGAGTTATGAGGATATCCACGTTACCATGTGGTATCCTGAGTGTTGTAAGGTTGCTGTCATATGAAGGGCACCTCAAAGCATTCCCACTCCTGGTGAACGTTTATCTCGCATCAGGATATGTCTCCTGCTGAACTTTGATTCTCCAGTGAGTGCATTCTCCTCCTGCTAAGGTGTTGTTGCTTTTTGTAGTTTTTAACCTGAAATCTGAAACCTACAATTATCTCAAACCCTTTTACCCTTTATTTTCTAGAATTTCCCTTTGGGATCAGTAAAGCTTATCTTCTATATATAAGAAAGAGACACTGGTTTTTCAGGCTGTCATTTCTGTTTTTCTGGAGGTCAAGACAACCCCTTTAGTGAGTTAAGTGAAGCTGTTGCCAAAAATCATGTGCTTGGATTTTCAGGTTCCAGTAATGGGTGATTTCAGCATAGGTGAGAAATGTGCTTTTGATCTTGGATCACGTGAAGAATTATCTTTATTTATATATTTTCACAGCTCTAGCATGTCCAGTCTATAGGCTGGTTCATACATCTCTGCAGAAGAGCAACACTCGCATATCCCCTCTGTGTATGCGTACTTGGAAACGTCAAGGTCAAGCCATGTACTTTGCATGTTGTATTTTATATTTTTATTAACAATAATGATAATTTATATTATCATTCTGATATTTCCTGCACACATACCACAGCAGTGAGGTTTGTGTTCATTTCTCTGTTTTAAAAATTCAGAGAGCCAGCTCACATGGTTGCCAAATTTGGTCAGCTAGCTGGAGTGAAATTTTCAATTTATGACATTTATGACTCACAAACACACACATTTACTTGTATGTAACAGTTTCTTTACTTTGCAAATAATCTGTAGGGTGCGCAAACTGCCCCAATGCTCATCAAAAGCATCCATAGTTGTATTACTAGACCCCATGGACAGATGTCATTGCCTTGTCAAACAGTGGCTGTGATGCTTCTTCCACGTGTTGGTGTGGAACATAAATTGTGGAAATGATTCCTTTGTTTTCACTCGGATAATGATCTTTGTTAAAATTATGCAGAATGTGAACCCTTAAGATGGTTGTATAAAAATGACGGCCAGACAAAATGAAATTGAACACATCGGTGAGTACAGTCTCATTCTTAAAACAATGCCACCATCTTGTTCGTTCTGTGTTAAGCCATAATGGTAAGGGTGCACAATATGTTTAATGCAGCAGATTCACATATTGTGCCGAGTGCATGAGTCATTTTAAGAATGGAGAAGACTGCTCTTTTAAAATGGAAGTTACCATCTTTATTAATAGAAAGGCTGCCATTAACAACTATTCCATAGAAAAATAATCTATCAAATATTTTACCGATTTGGTCAGTTTATTTAAACGATTCATTTTCCTCCAGAAAATCCAGTGGACCATTGAATCCGTTAACATTATTCTGAAAACAAACTGCATTTTATTGCAGGGCTTTAGATAATGGACGCCAGCTTTTCAGCAGTATACGGACTTTACTGACGGCCACAATTCGATAAGCAGATTTATATGTATAGTATGCCTAAAGTAGTAATGAGATGCATATTGTGATGCCCAAAAATGAAAAATCTATGTAAATTCAGCGTATCTTTAAGCTTATTAAATAATATTTGTGTACCATGGTAGCCAAGGGTATAACTTTCGGTTGAGCACTTTGTATTTTTTGGCGGTTACAACCACCCCATCACCCCCATGTCTCTGATTGAAGCAATAAGCAAGATGAAGATAGGGACAGCTCAACAACCACAACACATCTTTAAAAAGAGGAGAAATTGTGGTTAACATAGGTAAAACGACACTGGTGGTGTGGTGGTAGTTTTTGCAGAATAAAGTTTGACATCTTTTTTTTTTTTTTTTGCAATTGTAGTTTTCATTTACTTTAGTTCATGCATTATATTCCTTTGTTTTTATTTCAGTTTTAGCTTATGGTAACAACAATGGTTCGAACAAGCTCAAGGTCATTTGATCATTTGAATTACTCCCATAATGATAGGAAACTACCCCCATAAGAGAACTAAAATGTTCAACATTTTGTCGTGATGAATTGAAGCATTTTACAAATAATCGAGGTGATTTTATTAAAATAAAAAAATTATGCATTGATTTAAAATATAGATGTCGACCCATTTTCAGCATTGTGGCAGCCTCAATTAACAGTCTCTTGGTTTAATAGGGATGCCTATCTGCCGCTGTTATGACATTCACCGTTTTTTTTGTTATGACATTAACAAAACACATGCATTCCACATCAAACACTACATCGTTCAGACATTTAATATTAACAGAAATGCCCAAATACAGATGATTTACATGGTTTAAAGTGTGATGCAAAGCATGCTGGTAACTGCATAATTAGTCTTGCTGATCAACCCCACAGCATCACATTTATATGTCAATTGAGGGCAGTGGGTGGGATCAGAACAAATGAAAATGTTTGCCTCAAGGGTCCTGCACAGGCAGTATGCCAAAACAGTGATCATCTCGGTGATTACAGCTCATGCTGTGCCAAAATAATGTCTATTCTGTCAATTTCAGCTAATCATCAAAGAGCTGTTGAAAAGAGGGTTGATGTGAGAAGGTGTTTGGTGATTAGAAAGCTGATATATGAGAGGCTCAGAGAGGGTTTAAGCAAAAAAAAAAAAATGCAGAGGGGGCACGAGGGAAATAGTTTTGGGTGGTTCCACTCTAAAGGAAGTGCTGAAATGTACAATCTTTTTAAATTACCTGCCAAAGTAATCTTCTGCAAGAACAGAAAGGAGGGAGTGCTGAGGCTTGGTTCTGAGATCTGTTATGTTTCGCTGGCAGGAAAATTAGTCCGATGATCAGGTTGGAAGGAGAGTATGTACTTTTTTTTACACTGTGGGGTGGGAAGTTTGGATAGAAAATGAAGGTAAAGTTAGCAGCTGAAAAGTGTTGTCAAGTCAGATAAAATTCAGAAGGTAAGATGACGACTGATAATAGGCAAGGGGATACTCATCTATCCATCATCTAGCTGCTTATCCTGGTCATGGTCATGGGGGAACCTGGAGCTTATCCCAGGCAACACAGAGTACAAAGTTGGGGAACACCCCGGACATTGTGGGCAATGCTAATGATGAATCAAGGAAATCCTCACCAGTAGGGCTGCAATGATTTATCAAGTAACTCGATTATAAAAAATCCTCAATACAAATTCTTTGCTTTGGTGCTTCATTTAATTCAGAAAATTACGTATTGCTCAGTGATCACTGTGTTTCACACGGAGGATTACTGTCGCACAATGTGCTTACACTGCATTACGTGTAGCAGGGCAGTAGAAAAAAAGTGCAACGACACTCTTACACCCATTGTATAAAATGCTAAAGAAATTTCCCACAAACTTCCAGGTCATGGGCATGGTGATTAGTTATGGACTTAACAAAAAAAGGTGAAATAACTTAAAACATTTTATATTCTAGTTTCTTCAAAATAGCCACCCTTTGCTCTGATTACTGCTTTGCACACTCTTGGCATTCT
>JABFEA020000067.1:30957835-30972196 GCA_019775915.2 Cyphomyrus plagiostoma
ATATATATATATATATATATATATATATATAAATCCCCTGTTGTGAAAATCGGCGTGACAATGCGGTTATGATGAATTATGCGTCTATAAATTGCCCACTTACGTGATACAGGGTGACCGGACAAGAAGTGTATGGCCTCACTGTTCCCCTGGTAACCAGCTCAGCTGGGGACAAGCTGGGCAAGACGGCAGGCAACGCCGTGTGGCTGAACAGGGACAGGACATCACCATTTGACCTGTACCAGTACTTTCTCCGGCAGCCTGACGCCAGTGTGGGCAGGTAGGTGATCCTATCCCTGTAGTATGGGGATGTGGGCTAGTGCTGCGGCTGTCGATTGGGGTCCTGTTGAACCCCAGTTCAGTTTATTTTAGCTCGGGAGGTTAGGGAGTTTGAATAAAAGCGTGAAACTGAACTATTGCTGCCTGGGTGTAACTAAGCTAAACATTTTCTCAATAATATTTAGTCATCTTATTCTAAGGGAAGGTATTATTTAAAGATGTCCTAAACAAAATAATGCTGGATATCTATAATGATGTAGACTGGAAAATGTGTAAGGAACAAAAGGATGCCACATTGTTTGAAATGAAATGAAATTTATCACCCTACAGAGGGCCCCCACGTGCTTGTTTACATGCCTCCATGGCTTCTCCAGACCCTTTCACATCTGTGACATGTGCTCAGGGGGAACCTGCTCTCATCTGTAAAAAGCACAGGGCACTAGTGGCGGATCTGCCAGTTCTGGTATTCTATGGCAAATGGAAATCGAGCTCCATGGTGCCGGGCAGTGCGCACAGGGCTCACTACAGGACTTCTGGCCCTCAGGCCACCCTCATGAAGTCTGATTATGCTTGTTTGGTTAGAGACATTCACACCCTCCTCCATGCCCTTGAGACTGTGCTGGGAGACAGTAAACCTTCCTGCAATGGCACGTATTGATGCGCCGTCCTGGAGGAGTTGGACTACCTGCGCAACCTCTGTAGGGTCCAGGTGTCACCTCATGCTACCAGTAGTGACCCAGATCAAAGCCAAATGGAAAACTAGAGAAAATTTTTCAGAAAACATGAGGAGAGAAAGATGTCAGTGGCCTTCACCCGTTTACCCATTCCTGTTTTGGGGGTCTCTCATTGTTGACCCTCTAGTGTACCTGTTGTTAATTTTATTAACACCAAAGCAGCTGAAACCGAATAACAATCCCCTCTGCTACTTAACTGACCAGATCAGTATCACAGATGTTTAATTGACTTGATGCTATACTCTGATTATAAGTGTTCTTTTCTTTTTTTTGAGCAGTGTACTCAAAAAAAATACTATTATTGGCACCCCCCCCCCTTCAGCTATTTTGTATAACATCTCCAGTAATAGGAAATCCACCTAATTTTGAAAAGATGTTTGTTTTAACATGCTTGTAGTTTGTTTTGCTGAATAGTAATTAAACATAATCTGCACAGTATTAAAGGCACCTTTTTTTAATACTTTGCCACATGTCCCCTGGTAGTAATGACAGCATCCAGATGTTACCTTTAGCCATGTATGATAGGGATGGGCATCCTGTTCCATGGAGAGCCAGTGTGGGTTTTTCTCAATCAGCCAATAACAGTGGGTCCCCAGAACTGGAGTTGAGAATCACTGCTTGATTATTGGTTCATTGATAGGTCATCCGTAAAAACTCATACCCACGTCGGCCCTTCATGGAACAAGTTTCTCACCCCTGACCTATGACAAGGCAGAAAGTACACAGGAGCAGGAAACAGGGCTGTCCAACTCAGACCGTGCAGGGTTTATGATTCAATGCACTTGGTAACTGATTTACAAGTAATGGTTGAGGGTGACCTCACTGTTGGGAGAATTGCTATTGTAAAGCTAATAAGGGTTCATCTAGGTTGCATGATAGCTATAGAAGCCCAGCAGGATGTTGGATCTGGGCTGGTTTATCACTGATGCTTCTACTGCAGGTACCTGAGGCTCTTCACCTTTCTCCCTCTGGCTGAGGTGGACCACGTGATGGAGCAGCAACGGCGGGACCCAGGGAGGCGGCCCGCACAAAGACGCCTGGCTGCAGAGGTCACCAAGTTAGTCCACGGCAAAGAAGGCCTGGAGAGTGCCAAGAGGTAAAGCCCCTCTAAGCGTCCACCCTCCAGCCACTCACATTAGCGTGCGTCGGCTAACGGACCAATGCTAAACGTGGGTGTCTGTGGACACACAACTCTCTGCCTCCACAGGTGCACCAACGTGCTCTACCACAACAGCCTGCAGGCCCTAGAGCAAATGAGTGATGCAGAGCTACAGGAGCTCTTCAAGGAGGCCCCTTTCCTAGAAATGCTTCTTGAACCTGGGACCACAGTGCTGGAAGCCTGCAGGCAGGCCAAGGCCATCCCTGATGGGGCCAGGGGGTGAGTGCCAGCCAACCTGGCAACTACTTGCACATTTTAGCAAAACACATAAATGCATGTGCAAAATAAAACTGAAATGGCACACTGTAAAAGGCAGAAGGACGTGTGCATGAAAAATAAGGTACCAGAGAAAAATATGCACGATTTCCAAATGCTGGTTCAATCCTCCTTACAGTCATTCTTTAATACAACTTTGTGTTTTTCGTTTATATTCTTAACATTTATAATGTGGTTGAAAGGCCTGATTCAGAAGTTGGAGAACCATTCTTGCATGCCAAAATGAATATGTTCCTTTCCCTTAAGTCAACAAATGAATGTGTGTAGTTCTAAGTTTCAAAGGGCCATGGTTTCTGGGCAGGTACAGCATGGTGTCAGAGGGAGCCGTGTGGATCAACCATAACCGCGTTCACAACCCCGAGCAGGTGCTGGTCAGGGGACAGCACATCCTGACCAATGGACTAACCCTTCTCCGGGTGGGAAAGAGGAACTATTATATCCTGAAGTGGCTGGGCCTCTGACGTGCCAGGCCCTCTAAAACTTTCTACACAATGCTACATGATTCTCCAGAGTGTGAGAGTTCCCTGAAATTATGCAGAATAATAAAGAGTCACAGATAATTTGGACACTATTTTTTTTCTGCCTGTGAACATGAGCATTATTCTTTTATAAAATATATATTTAATGAGTAACTATTTAATGGGTCACTTTGTGCTTTATCTTCTCTGGAATTATAGACTTTAAGTACTTTTTTATCCAGTTATAGCTGGATATTTTATTGGGGCAATATATTGCTTAAGGGATTAAGAGCATGGCCGTCCTGGCTGTTCCTGGGAGCTGAGCCTGTGACCTTCACATTAGGACCCCTGATGGTCATCTGTGTTCCTTTTCCTGCTGGGGGGGTTCCTTGAGACGAACATGACAAACCCTTGGAATAGTCTGTGTGTGCAGATATTTGTAACAATAGAATGCTTAAATTATGCTACATGATTGAGTTGTTGATCGAATTGTGACCCTGATTTTATTATATATGGGGTGACTTTGATACATTTTTAATCCTCTGTTTGCTCTTCCTGCTATCTATTGGTATAAGTTCTTTAACTCTTAAAATACATAAATATTTAAAGGAGTAATTTATTTAGTTACTTATTTACCAATTGAATTATCCTATTGAAGTATTTGTAGTGTTTCTCATCTAGATCACTGATTTGCAAAAACAAGTATTAGCAGGATCCTGATATTGTAATTGTCAGGTTTTCATTAGTATCGACAAGATTATTAGACTGAATTTGCGGGGTTGCTGGCTTATAGGGGTAAATTGTCGGATTTAAGGTAGTCTGGGCAAATTGTAAGTGAACGAATATGGTGTCCATTTTAACCGTGGTTCTTTAAATCCGACAAATTATCTCGATAAACCAGTAAATCCACTTCGCAGTACAGGCCACTGAAGCCATATTAAAATCCTTGCGATGTTTGGCAACAACACCGTCATTTGGGGTTTTTCGAAATCTGTGTGTAATTTTAAATACTCCCAATAGAGGTCAGCAGTGCTCTAATATCCAAAACGCAATTTCTAACTTCGCTCTACAGTGCACAGAAATGCGACAGTGGCGGTTGACTTTTGATATGTCCGATTCTAGAGCAAAGAATATGCCGACTGAAACTAAGCAACTGTGTTTTGTAAGGTTTACTTTACATTTAAAAAAATGTATGCGATAAGCTTTGTAATTAAAACATGTACATCCGTGCTATAATTACTACTACACTGAAAATGGACGTCTGATGACATTTTAATCAGATAGAATAGAATAATAAAAATAGAATAATTAGGTATTTCCACTTTGAGATTTTGCTAATAACTAAGAAAGCTGATTTTACCCAGCTATACTTACTGGGAGTTACACAGCTATCTATATTAAGTGAACCAGTAGATGATAATACGAGCTGTCCAATTCCAAAGGTTTCCAAATGACAGACAAAACAGTGAGTTTTCCCAAACCACTGTTTCCCCCGTTTAGTACAAGTGTACAGGTTATACTGGCAGACTACTGCGCAACAAACGCGATATGTGAGATTTTAATTAAATGACATCATCAGATATATTCCACCACAATTCAGATTCTAGCTGAACTCCAGTAAAACAGAACAAAAGAAAAAATGTCTTAGCTGTAGATTTCTTATACATTATAATCACAACAGACTGGCCCTGCTGTATTTACTTAAGTCTGAGAGTGATAAGCAGGAGCCAGCGATGACCTCAGGTGTTTGCTGCACAAGACGAGCAAGGAGACGGTTACCATCTCCAATTAGTATTACTACCGTAGAATGCAGTTGTATTGGCATAATATGTCCACATATACAAGCCAGCCGCTATATATATATATATATATATATGAGAGAGTGTTGTATGTCAGTGTTTCCATTACTTTACAACTAAACGCATCACCGGAAATGCCTGTAGCCTCACACTTACTCTGTTCCCTGAATGATTTGATGATCGTTATCTGAATAATACACACGTTTCACAGCAAATAACGTGACCATTTCTTTATGCTTAGTAGCTGTATTGCGTAATATACGCGCCATTCTGGTGTTTTCTCAAATGTCTTTTTGTTCTACAGATTGTACAACCTGACTGTCATAACAACACGTACTTTTTTAAAATAAAAATAAGATTAATGTTATAGCCGATGCTGCATCTTTATCTTTGTTTTTTTTAGGAAAGATTACACAAAATTTATGCGACATTTTCCCCGTAAATAGCTGTCTTTTACCCATTTCATAATTTGTACAGAGATGGAAACAAAAGTTTTCTCTGCGTTTGTTTTCTTCAACAAAAAAAACCCCTTCTAATTACTGTAATAGGGGAGTGACTTAGTCCAGCAAAACATTGCAAGGTCGCTTGTACACGCAGCCCTTATTTTTAAAAAGGCATTTAAGGTGGCATGGCCTATTGCAGTAAACAATGTGGGCGGGTCTCTATAACTATATTGTTGAACTGTACAATAACACGTAGCAAATACACTGCGTGCATGTTCTGAATTGCAAAACTGACTGTGCATTTCCGAATCAGTATAATTTAGACTACATGATATACCAGTTGACCTGTTTATAGTTTTCTATCAACGCAGATCTGAGTCAGACGTAATACTGAGAGCGCTGCAGCCGATCGTCTCTTCTGCGGCTAGAGAGGGAAAATTGAGCGGGACACCTTAACAGAAGTGAGCTGTGCCTCCACCGTCGGCGCGGACCAATCACAGGCTGCTGTCTGTTTAAATACACTTTCTTGCAGCTAGGTTCAATCGCCATATTGGGCACTGCGAAGGCTTGTCTTTTTGCTTTTCTCCCACTCGAAGATAGAATTGACAGGGGTGGCTTTTTCTTTTTTTTTCTAGCGATTGCACTTTGTTTTGATGATCCGTGCAGATTTACTTCTGCTCTCTCTGGCTCTGATCGGCGGCTCCTTTTTACGCATGGTACACATGCGTGGGCGCTAACGAACTGCATTACAGCTATATCATATATATATTCTGTTTTGATTACGCCGGAGCGCGGAGGAAATTCGTGTTTTTCCCCTCCTAGTTGTTTGTCTGTTTTGTTTCGCTTCGTCCTTCTCGCCATGTCAGATGTCCGTCTCTCGAGTAGCCCCACGCTGGAGAGGGTGGACGTCCGGCTGTCCGATCATTCGAAGTCCCGGGCTTGCCGGTGCCTCTTCGGTCCAGTCGATCACGGCGAGTTGAAGAAAGAACAGCAGGAGCTCCAGCGACTCCAAGAGGAAACGGCAGCTCGAAAGTGGAATTACGACTTTGCCAGGGACCGGCCGCTGGCCGGCGGTGCCTACGACTGGACGGCGGTGAACAGCTGCGACCTGCCAGAGTTTTACAGCCGGGGGCATTCCGGCGCCGGAGCCGCACTCCTCTCAGCGAGCGCCGCCGACGCGGATCTAAGAGGCCAGAGCCACTGTCAGGAGGGCGACGCGAAACGATCAGCGGAGGCAGCTGAAAAGCCTGACGAGCAGATGGATTATAGAAACCCGCGGGAGAAATCCATCACAAGGAAAAGACCAGGAGGCAAAGGTACAATATCAATGTATTTATGCACTTTCTCTCTTGACAGTGTTTGGTAGGTATATGTATTGTGCGTGTATACGTTCCAGTGTAAGTATATGTCTGAATCTCTGCATGAATATTTTGTATGTACGTTTCTGATACGTTCCTCTGTCGAGTTGGCAATTTGCTTGCAGAACGCAATGTGCAAAGCGCCGAACTGTGCTTTTCTGATTCGTATTAACTTGACGGAGTCGTGTGCAGGGCTCGTTTGTCGTTAGTGTCAAACAAACGTCAAGTATTGGAGGGCTTCAGGATATGCGGAGATGAGTAAATGTCTATACGCGTTTCCCCTACAGAGTCCCCTTCACAGAGTAAAAAATCACGCAGGCTTTTGGGTGAGAGCAGCCAGTGTTCGGCGGTGCCGCTGGAAGTGACACCGAGGAAGTCCAAAACGTGAGGTTTCTGCAGGTAAGCTTCCATAATTTCCCGTGCCTGAGGTTGTTTTGGGACGTATCTTAGTGTGTTTGTCAAAATCTTATTCCACATCACTCATGATTACTTGGTTTTCCCTCCGAATATACATACACTGTTCCCTGTAACAGAGGACAGCACGGATGAATAAAACTGTGATAAGGACAATGTTGATATTTCTCATCTTTCTGCTCCTGTGCTTTACCAGATTTTGTCTAACCTTGCAATTAATATACTGTCAGTTTAAACCATGAAGTGTCCTCCTGCAAAAGCTTTTTTTCTGGTTGAGGGGTGACATTACTTGTTATAGTAAAGCTTTTTTTCTGATAGTGAAAAGCATAGTGTTAATTGTTAAATTGCAACTGGCCTGTACAGATGTGTGTTTGGCCTTAATGTTTAGATCAAATTAATTTAGCATGTGTACATGTTGGCCTAATTTTTCACATGGCGTTCTAATGGGCTGGCTTTGAGACAGGTGTTGATAAATTGCATTGCTACACACACATTTGTTCACAAGGAGTTAAATGCAAACAGTCAAGACTTACTACTACCACTATGGCCACATGGAGTTTCAGTGAAGGAGTAGTAAGCACACTTCCACTGAAGGGGGGAGGGGATGCAGCATAAAGACGTCAGCAGCTGCCGATTTCACAGCACGTAGTATGTACATGTTTCTGTGTGTGAGCACTGAAATTGCAAAATATTCTGCTGTGATTATATGAAATGTGCAGTGTTGGCCATGTAAGTATCAGACCAGCTCGTGGCATTTCAAAAATCACATGTTTTGCCCTAGTGCACTTATTAGACCTGTAATGTGATGAAAAATCAATCCGTAAAACACCTACCACAATGTCATTTGCAGTGTAGCTTATCGAGAAGCCAACTTATTAGGGGTCTAAGCAGCATTAGCATTTGTTGGATCCCTATTGTTTTTTGACATATTCTTGTGTTATTCTGTTTATCACTGTAGCAAATATGATGCTTAAATCTATTTTGGCTCATACCCTACAGGACTGAAGACGTGGTTTGGTGAAATAGAGGAACTGAAGTTTTTTTTAAAAAAAAAAAAAATAATCTAAGTACATATCGACTCTCCTGAGAATGGGGACGCTGGACAAGCACTGAATACAAACACTAAAGTGGAGGCACTCAGTAAAAGTTAATCTCCTCTAAAGCAGATGATGTAGCATTGTGCAATTAGTCTCCCTTTTTGCCCATTTTTTACTACCTGTGTAAATATTACTTTACAGATGTAGCACATAACCCCCCCCCCCCAGTTTCACTTGTGTAAAACTGTGGATTTCATTTGAAGAACTGCAGAAATTATATATAATGCTTCCAAAATGCTGTTGTGTTCTAAGATGTATTCTTTTTTTTTTTGGTTGATTTTTTTCCATTATATACATTTACATAAAAATCAGGTTTTAAAGATTCGCTATACATGCAAGGTGTTGTACATTCAGGGTCTATTTTTTAAAAGCAGGACATTTTATACTTTTTTTTTGTAATAATGTTCATATTTGTTAAATGGTTCCCAAGGAAAATGTTGACTGGAGTATTCAAAAGTGAATTGGTTGAAACACAGGGTGAAAAATCTACAGTATTGTCAGTATTACCTGAACTACAGCCACTGGCTAACCTGTGGAAGTGTCATAGTTTATTTATGTGTATTTTTGTAAATTTATTGGAATGTCTGAGGTTTTTGCAAAATGACCTACTGATTATGTAGATTTTGTTTATTATAATAATAATTTAAGAATACTCCCTCAGACCTCTACCCCTTCTGAGCTGAACCTGGCCAATATATTGTTAAAAATCTGACAGTTCTGAAGTGTCCATGTGTAAGGCACGTTTCTGTTGACATCAGTGACACTGTAGTGAATGCAAAAACATGCCACAAAATTAGGGGCGGGGCCAAAAGATATTTTAACTGCCTGTGTAATTTTTGTGAAACCTTGAAATGTACCTGTGTATATAACTTTGTAAAGACACTGAAAATGTTACTAACTTATTTATGTCAAATATTTCTTAAATTTTGGGAGGGGATTTGGTTTTGTTCATGGGTATCCAAAGTGGAGTTTAACAAGCTGTATCAGTTTGCAGACTGAGCCTAGTCATATTGGACGTGCGTGTTGTAATGTATTTCAAATGCAATCAAAAGAGAAACAGAATTAAATAATCTGATATTACGTGTCTATTGAGATTATTAAAGTGATTAATCTGTTCACATTTAGCTGTATTGAATGTGTGGAATAACTGGCTCAAGGAATAACAGTTTTAATCGGGTTAACAATCGGTGCAGTCCTGCAGTTAAAATCTACCTTTGGTACATTCATGCATGAAAATATGCATTTCACAGTTAATTGGGTTAGTGGTTGTGCATGGCCGATGACATCAAAAATAACTTTGTAATCTACCCACACAGACCCCTGCGACGTTAAAAGAGGACCTGCAGCATAAGGAAAACTTGTAATGTTATTTCAGGCAGCACATTCCGTACTGTGTGAACTGTTACCGTATCGTGATCAACAACCAGTAGATGAACTCTCCACCCATTCCTTAAAACGATTCTCACCTATAACCTTTTTTCTACTACAATTATATACAGCAATGCACGGTCGACCTCAGCGATAGACCGTGAAATCAAGTAAATGTGAAGTATTTTCTATTTTGTGTCCTACGTCACACAGGAGGTGAACGTCAGCCGCTGATAAGACAAGTAAATTTCATTTAATATATATATACTAGTCCGGAGTTGTAATGGTTTTACGTGATTACGTTGCAGAAGCGTCCAAAGGATGGAAACAAACTGAGATGCGAAGACCTCTGTGGCTTAAAGAAAAATGAACATGCAGATTTGAATAATTAGGAACCGATTTCAATATTGTCGCCAGTGTAGATAAATGACGCTCAAACCATTGTATATGCTATTTATAACATTCTCCTTCAGTTTAACTCACGGACGCATCCTCGCGTACAACTATACTGTAAATCAGCACGCGAAATGATCACCTAAACGAAGTGTTGCGGACGTAACTAGCGAGTCATTCAGCAAGAGAAAAATACGGAAACGGCGTTTAGATCGCATAACTAAGTAAACACTCATGGGGTCTGATACCAAAGCTCTGTTAACGGAATCAAACTCATCACACTAAGATCCTCTAAATGCCTTTTTAATTTGCAACATTTACTAGTCTATAAATCGAGATGTCACTAGCGGCTACCTATTAACAGTTACTCTTCGAAAGGGTTGCTGATAATTGCTGGTCTGGGGCACTGTTTGTAATCAGCTTTTTTAATACAATCATTTACATCATTAAGTGTTAACATTTTAGACAAAGATTTTCGCGGCCAGTCGCACAACGTCCCGAAAAACACATTTCCTTTTTTGAATATTTAGGGGGAAACATACACATCGATTCGATTTCAGATTCAGAGGGTGTGCGATTTATTTTTATAATTGCATTTTTAGACTCTTATACAAAACGCATTCCCAATAATGGCGTGAAAAAGTTTTCGATAGCTCGCCCCCATTTACAGCGCAAAAAAGCGAGCAAGTCTTCAAAGAAAAACAGCGTGATTGACGTGTGTTTCCTCCAATATGATCATAATAAATCAAATCGTCCGCCCCATGTAGACCGCCCCCTCGGTTCACAGAACCGATTGTCTTCGCAGTTATCCGGCTTCTTCGCAGACCTAGTCAACTCTGATTTACATACGCTAAGCTTTTTTCTCCTTTTTCCTCTGTTCCTGATGTTAGCAGAAAAAAAACACAGGTGTTTCTTTCCAAATTGAAAGAAAATTAGTGTAGTCAAAACATTTAACCAGTATTTCATGATTCGCGGAGAAAGGGGGTGCTAAATAGAAGAGATAAGATTTACGCCGCGGCCAACTTTCAGACGCCCGCCTGCATGATGAAATCCCCATTCAGGTTGCACAATTCACTTTTTTAAAATTCTGCAACGTGGTCTTTTTTTTTTAGTAGAACTAGGCAGAATGATACCCGCGCATGAACAACACTCTCTAGTTCACAGGAACTCACTCTGACTTATTTGATTAATTACGGTCCCAAATAAACTACTGCAGTGTATTTCAGTTTTATTTTAAACACAGGGCTTTTTAGTTATACGCTTAAGTGACACTTAAAAGTATACTAAAGTTCCTATTTCACATTCAAAAATTGTGTACGAACAACGTATGAAAATAATAAAAGTGCTCCTATTTGTTTCGTGATTCTTATTTTGTACGCATTTGTCGCAGTCATTTCTAAACCACGATGTAATGTGCCCTAAAATGGTCAAATATGGAACCGTACATGAAGTCCAGCAACTCACGCTGACAAATTCTTACATATATATTACAATCAGCATTCTAACGTAGCATCGAACATGCTTTAGACAAGATGTGTAAATATAATAAATTTATCAAACAAGACTGACTTATTTATTTAATTCATACCCGCTGATTGTCAACCACCATTAAAAAACTTAAACAGTACAATGCCCAACCTTGGTTTAATGATTGGCTGCAAATATACTTTTAATCGCTATTGCATAATTGCTGTTTATCCTGCACCTTTTTTATTTCCTTATCTGAAGAAACATAACCTTAAACAGTCATGAACAAATTATGGTAGTTATTCCACATTATTACTCACGAGTCCTTCTTTCAGATAGGTGTGTAATGAAGATTACGACTGAAACTGTAATAAGGGACCTACATCTCACACTTCTAGCTGTTATGAGCCCTGCTGCCTGCAGTGTTAAATTTATACTCCCTCAATGCAAAACCTAATACCAACTTCCCCTTTGTCCCGGCTCTCAGCAATGATGGAAGTTTGGTTTCCATGAAAAGGCCAAGGATGTGTTATAAACAGTAACACCAATGTCTTCTGCTTTAAATAATCTATATTTGATTTGCTAAAATATTCAGGATGGCACTAGGTGTCTGAAGGGCTGAAGAGCTGCTCTGAATAAATGTGTATAGTTTAGAATTTAATTAGAAATGGATATAATTGTGGAGTGATTCATCAATGAACATCTTGCCTTTCTGCTCAGGGGTGAGAGTAAAAGTTATGCCTCATTGTATGCTTTTTAACAGGATTGTGTTAGCTGGGCAGGTTTTAGCTATGTCAGGGCTTGAGGGAATATGTTTTTGGGCTGTAAGGGTATCAGCAAAAGAGGTAAAGTGAACTTTCACAAAAAATCTGAATGTTATCCAGACCAGCAGCCTAGCATTTACAAGCATGTTGTGAGGATGTGTAAATCTTGCAAAAACTTAGATTTACCTTTAAAGCCATATGTTTATTTGTTACTGGGTAAGTCTTCAGCACAGAATTATTATTTAGCTGATTTATCCAAAATGGCACATGGTCTTATGTATTAGATTTTTTTTTATGTTGAATCAAATCTCAAACTGAAGGATAAAACGGCTGTCACCCCCCCGACTGAAAGCTAACTCCAGGACAACCCTTTCATAACCCATACTTGTCAATCATTGCCGACTGGCCGCAGGGAGGCCAACCCCACTCTGAGTTGGAGGAAAGATGATATCTGTGCCAACTGAATACAAGGGTGAGCAAAGCGCATCTGTGACCTGGGCACTGGCGAGGTGTTGAAAGATCAATAGCAGTGAAGCAAGCTACCCAAACTACAATGTGAAGCCCTCCGATCATGTGATCTAAGATAAAGACTAGTCAATATGCAAACAGAGTAAATAGTATTTATAGTCTGACTAAACATGCTGTTAAACTAGATTACTGGAATATATGATCACTATAAAAACATCAAGAAAGCTAATTTGCTATCAGACAGACAACCTTCTTTAAAACTTTTAATCATTATAAAAATCAGTCTGAGTTGTTTTTGTAAATAATCACATTTTTCTTAATAAGAATGTCTACTGTTTTGACACCTAAAAGTCCTAAAATGGTCTTACAGGGATCTGTGTGATGGTTGTTTAAGTCATAGTAAGGTGAATTACTAGCTCTAACAAATCCCTGTGCTAAAGAAGAGTTTGAAATGAAGCATATTGCATGAGTATGATGTCAGTGAAGTCACTGTAAAATAGAGCCTGGTTTATTCACTAGACAGCAATGATAAGACTCAATTTTGGCTCCAGTAATGACCCCCCCGGGGAGGTATTATCCATGCCAAAAAACAACCTTTATCTCTCGCTCCCACAGAAGCCGGTACTTTGGGCCAGCTAGCGCCAGCCTTACAACTGGACCCACAGCGTCTGGAAAGTGGCTCGCTGGTGATGTCACTGTTTCCTGAGGACACGGCCACTACTTAAAACATTTCACAGAGGTCATGGCATCATCCCCTCTCTGTGTATTATTCATTTGGCCTTCGCTCGTTTAGCAACATAGCCCTGTCACCACCGGCTTGCCTGTGAACCTTCCCTACGGGCCATGTATGCAGCAGTGATATCTACAGGCATGTTCACACTTCAATATCAGCAAATTATATATCTGAGGTTGTGGTGAGAAACAGCCTTTCTCACGTAATTGGTTACCACAAGGCGGCTGTCTGTGTGTGAATATGTTGGTAGGAGACCAACTTACAGATCAATCAGCTGCTCAGGCGTCGGTCACATCAATGGTGAAAAACATGGAACTTTTAGGTAGTAGAGTGTCACTTTAGCCTAAATGGCATCACATTTGCTATAGTAATTCTTCAGCTCAGTTACCTCACAGCCTTTAATGAGGGGAAAGCCACCAGGGCATCTCAGATCATTATTTGAACACAGGCTGAAGGGAAAAGCATAGGTCATTTATTGACAACCAGCCAAGGATATTAACAAGCTAATGGTTGCTAATAGCCCTGTTAAATGTGCCACGTGCAGCCAAGTCCAGTCGTAATGCAGGGTTTACTGCTGGAGAGGTGGGAGTGGCTCGCAGTAGGCCTATGACAATGAGTCAGCATCCCTGGGTATAGAGGTGTGACTGCTTTTGTTTGGTATTAGTCTTTGGTCCAACATGTCAGGCCTCTCTCTACACCAGCCACACATTCTTGTTTTGTTACGGCCCATCTGTAGCATGATAGAGAAGAGCACTTGTTCAGAGTGAACACCTTACCTGACAAATTTATGTAAGGCTGAGTGAAATGTAAGCTCTCTGTACCAGCAGAGGATGTACCTGTAGGCTAGTGCCACCATGATGCTCTGGGAAGCACTACTAGGGCTCTTTTCTGCCTGCTGTCGTCAGACTATAAGGCCTGCTCCTGTCATTGACTGGCTTAGTTTTCTTAATTTAAGTCTATTGTCTTTTAATACAGTGGTACCTCGGTTCTCGAACTCACTAGAACTCGAATTTCTTGAAAGTTGAACAATCCAGTTTGACCTAGAACTTGATCTGTATATCAGAAGTCGAACCGACTGACCTAATATAAATTGTACGCGCCAGGAAATGAGTCATACTACAATGCAATTCTTACTTGAATGCCTTCTTCAC
>JABFEA020000067.1:30981769-30995260 GCA_019775915.2 Cyphomyrus plagiostoma
GATCAGGGAGACAAAAGACGAGATAACGCTCAGTATGGCTTAGGAACATAGGCTCAATACTTCGCACTCGTCCGCTGGTAGTTCCTTCCTTTTGACAGAACGGTAAGTGGATTGGAGGAGCTACACCTGGTCAGTCACGCCTGCTGGAGGCGTGGACGTGACACACTGTGCTGTATTTCAGGTTTTGTTATGCTTTGTTCCAGCTGAGACCCCATTTACCTGTGCAGGTATGTAAATGTTGAGACTAAGATTCATTTACTCCCAGTCACTGATGTCTATCAGTGTATGTGATTATTTTGGTGTTAGCAAGGTTTTAAAATTTTAGTTCAAATAATTTACTTGGTTAATTTTTGTCCTATTCATTAGTATAAGGATATTTGTAGTCATAAATTAGCATATCTTTAACATTATCATTAGCTTGATATTTCAATTAATGTAAAAAAACACCTGAATTAACTTTCTCTTGGGTGTGCGTGTTTTCTATTGCTCAGCAGTATATTCACAAGACATTACATTTAACCATTTAAAAGTATTATAGAACAAAAACAGCTGTAATTAATGTATCACTGTTTTGGAAAGAGAAACCAAAATGGTAGGTGTAATGTAATAGTAATGTCTAAAATATACTCTTAAGGGAATAAATCTTAAGGGAAAGTAACACACACACAGGCACATACACACGCAGGTTTGTAATTATATCTTTGTGGGGACTCTCCATTAATTTCTATGGGGAAAGCTCTAATCCTAACATGATGACCTTAACCCCTACCCAGCCCTAACATTAACCATAAGTAACTAAACAAAATATGAGACTTTTGACATTATTTTTAATTGTATACACGGAACCTGAGAAATGGTCCCCACAACATCAAAATGTGTTTTATTATAACGTGAGGGACATTCGATGCTGGCTGCTGTGGATATGGCATTATCTGTGTGGGGGGGACTGTTTTACAGGTTTGCAGACTGTTTGCACTTCTGGAAAAGGGTGAACTCAATTCAGATGAAACACATCCTATTCGTTCACAAGGCAGTTCTAAGAACCAAGGTTCTTAGAGAAAAAGCAGAAGTGGTCATTCTCTGAGAGATAATGAAAGTATTGAAATGAGGCAAAGTACTGTCGGTGTTTGTGCCGGCATGTATGTGAATGTAAGCAAGTCCTCAGTGCAGGATTGACAGCATTGACTTGTTAGGATACTTCTGTCACATCAGGTGAAGGATATCTTGCTCCTTATCCAACATACACTGTACTGTGTCACCACAGTCACACACTAAACATCTACACTGTTAAAAGCCTTATGATTAATGCTGTGCTGATTATAACTATAGGCAGAACTGGCAGGTACCTAGGGCCCCTGAATGTGTTGTGGAGGAAGTGAAATGATCATAAATCTTCTCACAAGTTAATTTTTGCCTAGGGCCCAGAAAAGGTAGAGCTGGACCTGGATAAATGCAAAACATCAGTTTGAAATTAGGCTTAAAAGTTGCTGCGAGATTACTCATACAGTAGTAACATTTACATTGCCATTTTAACTTTATTCTCTTTACATGGGAAATGGATCCCTGGGCATTGAGGGCCTGACAATGAATTTACTCTACCATCCACAGGTTTTGAACCTGCCAATCACAAGCACAGATATCTAAATCATGGAGCCACACAGGGGTCTACAAAACTTCACCTTCCTTGTAGAATCATGACAGTGTTACAAAGTGGAATGCTTCGCGTGAGTTGAAAAAATAAACTGGAGGTTGTAAGATCCACCTGGATTATTCTACAAATATGCCTACAGTAAGGTCTTCTGGGAAGATTCCCTATTTGAGCACCCTCATACTAAGCTATAATGCTCTAAGCCACTCTGCTACCAAGTTACTCCCTGCTAAACTACAGTACTGCAAATATACCCCATTGCTAACCTACAAAAGCAAAGCTTCACTGGAATATGATAGTACAGATACCTGCCCAGTCACCCTCATTTCCTCACTCCACCTCCTTCCTGGCAGAGGTGCCTGAGCATGGTGACTGATTAGTCTCAGCTGCTGCTTATGGTAAAGCCAGCAACTGTGGCCTTTTTCTCATAAGTCATGATCTCTTCACTTCATAAAATATCCTGAAGTTCCGAGTGAGGTTTCCTCCGGTGACCACATTAGTCTTCACTGACGATCAGACGGGGTTGCTGAGATGCAGCAACCAGCGGTGTCCACGAATGACAGGACCCACCTGTGACCATATTGCTCCTTTTTCTTAATTAATGTAATGTCATGTGATGTACGATAAAAGCAGAGGTTAATTCTGTAGCATGAGCTCTGACAGAAGATCTGGGTAATGTTTGGGGCAGATGGTTTTGCTACAGATGAGCGGTTCTGGAACCCACACAGAATCAGAGGTAAGAAGTACATGAGTAAGACCTCAAAGGTAGTCTAATTGATCTTAGTAAATGCTTCACCTGACTCTGAACTGTGAGGTCTCTACTCATGACTCAGTGACCCAGATGGGTCTTTTAGTGTGCTGATAACAAAGTTTAGGGTCCCAAACATAGGACTTCATTTCCATGGATTTCATACCTCATGCGAATAGTCCATGAAGTTCTTGTAGACTGAGAGAGGCTTACAAGGTTTCTTAACCTGCTCTGTACTTTCCGTCACAGTTTGTTTGATTACACACAATATAGCTGATCTTCATAAAAATATACTGTGTGTACAAATTCAATCATCTTTGCACAGGTATGAAGAACCATATACGATAACCAAATTCTGAAACTAAAATAGAATACTAATAACCAGGGATGCACATAAGTGGTACATAAGTATGCATTCACCGTTAAAAGTGATACGTGTGGGAATAAATTGTTATGATGGCGCAAATGTATATGTATTTTATGTGCATTTGCGCTGCTATGACAAGAAGTTACGATGCATTTTACCATTTATACTGCAAAATAAAGATTCAAATAGATGATAATTTCTTGCTATATCAGCACAAATGCACATAGAATAACTATGCATTTGTGCTGTTACTTTTGTGACCAAGCAGGAGCAGGGATTGAGGAAACAGTAGCGGGAAGCCGGAGAATCAGGAATGAGGGGTTTATTACTAAGAACAGCCAGACGACGTACAAAACAGTGTAGACTTCACTGAACATCAAACAACTTCAATGACTAGAATGGGGAAATGTACTTGAACGCGGACTGAAATACACAGGACTCAATGGAAAAAACAGGAAACAGCTGGTAACAATTGGGATTGCAAGCGGGGTTAATGAGGGGGTGTGGCACATGGGAGGATCGGACGGTTACAACAATAGATTGCCAAATGTATCCTTTTTAAAGGTGAACGCGTACTTACTTACTAGTTATGTGCATCCCTGCTAATAGCTAACCCTTATTCAAAACAGATCCTGTTAAGGTGACACTCCTCTGATTATTACTCATCTGTTAATGTGACCACAGGCACTGACAGGACTGCTTATGAGGACTGTGTCAGTTCCCACAGTTCTGGTGACCGTAGTGGAAGTAGGTACATGTTCTTTGACTTTGAAAAAGGTCAGGGTCTGGGGGTTGCTGCACCGTTGGACTTGGTAACTCCAATACTGTTGGAGAGGCAAAGGACATCGATCACATTCTTGTGGGCTGATGTTGGAGGTTCATACAGAACTCCAAGGTCTACAGAAGTGCCCAGTTTGTGAATTCTGACCATAGACTTGTTGTTGCTACTTTGAAGATACAGCTTAGGTTCAGTAGACTAACACATACTAGAAGAATGAGACCGGAATTAGCCAGATTTCTAATGGGTTTGCATGTAGTCTTTATGAGGAACTTGGGTGTGACCGCTCATTCTACTGTGATATGGGAGACCTTCTATGACAAGATCCTGAAGGTTGCTGAGGGTTGTGTTGGTGTTGCCAGTTCTCCCAAAAGGATGTGTTTCATCTCACAGGGCACCCTAGATATTATTGAGAGGACTCACAGTACATGGTTTGATAGCAGCTCCAATCTGTACCAGGAACTGAAAAGGATGTCTGTGAAGGCTTGAGGGCAGAAATGCAGGCATTTGTTAGAAGGATCTGTAAAGAAGTGACACATCATTTATGGTCTAGTGAGCCACGTCCTACTTGCAGAGGAATTGAAACATTACATGCATCTGAATCTGTTTCTCAAAGAGACGCAATCAGGGCGGGTGATGGAATAGCCCTATCTGATGACACTGAAGTTCTGACTCACTTTGAGCAGCTGATTAAAGCTGATACTCTGACTAAGATGTTCAGCATTCTTGAGGCAAGGTCCACAGGGTCTGTGGTATCTGGAGTGAACTTCTCCAGGCTGGTGGCAAGGCTGTCTTCCTGACATTGCAAGCAATTTTTGCTTCCATTTTTGGGGCAGGCATCTTTGCACCTGACTGGAAGCTGGGACCTTTCCCTTATTGGAAAAGGAAGGGTGATCTCCTGGATTGTGGCAACTACAGGGTGATACCATTTCTCTCTGTGCTAGGTAATGCCCCTTACTAGGGTCATCCTCAATAGGACTAATGATTTCTTGGTCACCTACCAGCAAGCTGGTTGCTTGCCTAAGAAGTCTAACATCCTGGTAGTGACGGTTCTTATTGAGCCCAAATGAAAATATCAGCAGAGTGTTTTTGCAGGCTTTGTCGATTTTCTTAAAGTGTTTGACTCAGTTAATCAAGCTGCCCTGTGGGAAATCCTTTGACTTTGCACAATCCCCTTGAAATTGCTAGAGGTCATGGGTGGCTTGTACTCTGGTACCTATAAGTGCTGAGCACAGTGGAGGCAGAACCTCCTCATTCTTCCCAGTTGATTCTGTGATTTGTCAGAGGTTTCTTCTTGCTATTACTCTGTTCAGTGCTTGCATAGTTAGGGTGTTGGACTGTGGAGCACCTGTTAGTAAGGAAAGATTCACTGATCTTGACTTTGACAATGATGCTGTCTCCTTCATAGAGTAAATGGAGTCACTGATAGGGGCAGCAAGGGGTTTGAGTGTCTGGGCTTGTGAGTGTCCTGGATAAAAACCAAGATCCAGGCCTTAAATGACCTGTTGGGCACAGCCATCACCAGTGTGTCTGAAAGAGGTGTGTGGAGCTCCTGATATCTTTGTAAGGTCCAAGTCTTTAGAGTCCTGGTGCTACCAGATGTGTGGTATGGCTGTGAGACATGGATACTATCCAGTGACTTCAGATGAACACTGGACTGTAGTGATGGTCAATTCGCCAACGAATCGGTTTTTTTAACTCATTTTTTTTAGTGAATGGATTGAACCAATTCGTAAGTCTGAATTAATCGATTTTTAACATTATTTTAAAACATTTTTAAAACTGATCTTTTTCTATTCAACATCCAAAATCATCCCCCGCAATTTCGGATTTATTTTTCATGTTCTGTCTGCGCTTGACTTATCACTTTTAGGTTTATTCTTATGTTTGTCACTTACATTCATCACTTTTGCGTTCGTAGACTTCCGTCTGGTGCCGAGAACACCCGAACGGCCGAGGTCCCCATGTTCCTAGCTGTTCCTAGTCATGTTAATTACTGTGGTGTATTTAAGTCTGTGTCTGTGTCCCTTTCGTTAGTCCGGTCATTGCGTTGTGCCGTTGCGAAGTCAGTTCTGTGTGGTACTCTGTGTTCCCTGCGTTGCTTTTCCTGAATAAACCCTGAGTTTTTCTGTATCTTTGGACTCCTGTGCCTGCTTCCCTGCTCTGTACCAGTGTGTCATGATATTTTTAGTCATAAGTTCCTCAGACAGGTTAATGATCCTGAAACTGATTTTGCTGAATGATATTTCTCATTGCTGTATAAATTCCCTTGAGAAGCAAGTGTACCCTATGATCATTAGTTATCACGGTGGAGAATGTTACTGACTTACCAAACTAAAGTTTGCCTAAAGTTTGTTAGAAAAAGTGCAATACAATCATATTTCCTTCACAGGTCATATTTATTTTCTGCATACATCAACAAATACTTTTCTCAGTTTCATTTTTGTTATCAGGTCATAACTTATTTTTAAATAAATTAACTGCATGGCCATTTTGTACTGTAATAATTTTTATTAGGGCATCTAAACACTAATCAAACTCCCATTTAACCATGCGCAAAACCTGTCTTCACAATTTACAATAACACTTCTTCAAAACAAAAAGTACATAATACAGTAAAATTGCTGAAATAACAAAAAAACGGACATTAGTAGGACTAAGCATTAACCTGATGCATCCCTTTCTATTTATTAGATATAGTTTACCTATCTCTGTTTTGTTTCAGCAAGATACTTCTCTCCAAGATGACCCTTGCACGTGTGTGTGTCCTTGAATGCTAAGAACAAGTCCTAAACAAACTGAACTTTACATCTTTATAAATTTATCCCTCAGGTTTTGCCTTACACTGTATCTTGCACATTTCACACCTACAAGATTTGACCTCCCTGGCAGGTCCAGATATTTAGCCTCTTGTCAGGGACTCGGGAGGTTCTGGCACAGGGGCGGGGCATCGTGCAGGCGGGGAAAGGAGGTGACAATCCACTGACCACTCACAGGAACACAAGCGGTTTATTAACAGAAACTGGAAACACTGGGAACTCTACAAATCACACTGTCAAATAGCAAATAGGAATAAACAAAGACTGACTACAAAAGTTAAGGGAACAAGGTCCAGGGACAAGGCAATAAGGATCAGGCAGAGAACAAAGTACAAATATAAAACTACTTATGTTCTGGAATACACAATGAAGAGCACATGAAATATATACAGAAACTGAACTGGGTAATACAGGAGTAAGAAATGAAACAATTAACCAATTAGGGTAAACAGATGACAGGTGAAACGACTAATTAAATCAAGGAACTCAACAGAGAAACTAAGAAACAGAATCTAACACTACGAGAATAACAAAGACAGGTAAAAACACAACCACATGCAAAAAGCAAAAAACCAGAACCAAATATACGGTACAAAACACAGGAACTACAAAAGTGATACAAATGAAACAGTAGGGAACAAAATCTACAAAAAAACAGGAAACGAGATTTGAACATACAACAGAGGGGTTTAATGACTGCATACTCCGCTCACTGAGCCATGTGGCAGTCTAGGGAACAGGCAAAACACACTAAGGACTTTCGCAGCAAGGACAGGATGGCAAGTGACACCAGCTGGCCAAACAGGGAGAAGACACAAAATTCACGGAGAGAGGGGTGCTGACCCTGACAGCCTGCTAGATATCTGACGGGCGTTTGTGATGCACTGGCGACTGTTGGGTTGCTTTGTAAACAGTTCATAGATAGTGATCAAGTGCCAATTTGCCAGCTTCGATGGCACACAGATGCCTCAGATCTGGGGATTTTGTCAGCAATAATCCAAAACTGTTGTTGAACGGAAAATTGGGGCAGTAACACAATAAGAACTGGTACATGCACTTGCAAATATATGCATGTGTTGATTGGTTTGTTGATGGTCATATGATTGGTTAAAAAGGATAACAGTCAATGCTTTTAGATGACTACTGTGATCTAAGTTGTCTGCCCAAACAGAGCCAGCAATTTTGTCTCGTCTTTACTCGTCAAAGTATAATGAACTGAGATTGTGCTGTAATATTCATTGTCGATACAATTTAGCCAACAAATACTTATCATCAAAATTTTCATTGACGAAATTAGCACTGGTCACAGGTTTGTTTCTCATGACCCTGAGGTAATGCATTTACTGGACATGGAGGTCACAGTGAGTGTGTGAAATGACCGTGTTGCCGGTTTAATTTCTGATTATTCCATATGTGTGAACTTTGCATTCTCCCTCTTTGCTGCCCAGGTTTCCTCTGGCTTCCTCCTGCAGTCCAAAGACATCCTGTTAGGCAAAGAAGAGTGGCACATTTCCATTGACATACAGGAACTGAGCGGTACTGAAAAGAGAGACTAGTTAGAGTGTGGGTCCAGCTCGCTCCCGTCTTCCACTACAGAGGGGTCAGCTTGGTAAAGGTGTTGCCCAGTTTGGAGAGCAACAGTGACATAAAACCGGAAATGCTTATTTCCTGTTTACATGGTGTACACTATGATTTACTATGTGCTACATTCCAGTGGCAAATCTGTGAGCATCATATTATGTTATTATCAAACACAAGCATAATTATCATTCGCTTGTGTAATGAATCCATTCCATTGAGCTGTTATATTAATAGTTTATTATTTTTAAGTAGGTAGTTTGAAATGTTCAAGTTGAGATTCATTGAGAATGGATCATTACATTACGATGTGTGATCCAAATGATGAACAATATATAGAATATGCCGTTTTTTACTTCAGATAATCCATGCATTTTGATGCAGATCACCAGTATTTCTGTGCATTTCGACCAATCAGAATGTGGTGACCCAACCAGCTCAGTTTGGGTAGCTAGCAGGGCCATGTCAGCTTGGGGATGGCTTAGATACGGCTCCAATAATTTACAATGGAAAATATTCAGTTTGTGGTATGGCTTGCTTCTTGGTTGTAGTGAAAAAGTACCATAAATGGCACACTGGACTGACATGCCATCAGGGATGTTCCTAGGATAGGATTCCTCAAATAAGTCAAGTAATGGATAAGTCACATAGAAGATGGATGTATGAAAGGGCAGTATGGTAGCTCAGTTGGTGGCACTGTTGGCTCATTCCTCCAGGATTTGGGATTTGATTCCCACCTTAAGTCTCAGTGTGGAGTTTGCATGTACTCCCCATATTGCTCTGGGTTCCTCTGGGCACTCTGGTTTACTCCTGCAATCCAAAGACATGGTGTATGTTTCTGTGCCCTTAGACTGGCTCCCTTGACTTGATACCCTATGCTGACTACGATAGGCTCCAGGCTGCCTCAAACTTATAAAAATACTTGTGTGATCTCAAAATACCTCATATCACCTAGTAATGGAAGCCTGGTACTTTAATTCCACCTGTCCAGATGCACTCTCAGGAGAGGCTCTTGTAGCAATGTGAGCTAGCCCAAACAAGCTCTGCTCCATGAGATCTGCAAACCTCAGGCTGCTCTCTCATAAATAGATATAAAAATTTCTTCCCTTATTAATAACCCTTTTTATATGGTTATGAATGACTACTTTCAATGATTGGTTCTATGTGACTGCTTCCTTTTGATTGGTTATGAGTAATTTTGCACATGTGTTTAACTGTGAATGACTGCTCCTTTTTGATTGGTCTTCAGTAATTGCTTACTTCTGTTTAGCTATGAATGACTGTATCCTGATTGGCTATGAATGACTGCCCCCATTTTATTTCACTTTGAATGACCACTTTCTTGCAGATGCCTATAAAGTATTCCACAAGTGTCACATATTCTATACAAGAAATAATTCTGGTCTATATAACAAATGTTGCAAAAAAACTGCATCTTGCTTAGTTTGCTTACCCCGTCTAATGCATACATAACTGCCCCCCCCAAACTCCTCCCATGCTTTTACCCGGCTCATCTAATGTAGTTAACACATTGCTCACCCATTTTAGTTTATTTTTCTTTAAGTTGTCATTTAAAAGTAACATTCTCTGTTAAGGACATTTAAAAAAATAAATTATAAATGAACAGCCAGCCTTACCTATCTATCCATAGTCCATAGCTGTGATTGTGGACTGAAAAGTATCTGTGATGCCAAATTCAGACCCTTAGGTTTATCACATGAAAGCTGCACAAAGATGCAGGAGCACAGCAATGACAGGTGTGCCGTACCCTCCCCTGACTAAAAAACATAGATTAAAAAACAAAAATTCCACTAAGCTTCCACCCTCAATGTTCCTTGTCAGCAATTGTGCTCAGTCCTGGCAGTGTTTTTCTTGGACGCTGGCTTGGTTTTTTTGGCTGCCCTGGAGAAAATGTATTTGCTCAGTAATCTGAGACCCTTTCTTTTCCCGCCCTCAAGAGCAACTGCAGCAGAGCGGTTTAAAGTCAGCAGTGGGTTACGGTGTCACCAGGCCTCACTCAGAGAGAAACCAGAGAACAGCTGGTTCGTCCAGGCAACAGAGAGACCAAAGAAATAAGCATCTATTCACTGGTGTTGAACAGTTCCCACCTAGCATTAAAGGATAAGATCATCAATGAACTGTTCACTGTCTTAAAGAAGAATCTTTATTTTACTGACATTTAACAGGGACTACAGAAAATGCAAAAAAACTCTCAGGTATTTTTCTGTGCTATTTGTAGTCATCCCTCCACATTCTGCTGTTCCTAGCATGCCTGATAACAATGAGAAACTCAGATCATGTGCCTGTGTTATAAAACTCTACAGCTGATCAGTGGACCTCATACATATAGTAGTTTTCTGTCTGTAAATACATTCCGGCTAACAAGAATCATTCTTACAACATTCCCAAAAAACAAGAGTAAAATTTCTAGACTGCAGGAGATGCTGGGTAGCATCCCATTTTTCCATTCTCTTCTCAAATATGCTCATGTTCTCATTATGGCAGGAGTTCATTAATACATCGAAATGATGCAGTCCAGATCTTTCTGGAATGTTCTATATGTGAAAGGGCTCTACGAACATTAGAGAGTGCAAAGCTTGAGACAGACCGAGGAAGCAAAACTCAAATGAAATGAGTGTCAGTTCCATGGATGAAACTTCTGGTACCAGTCTTAAAGATAGCATTGAGCAACAAAGCATCCAGCATGGGGCTTACCCACCATTTCACACCCCCACCATCAAAACTCCTGAAATATGTGGCCGAATTCTCTGGCATTAGTATTTTAATTGCTACTTTGGGAGCAGAATGGTATCCCATCCACAGGGAGGAATGTTAAAATGACCAGTCTTGTGTGGAGCCTCGTAGCTCGACTCCAGACAAACGGCACCGCCAGGGACCCTGCTGCGGCACTCCTGCCAGCGTCGCCACTGATTCATGGGCTCTGCAGGCCTGCCGTTGGCATGGCAGTCAAACTGGCAGCTAGCACAGATTGTACCGCAACTGAAAAATATGGGGAACAAATTTTGTGGACTAGGTGCCACGTGGCAAAACAGTCAACCAGCTAGACCCGTGGAAACAACAAACAGGCCACAAAACATGTGACACTCTAAATTGGAACACATGTATGTGGCATAGATAAGAAGCACAACAAGGGAAAGGTGTTGTATGGAGCTTACTGTGAACTGTGCCGGCAGTAACAGTGTATTTCCAGAAAATTCTGCCAAGTTGTTTGCCCTTGATTGGGTCACCATTCTTTTTGTGTTGCTTTCAGGCATATTGTCTTTTTTGTTTTCCAGTTTCCAGTTTCATCAACAACCACCCACACACTGAGATAAGTAAATAAATTAAAATAAACTAGCTAGAGGTTCATTTTGTTATTGAACAGAGAGCATATTGTCGGCCTGTTATGGGACAAACCGCTTGAGCTCACTCTGCGTCACTCCTGAAGGAGACCAGAAGACAAGACTGCCAGCGGCACGCAGCTCTGATTTGACTGATGGACGCATGAGGAGGTGGTCCCTCACTGCGGGGTCGGAGGTCATGCTCACCGGAGTCCCGCGTAGAAGTGAGGCGGTGACAGTGAGTTCACTGGCCCTCATCCATGCTGGCTCCCCAGCGTTTGGTTACGGCGACCCGCAGCTTCGGCGACAGCTGTGGTTGGCTCCGGGACTGCTCCAATACGATCTTCAGGATGTCGTCTAGCTTCCGATCCATCAGCACCACCTTTTGGACAGGACACTTTAAAGTTAGCTTTGCACTGAGTAAGGCAATACTGTGATATATTTTCATTCAGCCAGTGGCGTGTCTTTTGCTTTTGGTCTTTTAGGTTTATATTGCCAAAACTGAACATTTTAGTAACAAACAGGGAAAAATCAGGCCTCCCTTTCCCTCTGCCTTTTGTCTGTCAGCTGCAGTGAAAGTGATTTGTAGGCATGAAACAAAATACTTCAATGTTGCCAAAGCATTTACATGCCATTCAAGTAATTCAGAGAAAACTTTAAATACTGGTAAAGGGCAAAATAAAAGAATGTAAATCACAGAACACAGATCTAAATATTTTTTATGTGAGGAAGGAAAGCATTCCCCCAGTAATGGTTACTGCATTTCATACAGAGAATGCTGGGAGCTATGATTACTGTCATGTTTGAGAAGCGGACCATTGTCCATTAGGCCCTTGTGTGATTAATAGTGTTCTCACGGTCACCAGAACCCCTCCCAGGCTGGACAGCAGACAGCCACATGCTGATGCATGCCAAGGGGCACACAGTGTGCCTGCCCGTATCTGCCAGGGACTGGGGGCATGTGCGCTACCTTGTCATGCCTCATTCCCCTGGGTGTGTATGAGCGGGGGAGTGAGGCAAAGAAAGAATACAACAAGAAATTATAAATGTTTACTGACTCAACCCGAACCCAAATTAGAGCCAAATGGACCTGATAATTAGAGGAACTGTGACAAAGCATCGCAGAGAGAGAGAGAAAAAAAACAGAACTGAAGCAAAGGCCTCAGAAGATCCACAAATCCTGTCTTTAAGGACTGAAATACAGGGATCATACTTAATGAGATTCCTCCAGCTTGTGCACAAAGGACAAATAATTCTGAATTGAAATTTAATTTTTTTCTTCAATTCTGACACATTTTATTTGTAACTCACACTTCACTATAAATGTATGCTGCAACATCTATTTTACCGGGGAAAACTGATGGCAATGCAACAAATGCTAGATTAAACCCACTAAACTCATCTTCAGAACATGTATCCCGTCCAGTACAGAGGCAGGCAATCCATCAGAAGATGACAGTACCCCCTGGATCAGGTAATTTTGCACATTCTCTATTCATCTTTTCTTACAAAGCAGCAGGGGACCTGATAACATACTTATTCTGTGAAAAGGACATGAAAGAATAGCTAAACCAAGCTGCGCCGCTACAGCACTCATGTACAGCCGCCTGGTGCAGCTGTCAGACCGAAAGGAAACGCCAGTGAGTCAAAGTGGATGCGCCAACTTGCTCTGAAAGATAACACGGCACAAGGGGGGCATACATTGTTTTAGACAAACAAGATATAAATCTGATATATGAGCTACTGTAAACGTGTGGGGTCATAAACACTCCAGGGATGTTTTTCTGGCAAGAGACTGTATTTAGCCACCCTGAAAAGGTATGGGCCTAAGGGGACCCAAGAAGACATGGCCCCCGGTCCCAGGTCAGAACTGTTCAGAAAAAGAAGTGGTTGGATCGGGTAAGATCTCACATGGATTCTGGATAGTCGATGATGAAATGGGTGAGGCTTCACGGGACAGGGATGTACTATCTGTGTCCCATGTGTTGATAGGCTTAGCTTGTTGGGTTAAATTTTCAATCATACTTGCAGCTGAAACAGGAGACATTGTGAGTTACTGAGACACACACTAAGCCACTTTCTTAAAAAGAGAGCTAAAACAATTAAGTGCTGCCAACTATTTATTTTAGTTTAGCAGTTAGTTTAATTTTATCGTGTTGAGAGTCAAATCTACCATATAGAAGTGTACATGTCTATATGAACATGTGCTTAT
>JABFEA020000067.1:30998812-31010459 GCA_019775915.2 Cyphomyrus plagiostoma
GGGTTGTTCCCTGCCTCGTGCCCGTTGCTTCCGGGATAGGCTCCGGACCCCTCGCGACCCAGTAGGATAAGCGGTTTAGAAAATGGATGGATGGATGGAAGAATGCCCCTGATTTACAGTATCACAAATCCCTTTACAGTAATAACAATCCTTCTGATTTACAGTGTGAAGATTGCCTTTCACTTGCAATATACTGTTTCTGATTTAAAGCAGGGACTTCGGGGCTGTCTGGTGTAGATGAATTTGTGATGCAAATTTTTATGGAAATTGAACTGAACCACAGCCATTGTGAGCTCTGGAGAAAATTCAAAAGAAGTTTCATATGATGGATGGAATGAGCTACTTAACAGTACAGTATACTGAACAAAAAACTCAGTGAGAATTGTTCCTACAAATACTTTAATTCCTTGTGGGGAGGGGTTTAGCATATAGTGGTATAGTGGGGCACACTAGGAGAAAATGGAGGAAGGACTATAGAATATGGCGCTGTAGAGATACTGGGGCATCCTAATGGATCTTTATACTAGTCAGTCCCACAGCTGGAGCTGCCAAAGCCCCATTCACCTGTATTGTGCCAACACAAAGTTTCCTCAGTCTGCTTTACACCACAAGCTAACTGACACTCAGAGCTTGAGCAAAGAGTTAGCCAAAACCCAGGCTTGTAAAACGCCTCTGTAAACATTTAAGCAGTTGCCTTTTCCACCATCTGTTTAAAAGGACAGCTGTAGCTGCCCCCCCTTATCTTTTATAGCCCATGGGGCAAGTGATGGGGACACCAGATCGCAAACAAACCCTTTTCACCTCCAGCATCTAGAGCTGGGCTCCATGCGTCTCCCAGAGAACCTAAATTTATGCACCATAACGAATGGGTTCAACTTTATTATGACTATTAAAATGCTTCTGTCTGCTCCAGCGGTGGTTCTATATTTACCGTCTAGGCAGAAGTTCTTAAACAACGAACTGGTGGGCTGCGGCATTTGTAGCATTTCAGGGAACTTAAAAGAGTACAAAACACTGGGTAGATCAATTATTACACTAAACAAGCGCTGTCTTCTTTCATAGTGCTGAAGTTGTCGGTGGTGTAAATTGACATGGGAACCTTCCACATACCCTGTTCAACCAGGACCTTGCCTGAGATCCACTACCCTGGGTTGTAACTATTCTAAATCTACCATATTATTCAGAAGGCAGTATGGGATCACGGATGTGTTTTCAGTCCAAAAGGTATTACAGTACCAATGCATATCCTTCCTGATTAATGGAATAATCAGTTACAATATGGAAGCCACTGAACATGTTTGAGTCCCCCTCCATTATTCCCTAATAAACCAGTGATTAGTTGAGGAAGCCATAGGCAAGAAATAATCACTATATTCCACTATGGAATCCAAAGATGAAGAATATGTGTGCATCATTATATATGCATGCTGTCTCTCACTGTTAAAGTTAAGTTTCAAGCAGAAATCTCCCTGCAGGTCTTTATGTCATGGACTCAAACAGGAAGTTTTAAAAAACAATGCTACATGCAGCATACTCATATAATCCCATAAACAAACTTTTATGTACTTTTATATTTTTTTAATACTTTTATACAAATTCTGGTGGTGACTAACTCCTCTTCAGCTAATGATGGAGGGTTTGTCCCAGCACTCCAAGGCCACGCCTGACGAGCACTGTTTTCCCTGGCAAGACCTTAGCGTAGAACAAGATGTTTCTGATTATGTGGTCCACACAAAAAACCCGAAACACTGGAACACAATCCCCCCTGTCCCGCTTACACAAGTGCAAATAACCTCAGCTGAACTCCTATCCACAGCCATGAGATTTGCTTTGAAACTATGGTCTCCTTTTGTTTTTGCTAGTAGATGGGGAAAAGATGGGGGTGATGTGCTGAGCTCTTGCCTACTAATTGCGATGCCTTCACATCTTCAAAACTACTGGCCCTTTCTGACAGAAGTCTGCCACCCCCAGTAGGAATGACAAATCAGATGGAGCCAGAGCTCCCCGGCTCTGAACTTTGTCAGTTGCAAGTGCCAGAGACATTTCTACTGGAATCATTCCCTGCTTGCTATGATTTGGTTTAAAGCTTTTGGTTATGTGGTATTGGGGGATGGGGAGGGGGGATATGTGGCTCCATGGGCTATACCTCATCCTAAAGAGCTCAGAAGTGACTCTCATTCTGCCATCATCAGGTATGAAATGAATAAAGACATTTAAGAAAGGCCCAGACGCTTGCTTGGAAACATCCAAGGATCCCCCCAAAAGGTGATTTGATTTCAAATATCTTTTTCATTTTATGTTACCGTAGATCATTAGCAATCCTGTGAAGGCAAATGTCTGAATGGATTTTCACACCTCCAGTGTCAAACCTGTACCACTTTTTTGGCGATTAAGTAGGGTCCATGTGACCTTGCTCTGAAGAGAAAGCAGGAAGCTCTGCATTCTATTTAAAGTGAACAGTGAGCTTTTCCCTATAGTTAGTCTCATTGTTTAGTAAGCATGGGCTCAGCGATCTGCTCAGTTCGATTTAGAGTCCCATTTTAGTTAGTGTTTTTCTGCTGGGTTTCTTTCTGAATTTGTGGTTGTTTGCCTGTATCATGTTTCTGGAAGCACAGTTTAGAATTTCATAGCTGTGGTGTCAGGACTCTGATGTAGAGTTGTTGGTAACATTTTACATAAGGCCATGTTTTTAGCAATTTATAAACACATTCATAATGAATAATAATGCACTCATGAAACTTTACAATCATCAAAAGGCATAACACATAGCCATGTGTTTTATACATTATGAATGCTTAATGAAGCTGTCATCTATAATGCACTATAGATGACTTCATAATGCATTATATTTATTATTATAGCCCTGTTGTGGATGTCTTCCATCAGTTCTGGTGGTAAATCTGTTCTATTAAGCATTCCAATTTTCACTGAGTATAACCCAAATTCTCTGTACTCATTAGTTAACTTAGCATCACGGGGATGACTCTGGCTGGTTTGAATTACTTACCAGACAGGCCAGTCAAATAAGATTGGGGTGCAGAGGTGTCAAAATGTTACTTCGGACAAAAGAATCAGTTAAATATGTAAATGATATATCTCTCCTCTGCACATTCAACCATCATCTCATCTGGCTTGAATTATAATGTCTGGTGTGTCATAGTCCAAATTCTTCCAGATCAGTGCAAATATTCTCAGCCTTCCAGATATTCTCAGAACATCTTTATCTCTTTTTGGGGTGTCATAAGTGCAGGCAACCATTGGGAGCTTCGTTGCCATTCCATTGTGGTTCCAGCGGGTTCCGCACAATACTCCTGCAATATTCCTGCAAAATTTGGCTGTGTAGCACATTCCGCAGCTTCACAGCCTCGACACCTGCTTCCCTTTTACCCGGGGGGTGGTGGTGGGGGGGTATTGGTGGTTTCCAGCTGTCAGGCCTGAAGTACCATGTGAGTTTTAAGACCAAGGAAGCACAGAGGGCCTACCAGCCCTGGACCCACAGGCCTGGTCTCAAGAAGAGTCCCAGACTCTGCTGGGAGAAAGAATGGGGGAGCTGGATGAATGAGGTGCTTCTCACTGCCCCCCTGCCCCCCTTCCACACCCCTCCAAGTTGGGGCTATCTATTTTTAATCATGAATGTGGTGTCACACTGGGCTACTCACTTCCTGCACAAAGCTTTTTTGTTTAAGGGTTAGGGTTAGGGTTAGCACTGTTTGCAACCACTCTCTGTTTTCCACTACAATGAAAAATCAACTGAACATGCTCACTGCTACTGAAGGTAAACAGCTATTTTTTTCTCTGGGGTCTAAGGTCAGCATATAGAGTAGATTTTTTGGTAACGCTTTACTTGGAGGTGTCACCTATAATTCTCTGGTGTACAGATACCTTTATAATGCATTCTAATGGTCGGTATAAGAATTAGTAAAGCTTTGCAGCATCTTTTATCGAGTCAGGAATTATAGTGTTGATTACAATACTTCATAAGCTCCAGTGAAGCGCTCATCTACAATGCACTATAGATACCTTCAGTGATGTATTTATAATAGTGTTTATTGCCATGTTCATAATGCATTATGAATGCATTATAATGAATTATGAATCATGACACTATGATAACTTAGTATTCATAGAAAGTGTTACCGAGTTTTCTCATGTAACTTAACTATGTTAATTCAGGCAGAAATCAAGAGAAGATACCTTTCAGAAACTCAGTATAACCCTGGAATTAGCTATCCGCCTATCTAGAATTAGTATTGTACCTGCAATTAAAGTCCTACTGATGATAAAGACCATTAGCTATCTTTAAGCCGTTATGGAGGTTCAACAGTCTTGTACTGATAATAAAGGACAAATTATGATACTAATGCTACCCACTGAGCCTCTGTGCTGTCCTTAACCTGGAATCTACAGCCCAATACCCATATCAACTAATACTGCATGAAATGCGAACAGTCTGATTAGACTGCCTACCAAGGGAATAGTGGACATCCCTCCTCAGTTGCTGGTCTGCTGTGAAGTAAATTAAAAACCTCCCAATGTTTCTTAATTGGACCAGTTTTCAGTGGGTCATGAAGTATGAGGTGACATTTTTTGCCAACAGCACCCCCTTCCAGCTGGCAAGTTTTACCTACAACTGCTCTTTTGATTAATTAAATTGGGTTCAAAAAAACTTGTTTGTGACCAAGGAAAAATGTGGGTCCTGAGGCTAAACCAGTTAAGAACCACTGGTCAAGACAGCTCAACAGATTCTCTTGATCTGGATGACTATATGACCTGTTTGTGGATGGTTGGGGTGATGCCCATACCTACCACTGAGGACATCGTGGTCAAGTCCTCAGTATTTATTCTGCAAATCCAATAAGTATGATCCATTATAGGGCACAATTTGGAAGGGCTAATACTTTTGAGCTTTGGTATTTTAAAAATCCTGGTTATGGCCCTGGGTGGCATACATGTTGTTCTGGAGAATAAGTGAGGTGGTGTATTTTTGGCTATTGTGTTCGATGATAAGTGTATTCTGTTTGATGGTACCCAGAATTATGTGGTCACAGAAAACCTCAAAACCAAGCACTTGACCCCATAGTGCAGATGTTACCCCCTCCACTTTGTCCATTTCTGCTTACACAATGTCATGACCTGCTCGTCCAATCCTCGTGTGTGCCACGCCCCCTCATTACCTACGCGTGCTACCCCGATTGTGGTCACCTGTTTCCTGTTATTTCGACTTGTCTTGTGTATTTCAGTTCACGTTCAAGTCGGTTATTGACGTTGTTCGCTGTGAGCTCCTCTGTCTGCCTGAATGAATCTCATTCACCCGTATTCACGGCTCTATTGTCTGCTTGTCGGCTCGCCCGAACCCACGTTGTAACACACAATACTGCTTAGAGTTTTTTAGCAATTTATATGACAACATTTTACATTGTAGGGACCTAACAAGCCACAAAACTTCCAGCATTCATCTTTACCCATCACACAATTCCTTCTGAATGAAGCACAAGGGCACAAACTGTCATGACCTGCTCATACGATCCTCGTGTGCGCCACGCCACGCTAATTTTGTGCATATCAGTCCATGTCTTCCTCTGTTTCCGAGATCGCTCTCACACACACACACACATACACAAGTTGGGCCTCCTTATCTTAATGGGGACCGTCCATTCATTTCTATTGGAAAAACCATACCTTAACCTATACCCATCCCTACCCTTAACCATAAGTAACCAACCCAAATAGAACACTTTTGGCATTTTTACTTTTTGATTGCATTCACAGATTTTTATAAAACTGAGGTTATCCAAAAGGGGACTTCGAAAGATGTCCCCAAAAGTAGGGAAATTTCAAGTTTTACTACACTTTGGGGACAATTTAGTCCTCAAATGTGATCTATGCAAACATACACACACACACAGAACTGAACTGATAGCAATAATCTGATACTATAACTCTGGGGGGCATGAGGCTATAGTGCTACACACTGAACCACCATGCTAAAAATTGGGTAAATTTGGTGTGGAAAGACTTGACTGGCCTGCACAAAGCCCTGGCATCAACCCCATCGAGCACCATAGGGATGAACTAGACCAGAGATTGCGAGCCAGACCTTCACTTCCAACATCAGTGCCGGACCTCAGAAATGCTCTTCTGGATGAATGGGCAAAAATTCCCACAGATACACTCCAAAATCTTGTAGAAATCCTTACCAGAAGAATGGAAGCTATTTTATTTGCAAAGGGGAAACCAAATCCATATTGATGCCTATGGATTTAAAATGACATGTCATAGCAGTCCCTGTGAGTATAATGCCAGGTGTCCCAATAGTTTTGTCCAAATAGTTTTGCCAATGTGAAATAAAAAGCCTGTTTGACCTAAACAATGCCTGCTCATTTCCTCTCAAATTCTGAATTTCATGGGTGTTGAGACTCCAGATGCTCGCAAACACGGTGACGTCTGAATAAAGTAATAATAACAGCAAGGTGCAGTGGGGGGTGAGGGTGGAGTGAGCAGACAATGTCTAGTCACAGGACATCAGATGACACAGCCACTTACTTTCCTCCCCCAAGTGTATTTTTAAACATGGAAATTCAGTTGTCAAAACAAGAAGTCACTAAAAATTGTCAGCTATCCCTTGGCGAAAATAAACCCAAGTAAGCAGAGTGCTGAGTAAACAGGTCAACAGGCACCCAGGGGCGGATACACAAACAAACAGGTCAGGAAGGAACAGGAGAGTCTCTCTTCCGGAACAAAAGCATAATCAAAACATGAAAACAAGTGTGGGCAGCTTAGCCTTTTGACCTGGGCTTTGTTTAAAACAGTGACAATCAAGTCACCAAGCGTGACACCAACAGGGTGGCACCCTTATTTACAATACACAGGAAGGGTGGGTGATACTGCAATTTGCTACAGAACTATAGGGTGCAGACTTTTGGCACAGAAATGCACCCTGGCCACATCACCACAGGAGTACATTTCAACCCAGGGAGAATGTATGACTTAATCCAAAAAAACTAACCTTAATTAATAAAGTATAATGCTAAATTTGCATTAACGAACATCCTGGCTATGAATCCATTAAATGAGAAGGAACTCTGCAAGGCAACATCAAGTCCCAGTTTTATGTGTCATTAATAAGTCCAGGACGATGCAGATCTTTGGCTTCAGGCCATGAGCCAGGGTAATTTTCCATGGAAATGATGGAGAAATGACACCGTTCCTGTTTATTAACTCTTTTTATCTATGACTTTACAGGCACCAGTATACCCATTATAAATGGGCCATCTGGACCCCCAGGGAAGCAAAGCTTCCACTCAGCTACATGGGAACCTCCGCTGTTCCACTGATGCTTTTTTTTTGGTCACTTTAGTTTCTTTATGTTTGGAAAATTAACACAGGATTAGCTACTGCTAGCTGTGTACATTAATGCTACTGTAGTTAAAGCTATCAGTATGTAGGCATTAGCACTAAGCTAACTGATGCTTCTCATCCCTTCCTGTGTTTATAGTTCTTGTGCTGCATTTGATTGGTTATGAGAAATTGATATATGGATAAATGAGAGTCTGTCTTGCAAGTGTTTATGTCACCAGTGAAATAAGCTAGTGCTTCCAGAAGGTAAGGGACTGAACTAGTTTCCTGTGTGGATGCATGTGGGTGGTTATTCCTACTACTGTCCACGACTGCCAGCACAAAGACTGCTTCAGTTTCAAGTAAGTAAGCAGTATCGTCAAAATGTCTGCTACTTCCAGATTGTGAGAATTATTACTCTGCTAGCTGCTACTTCCAGAGCGTTAGCACTCAGCTAGCTGCTGATTTCACTATGTGGACTCCAAGCTGGGCTAAGAGGCTCTCTAGGTCTGGTCTGGCCCACATCTGTACACACTCACACATGTGTGAGTGAACCTTTAAATCTTGTTTTCCATTGCATTAAAAAGGCTAAGAACAGTTATACCATGAAGATGGTATGTTCTCACAAAATCACTCTGTGGTAAACATGTACCACCCAATAAAAATGATAGCGATGGGTACATTCTGGTAGGATGTAAACCTCAGAGTACTCCAGTGAACTGGCTTTCAAATAGCATGAGGATGACAACCCAGACAACTTTGGATTGAATTCAGAACACAATAGTTCTTAGATTTTATGCACATATAAGTCAAAACACAAACAACAAGCTTCCACAGAAACCATCAAAAATAACACTAGAGCTTTTTATGGTTTAAAAGAGGCAGTAACTGCTCCTTTGCTTATACATTTTGGTTGCTTAGTAGATGCTCTTATTTTAGAGTACTTAGGAAACATACAGTTTTTTCTGGATATTTTCGCCAAAGCAAACCAGTGAAAGGTAGAACAGAGCTGCTCCTTATGAGGTCATTAAGCTTTAGCTTATAAATCCATTTGCGGCAACAATTATCTCCTGGCACTACTTGCTACCAACTGTTAATCCATCTCCTTGGTTGAGCCCTTTTGTTTCCTTGGCAGATAGACCTAACCTTCAGCACCTCATTTCAGACTCAAAATTAAAAATAAAATCCATAGGCCTAGTTAGACTCTAAAGTAAAGTGCTACTCTATTTACAGGCAAGACAGACAATACAATGGTTATCCCGTGCTAAAATAACATGCATTAGAAAATTCCAAGAATATTTCTCCCTGATTACTGGGTTAGAGCAAACTAGCAATACTTTAGAGATGCTGAGTTATCTAAGATCTAATTACAGGTATGATTAATATGAATAAGTTAAACACAGGGCTTGCACAAACTGAAACCACACCAAAGGTCTCCCCAACCCAATGAAAACTGCAAGCCAAGACTGCAGACTAATGGAGAAGAATGAGCATCCAAAACTTTAGAATCTCAGATTTCTTCTTCGTGAATGTTCCGTGTGTGTGAGTCCAATTAAACAATGTGAAGTAGAAATCCCTCCCCCCCGCCTGTCCCCAGCACAGCCAAGTTAAGGCTGACCTGAAATTTCATGCCTGACCAAACCTAAGCTAAATGACTCTGCATGAACCCAGGCACAAACAAGTCTCTTTCTTGCAAAAAACCTGATTATAATAATCGCAAATAAAATAGGTGGCTTAGTGATTAGCATTGTAGCTTCATACCTCCAGGGTCGGCCATTCAAATCCCATTTCTTGTCTTAGTGTTTGCATGTTCTCCTACAGTGGCACAGGTTTCCTCAAGTACTCCAGGCCCTGTAACTGGTATCCTATTTAGGTTATCCTTTGCCCAATACACTGTGCTTCTGTGGAAAGGCTCCAGGCTCACCATCAAAACCCTAAATGAATTAATAGATTTAGAATAAGACTTTGAATAGTCTTAGGACAAAAGCTTTCCACAGATTCAAAACATTTAAGACACACACACATCATTTTCAACAGGGGCAATTCTAGGTTGTTTTAAGGTGGCAGGCAAAAGAGAAGCCAAAATTCATACAGGGACGCCAACCTTGCTATTAGCCAAAGTTTTCAATTACTGGGTGATGCGAGAGTGCAAGGGGCAGCTGGGGCCAGTGGCTCATTGGCTTCACCCCATTATACACCCCTGTCTTTCAGCATCATCACGATCTTAACATCAGGAAATAAAGTTGTTTTTGTTATAGGTGGACGTCCGGGAATTCCAAATGCACGCGTTCATACCACACTGTGTCAATCCTGCAAACTTGCATCATCCTTCACCCCCTGGTAACCACTGCAGGAAGAAGGGCTGCCTGGTGCCCTGTGGTAGCGGCATATTGCCGCCTTATTACCCTACAGGTGACTCTCTGTGATCTGACTCCACCCTCCTCCCGCTCCCCAGAACTCTGTGATTCTGATCTAGATCATCATACATTGCCTTCACACCGAATGATTCAATTATTATGGATCTTCAGCAAAACCAGAATCTGATATTCCTAGGAGGACAACAAAGATAGCATCATCTTTTTAAAATGAGGACATAGGTTCTTCAGACCTTACTAAGAGGAGAGGTAAGGTATGTCCCTTTATTCTTACTAAAGTCAGATGATTCAAGTCCTTCTGGTTTTCATTTCCCAAGAGAAGGGATGTTCTGGTTTTACTAAGGGGGTCTTCCATTTGTCTCTTACTAACAAGGGAAGACAAAGATGGTTCTTTCATTTTTATTAAGGGAGAGGCTCCATACTGAGTAAGAAGACAGGAGGTTGACAGGATAGAAGACAGGATGTTTTTTTTTTTATCTCAAGTCAAAACTCAGGCCAGGCACCATAAAAATTCACAAAAATGCCTCTTTAGCACTTAATTAAAATACACCTTATTATGTTTACAATGAAAGTGGAAGTGACTCATATCTGCTTGCTCATACATGGTGTGGGTCACGAGTCAATTTGCGACTCTCTTAATCCCATGCAAACATTACAAAATCATTATTTGTGGCGCAAAAAGGCAGGTGACATGCCCCTGACTTCCCTGTGTGAGGAGGGATTATGAAGTCACTCAATGACTTCATAATCTGTGCAATTCACCAAGTGGTTTGCTATTTATGATGAGATGCAGACCCCTCTGGCCAAGGTGCATGGGAACAAAAAAATGCTTTTCTTCTGAAGAGCATCTTACAGACCAGTGCAG
Source organism: Cyphomyrus plagiostoma (assembly GCA_019775915.2). Taxonomy (NCBI): domain Eukaryota; kingdom Metazoa; phylum Chordata; class Actinopteri; order Osteoglossiformes; family Mormyridae; genus Cyphomyrus; species Cyphomyrus plagiostoma. Next base: position 31,009,388 of record JABFEA020000067.1, read on the forward strand.
ATAGGATCAACTCAAGCACATTATCAGTGTAGTAAGTCCCGTCACTGATGCTTAGGCTGTTCAGTATTCTCACTGGTTAATCTCACTGGTTCTGCTCTGGGGAATAACCTGCACCCCCTGTTGACAAAGCTTGGCCAATAAGGGTAAGCAAGCCAGTGTGATGGTTTGAAACCAGGACAGACTTATATCTCAACACTGTGTGCGTCCCTGACTGCTGTCAACATATGGGGAACATGACAAAATAATTAAGAGACTGCAATGATGCAAAGAGCAGATGGATGTCAAATGGATGCTGACTGACTGCATGAAGACAGAGGTGTAAGCATGCTGCAGAGTGTATCTGCATGTCCAGCTGGATGTGGGTATGTGTGCCTGCCAGTCTGAAGGTGAGTATCAAATCAGAGCGAGAGCTAGCACGTCTAACTGATGTAAGAATGTCGGGGAGATCACCGTTTGTAACATCGTCATTGACATCATCACTGTCTCATCACTGTCTTCACTGTAATCATCACATCATCATGATCATTTAGCTGAACTGTCTCCTAATGTTATTTACACAGTTCATCATCTCTCTGTTTATACAGCTGGATATTTTACAAGAAAGGTTTGGTTTCAGGCTATAATAGCAGAAGATCTCTCCTGGAATCTTAACTACGAAACTCAGTGTCAAAGGCATCTCATGTCATTATCACCTATGACCTGATGCCACATGGACATTTCTAAGACCTCGCAGAGAATAATTAGAGATCTGCAGATTAGAAAGAAACAGAGATTTCCGGTCTTTGTTATGAGTATACTGGTTTTTGCCTGTCATGAGCCTGGTTTGCAGACCTGCCCTTCAGCCATCAATGCTGTTGTTTGATGAAGGTTTCAGCTGAATCATTTTAGGTTAAGCAGCCTGGTCAACATACCAGCAGCGTGTCCCCATAGAATTTCTGGTTGAACCGCAATGCTGTCCAGCTGTTACGGCCATTTGGAAATAGTTCATACCAGGTGGGGGGGGGGGGGGGGGGGGGGGGGGGGGGGGGGGGGGGGGGGGGGGGGCGGGCGGGGGGGGGGGGGGGGGGGGGGG
>JABFEA020000067.1:31010559-31029282 GCA_019775915.2 Cyphomyrus plagiostoma
TGGGTGTCCCATTTGTATTTGTGGTTGAACCCAAATGCTGTCCAGGTTTTACGGCCTTTTGGAAATTGTACATACCCGGTGCCCCCCCCCCCCCCCCCCGCCAAAAGCATGCCTCTCTCAGGCTGGCCCGAAGGAGCACATATATCATTTGACCAAGGGTTGACACTCCTTTAGAGAGGTCAAGTTGATACAGGTCTGGGCTCCTTGTCTGAGGTTACAAGTCTCTGCATGTCTGCAGTCAACCTGATGTACATCTAGCTGAGCAGGGAAAGGTGAGACAACTCTCTGTAGTTCCTAACAGTGAAAGCCCTGCATGCATGTTACTGATGCTTTTGCATGGAAATCACAGGTATTGTAGCTAATGACTGCAAAAATAGTTTTAAATGAAAATCTTGGGCAGATTAAATAGTAAGTAAGTAAGTTTAATTTACATAGCACATTTAAACAGAAAGGACTCTGTTAAATGAATAAATGAATTTGTAGACACTTGAATACCATGAGCCTTGGTCATGTCAGTCGAGGGAGTGCTTGATCTGTGGAGATTGGCATAGGTTGAGTGTGGTCTCAAAGATTGCTAACTCGTCTGATATTTACCAAAAAATATATTACTCGTTTTGTGGGAGAGGTCAACTTCCCGGAACCAACCAGGAAGTAACCTAGTGTTTTACTTCCAGTTTGTCAGAAGAAGGGGAACAGCATCAGTATTCAGGAAAAGCAGAGTGTTTAGGAAACACAGGGTGGGGTGGTGGGCAATGAATCGGGAAGACTAGCCCACAAAGTTGCCCACGGAGCGATGAGGGATGCGGCTGTGGTGTTTCACGAGAGTGGCCTGTCGTACTTGCAGAAGGCTCCTCCTCGGCCAGCGTGTAATAAACCCAGCGTGCTGAGCTTCTAATTGGCTGTAATTAAAAGGATCTTGAGCATCTTCTGTGCCAGGCCCATTTGGAGGGGCGCCACTCCTGCTGCCTGTATTTAGACTGCCCTCAGTCCATGTCTGGGGGGGAGGGGGGTAGGGCCCATGTTTGCTGCTGCTAACCACACCCACTATTAACCTGAACTCCCGTGGTGCTACCAGGTCCCTGCATGGGGAATCGAGGGCAACTGAGAAGCATACTGGTGTACCAATACATGCATGCACACACGCACACAGTGCAAAACTTTCTCTTTATTTTTTCCATTTACCACTTTTAAAAGCAGGCAGACAGAAAATAAACAGTTCTGCAATTTAGTTTTAGAGAAAATGCTTTATGTAGAGATCCCAAGAAAACCAGTTTTTCAGGATTGGTTGCACTCACTGGGACATTTTTTAAAAAAATTTGCCCAAACAGACAAAAACACAGACGCAGCCTGCTCCTTTTTGTTTGGCCATATTGTGGAGCTTCGCTGCTCATGGTTTCATCTCACGTGCATCAGATGACAAAGCGAATCCGAGGCCATCTCACCCTGGCAGGAAACGCCCACTCTGCCTTGGAGATTTCATGACACATGAAAGCTCGCCCTGTTGCTTGTCCCCCCTGGTCCATTGCCCCTCTTCCCAAAAACCCGCATGTTGCCTCAGAGACATTTCACCTCATGGTATATTGTGAAAGTACATACTCGAATATCAGATCATTTAAATGGTGATTTATAGAACATAGAGTAGTTTGCTTGGTCTGAATTGACACTTTGTCATCTCCCACGTGTTTGTCTTTCTAGCCTTGATTAGACTCATAGCAAGGAATTTCACAACAGTGTTAAATCCATGGTTAAATGACTCTGGTTTACAGACTGAAATAACTCAATAAACAATTCAGAGGATGAGGAAACTGATGTTAGGCAAGGTGTTGATTTGACAGAACTGAGCAAGTAAGCAACCAAGATCTACTGGCTAACTCTGTCCTGAAGAGTTACACAATTAATGTGTAGATTTCACGGTTAACTTATTATATCCAAATATAACACAAATAAGTAAATATGATCTTTCCTAGTTGATTCATAGCCAATGTGAATAATCTTCTAATAGAATGTGTAGCATTATACCAATAAACTATAAGAATCAGCTCAGATTCAATTTTAAATGCAAATATGTCTGCAATAAGGTAAAGATTTATATGGGCCATAATTACAGTGAAACCCTGCTTCAAGTGGGGTCAAATTTAATAGCGTTTTAAAGTTTGCAACATGACCTGAATAAAGGCCTTTTTACTCATGTATAATCATTAAGCAAGGACAGACTGATAAGAGAAGACGGCAAAGTTCAGCTCAGGACAAGTACGGTGTAGTGTTTACCAATGTTTGGCATGTGTGAGTGTACTTGGGTTTTTCCATCTTGGTGGGGAGAAATCAGAATGATTTGCTGCCGGGTTAGTTTTGCTTGGAGTATTGATATTCCTGTTTGCCTTAATATTAAGTAATCATTATTGTAACACCGAATTGCTTGGGCAATAGTAAAGTTGCCTTTGAACTGAAGATCCGGATGGAGACAGGCAGAGAAGATGATGGGAAAGGATTGTAGGTAGCCCCAGGCTCCGTACACACTTACACCCCCAGTGGCATAGTTCCCTGTGGCCCATGATGCTCTGTTGCCACAACAGCAGGTAGAAGGCACTGAGGTGCTAACAGGCAGTCCTCCAGTCAAGGTTAAGTGAGAAAAAAAATGCTGTAATGGAGGAGTTAAAGGCCCCAAAAGCCCACCACAATAAAATAATAACTGAATGAGACAGTCAGACAGTTAGTGACAAAAAGAACAACTCAGTTGTGCCATCAGCACCACAAGTATGCTGAACGATTCCACTGACTAGACATCCTTGTCAAGTTTCTAATTCTGAGTTTTGGGGCAAATGAAACCCTTGTCTTTATTTTAGACTCCCCACTTAAAAAGGACCCAACTAAGGGACTTCCACAGGATTCTGATCGCGCATTCTTTCAATAAGCAAGCTCATACAATCATGTATGGATATGATGATGGGTTTGCCACAGAACAGTGAGATGTTTCTGCTCTGATATTAATAAGCCCAACAACTACACAATACATTACAAGGCGTTATTTCTTGGGATCGGTTTCACAACAATTGTGTGACTATCTTCATTGACTGATAATGTTATACACCCCAACATACACTTTCACCAAAGTGAAGAATTTAAATCATACATGTTAGACGTGAATGTAATACTACATGAACTTATAATAGGCCTTAAATACAAAAAAGCAGATTAAATTCAGACCTGCCAGTGCTGAGGATCAAGTCAGGAATTCAAGTCATTTTCATCCAGGCAAAATGAACTTGGAATGTTGCAAAATCGGCAGACTTTCAGATTCAACTTAAAAGCTTTTGTTAAAGATCATAATGATGGATGGAGTTCTGATCTTGTGGTTCCATCCACAATGTAAACAAGCTTTTAATGGCCTCAGTCCCTTACTGGGAACACACTGGCTACAGCTGTGACATTAACAAATGAAAACAGAACGGAGATAAAATGGAGATAACTGGTGCTTTGATAGAGTAAAAATCCTGAAAAACAACATATGGTGGGCAGTGAATTCCAAAAGATAAACTAATACTGCTGTCTAATATTATCCTGACATTATAGAGCTGCTTGTGTTTTGCCTTTTTGGTTGTATTTTTATATGTTCTTGCTATGTTTAAAATGCATTGTATAGCTCTTGCTCTAATTCTACAATTACATTGGTTGCTGGTATAGCAGTATAGCTACGTTTATTGACTCCTTGGCAGCTGTATGTTTGTTATGTACTATTTGCCTCACTTGTATGCCATTTTGGACAAAAAGGTCTGCTGAATAAATAAATGTAAATGTAATGTAATGCTAAGTGTTTACATTTGAAGTTACCTTGATACCACCAAACAGTGAAACCCATCTTAGTGTGTCCACTATAAAACAGACACAAAACACAGAACTGCAATAATGCAATGAACAAATGTGTCTGCACTTCCCTGGCACGATCAACGCAGGCAAGGTTAATGTCTGACAAGTTAAAGACAGCTGAGAGATAATAAGTTTCCTTACTGCACACTATAAACTCAACAATGCTGGCTCACTACCCGATTGCCTCTATAAGCTGGTTCTTCCTGTCACAACACACATGGGAGTATTGCCAGCAGTCTGCCAGTTTATAGTAATTCTGTTCCAAGATGAGATGTTGCAGACTCTACTTTGCTCTAAAGCAGCCTTGAAGAACCTTGTCCTCTTCATTCGAACCCTGGTCTATGTGAAGAACGTTGCTCCATTAAGCAAGATCACCTGGCTAGCAGATCTCAGTGATGGCCATGCATTTCCTCTGCCATCACTCCTATTGATCATGAAGGGGGAAAAGACCCATCTAAATCTGGTCTCCTCCTCACACCTTGCTAGTATCAATGTCCACCATCACCACATCTGCCCTCTGTGTTCAAATAATACTAACAAATCTGGAAATGAAATTAAACCAGACTTATAGTGTCAAACACCATATAGTCTGCACAAACCAGAGAGCAATCTGGCAGCTGCTTCAATCCTCTTATTTATACTAATTGGTATTGTAATAGGAGTGTGCACCTGTGATCAACCTACCAGAATAATTAACAAAGCTGCATTGCATGTAGTTAGTTGCCAAATTGACTATAATCCTGAGTTACCATAAGGGCTGAAAATGAGCGACTATACCAGCCATGTTGTCATAAATCAAAGCCTACACGTATCATGTACAGTCATGTACATTGCATGGGTTGTCCAAAGACATACAGTCAAGCTAACTGGTGTCTTTTAAAAGTGCCTGTAGAGTTTGACTGCGTGTATGTTCCCCGTGGTGCACTGGCATTCCATTCAGTGTGTTCCCCAGCCTTGTGACCTGGCTGCTTGGGATAGGCTCCAGGCCTCTCCCCCTTGACCTTGACCAGGATAATCAGTCAATGAATGGAGGTACTTCCAGTTTTGGAAATAGAAAACAAGGGAAGGTGAATACTTCATAATCAGCCTCTTTCTCCTGCACTTCTGGCTTGTCTTTCGATAATCCACTTTCAAAACAGAGCAGGAATAAAAAACTGAAATTAAAAACAGACAATCTACATTAAAGGACCCAGGAACAGGTTGATCGATACTCAATCTATGCTGGCCCATGAACATCAAAGTAATCATCAAAGTAAATTAACACTGAAATGCTTAACACTTTACATTGCACACATGCTTTTCCACATAGTGTTATCTACTTTTCAGTGGACTGGACCAAAGATCCAGAAAGCATGAGAATTATTTGTGGTTATGCAGTACTACATTACAGAGGAGTGGGATATGACTTAAGAAGACCAATGGCAAAGTTTAGCTGGACATGTAAAACCAAACCTAATAGAAACCCATCCACACAAGCCTCTTACAATCAGAGGAAAAACTTGATCATCTCCCCAAGTTTGGTGAAAATCCACTTTCCTGTTTTAATCAGAGCTCTTTTCAGTTAATTATTTACCACTTTGCTTTCTCTTATTTCCTTGTTCCCCGCACTTCACTTGTGCTGTGCCCAGCTGCCTGTGGTGGGAGTAAAATACTGTGAGTTTCCTCTGTTTATGGAACGCTTTTCCCTGAAGCTCTGACTGTGTTTTGAGTTTCTGCCTGCAAGGCGCAAATCTTTTGCCGGAAAAATTCCTCATTCTATTTCTGAAAACAATGAACAACACTAAGATGCATATAGTATCAAAAGTTAAAAAACTATACACATCTGAACTATTAGTCATATTAAAGTAAGGTTTTATTGTAATACTATTGTGCAGAACCATTTAGTATTTTTTTTTGCAGGTCTTGTGTTTACATAACAACAACAATGAAACTGATCCTAATAATTTGTGTCCTGGTGACCTCTCATTATTAGCAGACAATGGGACAATTGAGTAACTAATAACTGTGCTGTTCATAGGCCATAGATCAACTGAAATGTTGCATAATGTCACTGCCAGTTCATCAACTGTCACATGCTGTGTGAAGCTGATGTGAGCTAATGTAGGACTGTATCAGATGCAGATTAATCACACTCTCACAGAGAAACCACTAGTTCCTGGATAACCAGCCTCTGTTCTTTAAACCTTGACTCAGCTCTTAGCCTTGGAAACAGAAACACATTTCCTTCATGAATCACTTTCTTTTTGTCACCCAAACAGCAGGTGCTGGAAAAAAGTGAAAGGGTTGCTTGGTAAGCAAAATGTGCCACAACTGGTAGGCTGGAGGCAATAATACTGAGGCAGCATGGCAGAAAATGCACCCACTGTAAACACAGCGCCAGCAAACTGCAGCGGTAAAATAAAATTTCTAAAAATGCTGTCAGCATCACCCAGTGCTATTTTTCTTTTTCAATCTCCAAAGAAACACTGAGAACAAACCCATGTCATATGATTGGAGTGCATGTTAAGGCAAAAGAACAGAGCCAGGATGGGGGGTGTACAGACAGATGGGGACCAGCAAACAAGCAGACAGACAGACAGGCGAGTGTACAGACTAGTGTTGCCATGCCACATGTACTGCAGACCTGTGTCGTTCCTGCTTGACTGTATAATCTCAGGGTTGCGTTGTGTCTCCATGCAACTCATTTTGTTTACCGGTATGATCTAAAAACTGAAAAAAATCTCTCTGGTCTGTTCTTTTACACTGAGGTCATAGTAAGCAAGATGCATTGCAGTGTAATACAAGAGGCGGTTAACCACCGCAGACTAGGCCTAGGAATGAAAGCAGGGCCGCAACGCACCGGTAAAATAGCTACTGGCCTGATTCTGCCTGGAGCCCTTTAAAAAGCTCCAGGGTTTCATTTCTCCATCACGTCACTTACCATCTATTCCTGACAAAACATTTGAACAGAGAAGTACCTCTGAAATTTTCTCCAGTCACAAACAGGGGACATGTCTTTGCTACACTCTAGACGATAGGTAGACAATGACAGCCTGAGCATGAAAGATCTTTATGTTATCTATAGATCTTAATATTAATAAGAAAATCATTATGGATCAAGTGTTTCTTTCTGGTACTTTTATTGATCATTTATAGTGCATTTGAGTTTAATAGCAACAAAGTCGGTTATGTTTATGACCAGTGACATCAAATAAGTTTCACACACTTCCTGTGTCTGTCACATTCTATCCCAATCCCAAGGCTGTCTGGGAAGGAAGAAGACCAGTGGACAGGGGAACTGCACCTTTGACTGGGTGAAGGTGAAATCTGTCAAAGCTCATTTGGCAGAAGGGTCAAAACTCTTCAACATACTACATGGAAAGGAACACTACAACATTAAACTGTGGTGCCTAATACCAGCATTGTTTGCAAGGAGAGACCAAAATCAAAAGATATCAAGCATGGTCTCAAGAGATCTGAAATAACTAGATCTTAAAAAAAACATTCCCACTTTGCCCTGTACGGTTACGATTTTATAGAAGCTTCTTCTACACTGTACATCACCTTGGCTGGTTATGACATGTAAATGGAGCTTTCTGCCGTGTTCCGTTTTGATCCCACAGTGGGTCCTTGGACACACATGAACAGAATTTTTTAAGAAATATGGAATCCAACATTGTTTCAGCCAGAGACTAACTGCAGTGATAAATGAGGAGAATGTGAGGTTTCAAATTTGACGTTCAAGGTGCCTAGTGAATATAAGCCTCCTTCCGATTGTGTTTCTGCTCTAATTCAGGCCAAAGGACTCACAAATGATGCACAGTATACAGGGGATTAAGATTAATGGCTGGTATCTGCTTTCCCACCACACAGAGCCTCAGTGTGGCCACCAAAAAATAGGCACTATACCCAGGATCTAATTAGTGGAAAGAGGCGGCGTCTTCTGTCCGTCCTCTTCACATTCCCACCAGCAAAACTCACAGTCTCACTGAGCTACAAAAAGCCCTAATTACAGAAGCCAGTTCCCCTCTTTGAGTAGAAAATTGTTTGAGTTGACTCTGCTGCCACTCGGTCTGCATGGGGCAGGGAACACTCAAATATAGGCGTGTCTTTGCCATCCTGTACGGTAGCTCCAACAGAAAGTTCCAATTGTGCGGTTTTCCAGAAAACCCTCAACATTCCAATGAAAGAGATTCACAGAGCTGGGGGCACCCGCCAATCGGCATTTTACTGTTTGATGGATCCTTAACACTAACTTAGCAGTTTTGAACAATCCCTTATTTCAGTTGTTTCAGTCCAGAACTAGCTTGATATATTCTTTTTAGCATCTTTCATTTGGCTTCTTTTTTGGGTTTATTGATGAGAAGGAAAATGTCCCTTTATTTTACATACTTAAAATATGGATCACATTTTGAAATATTCTTTGTCAATTTCATTTATTCTGTTGTGATTAAAAATCAAAAAATAAATCATGCAGTCCTCTGACAAAATACCTGTCTGTTTTCAACAAACATTTTGTGAATATGAGTACAGAATCAGAGTGGGACGCTCAGCTGCATCTAAAAATTACTAGGCAGTACCTTCTTCCTTACTGGCATCCACTGGGATTTAGCATTCCTAGTGTGCATTTCTAGTGTGTACTTTAATCCGTGGATGCTACGCCTGACAATGGCAGGTTATACAAACTGCTTTACAATGCATCATTTATACACCATCAATTAGCCTGTCTCTGACTGCTCCACTTATTCATTTTCTCATCCTTCCATGCTTTACGACAGGGGGATAATGTCTGTCTGTAATCCATCTCAATAAAGCTCCCGTGCAGTGCATTTAGGTCAGATCCCCATTGTCGGTCTGCAAAACAGAAGGAGGGCTAGCATTTCGTGTACATCTGAATTTCTGAATCAGTCACTGTCCCACAGTTTACTGGAAGGAGACACTAAGAAGGCATTATGCATGACACCACACAGAAATGCCACAGTAAAAGATGAATTTGTCTTGAGAAGAGAATGAAACTGAAAAAAAGAAGCCAAATAACAACCATCATTAGGCACTTGTGAATGGTGCTCTCACAATAGAGGGCAAAGTACCTTGGCTGTGCCCAATGAAATGCAAATGTAGGGGACATGGGAGAAGTATGGTGAGGAGATACATTCAGCCCTGACCTATATAAATTAGATCACTTTATGTCCTCCTGAGGTCTGACAGGTTCTTCCTTATAACCCCAATTTTATTCACTATTCCTGGTCTTGTAGCCAGTGGTGGAAGCTCCTCTGAGGGACACCTATCAAATCTCATGGATGGATTAACAACATCCTGCTGTCAATCTTGCCCTGAGTGTTTGGTGAAAGATGCTTCAGGACAGGCTTCCAGCATAGCAGGAGTTCCTTTGTTTCATAAATATCAGTTTCTCCACTATTTTAAGCTCTTCTTGGCAAATTTGTTGGCACTCCTTTGGAGTTTTGTGGAACAATTAGAAAGTTTACATTGCTTCCCAATCAAATTATGTTCAGCAATAGGCCACTCAATGGCATTCACACTCACTTTACATTCTTTTATGGTAAGAATATGGTAAGAGGGTAATAAGGATTAAAGAATGAACAAGGTCTAGCAGCATCAGAGGAGAACACCTTAGGTTCAAACACCTGCTGCCTGCAAGGTTCTGAAACCACAGGAACTTCAACCTGTGAAAATAGCAGGAGCCCAACTAGCAAATTATCTTAATGGCCCCTATCACAGGTGCCGACACAAGGGCAATGGTTAAGCAGTAATCCATGTGCTGGCAGGTTTTTTGTTTCTTCCTCAGTCAACATTAAGGTAATGAGGTCACTATCTATTAGGTCACATTAATAACATTTCCTTGCAGACGTGCATCATGGATAATAGCTGTCCTTTGGGCATTTCAGAAGTGTTTGCAGGAATGGGTGCGTGAAAGATAGAGAGACAGTAAACAACAGGCAGGGCAGAGAAGTAGGCAGGCTTTTTATGCACATGATAAAATACTTCCTGGTATTCAAAACTTGCAGAAGCTGGAGAGAAAACTAGCCCACTGAGCTATATGTGATGTCATTATGTAAACACAGGAATGTGTGTCATTGCATTGTACTAACATCACTAAGACCAGAGCAGAGACAGAGGGAAGACTCAGAGGGCTCCATGAGGAGAGTAAGAGGGACAGTTATGAGTCAGAGGGTCTCTGATTGGGATGATTTCATTGGGAGAGTCAGAGGGAGAGTGAGAGACAGAGTAACTAACACCTCTCTGATTGGGATGATTTCATTGGGAGAGTCAGAGGGAGAGTGAGAGACAGAGTAACTCACACCTCTCTGATTGGGATGATTTCATTGGGAGAGTCAGAGGGAAAGTGAGAGACAGAGTAACTCACACCTCTCTGATTGGGATGATTTCATTGGGAGAGTCAGAGGGAGAGTGAGAGACAGAGTAACTAACACCTCTCTGATTGGGATGATTTCATTGGGAGAGTCAGAGGGAGAGTGAGAGACAGAGTAACTCACACCTCTCTGATTGGGATGACTCCATGGCCTGTGGTTTTGTTCAGTAGAACAGTCCGTTATACTTACAGTCACCTTTGTGTGCTTTGAGTCAGACTTAATATATTTCATATTAAATCATTTTTAGGAAGGAAAGCGTCTCCCTAGTTTTAGTGTCCGTTGTGCTTTAGGCTGTCTCTGCATGACCTGGAAGTCCATTAAAATCACAAAGTCTACAATACTGTGACTCATAAAGGAACTGTTTCAATATGTTTCATTCATTTCCGTCCTATATCCCCTTTCTTGTGTCATAAAAAATCAGTTTTGACTGTCTTTTGTAGAACAATGTAAAGCAGCCTGCCATAGACAAAACAATGGAACGGCTAAACTAAGCCGGGGAAGTATGTAACACCTTGCTTGTCCAGTAAGAGGCAGAGATTAGAGAGATTTGAGCCCAAAGATTATGTTATTGTCGAATGCAAGGAGGGAATTTACTTGATCTGGAGATGTGCTGTGCGGAACAGCAACACATACTACATGAGCGATAAAATCACTGCTTCTGCGCCTCTTTTGATCTGTCCAATCAGAAGGCTAGGAGAGGCACTTTTTACTTACCTTATCCTCCAATCGGATCAGTCTGGCTCCAACAGTGTAGTACTCTTTGTCTACACCTTTTTCTGCAAAAATAAAATATACGTGGGCCATGGAATGTGCTTTCGAGAAACCAATTTGCCGGGAGTAGACTGATTAGGCCACAGCTATGCTTTACCTGGCAGAAACATTCCTGGTTTTCCTATAGTGTGATCCAATCTGTAAAAAAGGAGGGAAATCAAGAAAAAGCTGTGGTCATTAGCTAAACACACCCTTGAAAGTCCATGGCTGCTGCTTGTGGATTGATCTCTTGTCATCCACAGGGAAAGATATTGATATACTGAGCAAGTCCGGCTGGATGTGTAGAAACTATGGACATTAGTAACATGGGCATTATAGTTGATGAAACACTTTGAAAATGCATTTAGTTTGTCTTTCCCTTATCCCAAATTCTTATATAAAATTGGATTGCCTGTTTTTTCTCTAAGTTAATTCAGTTCCTCTGGCAGTCATCCTTCTGCTTCGGTATAGCGCTTCTGTGCCCCAAGACCTATTGTGTTTTCTTAATTTCCTCATTTTGCCGCCAAAATAGTTCCGTTACTCATCATCCCACAATTTTATTATAGTTCTACATGTCGTATAGTTTTGTTACAGTATAAGTATATAATCCTTCTTCTAACACCCAAAATCTATTTCTAGCTAAACACCTGCTATAATATGGTACACCCCAGCACTACATTCTTCTTGTTAAGGAAGTTCTCCATGGCCAGAAGTTTTGTTTTGTTTCCTCTACCGCTCCATCATCTGTACCTGTTTTCCATAGAAATCTACATCACTTTTTTCTAATAGTATTATATAATAATCCCACTACTATAAAATGCAAAATGATAGCAAGATTTAGAAGTTAAATTAAGACTAACTAATGAGTTAGTCTAATCTGCTGTTTTAGTTATCAAGTCACACAGCTGAGCTACTGAAAAACACAAAGAGATGTAGAATACCAACATAAAACATCAATGTAGAATGGATGACCCTGCAAAAATGAAAAGATAAATGCCTGTTACTTATGTAATTATGGTTTTCTTTTTTTAATCTATCTTCCAAATAAATCTTCCAAAGAGCAAATATTAATAGTACTGAAAATATGCACTGAAAATGAAATACCTCAATAGTACTGAAAATAATACTGTTCTGAAAGATTGCACGTGGACAGAGCACATAACCAATCATGGATTACAATGTAAAATGACTTCAGCTGAAGCCCGTCTATGACACTGATGACTCCTCATGCAAAGAGCAGTCTAAACATCCAGAGGACTTCACAGCTTATCGCACAAGTGAAAAAGATGGCAAAACAAATCATTGAGGTACATTCAAACATGGCTCAACAAAAATCATGAGATGATTTGCAGCGGAAATAAATGGTTTGAGATAAAGGTGGATCAGAAAAATAAAAAATGGACACAGTTAATCTGCTTTTGATATTCATCAGTTCAGTTATTTAATCCAGGCCTAAGGCTTAGATCAGGACACCTCAGTAGAAGCAGTAACGAACTTGGCCTACAGCACAGAGGAGACACTTTCAACAGTGAGTCACTTCCTTAGTTACTACTGCCAGCAGCCAGCTGCATGCGGGCGAAACCAAATGAGCTCCCCACTCCATTCTTTCAGTAACTCTGGACCCTCCTTTCCTCATCTGCCTTACAGATTTGAGCAGGAGCAGTAAAATATGAGTTTAGAGGTACTCATTGGGATACTCGACACTGGCTTCCCTCACAAGAGATGAAATGCCTAGTTGATGCTCTCCTCGATAGTCTTCCGCAGTTCAGCACGTGTCTCATCACCGTGACAACAGACCCATACCTCCTCTGTAGCTCCTTGATCCGCACCATCATGTTGAGGTGGCCTTGGGAGTATTGCTCGATCACATCCCGCACGTCATATGGCTTCCGCGCTTGCTGAGGAGACAATTTGGCAGAAGATCATGGCTGTATCTCCCATCATTACCATCTTTTCCCCATTAACACACCTGATGCAAGTCATATGTTTATGCAGTCTGCTCTGAGTTTTAATATAGACTCTATATTAAAGGACTCTTACTGCTTTTTGAAACTGTAGACCCTTAAAACTATCCTGTCTTTTACTTCTCTTGGAGTCAAAACACCTCTTTTAGAGTTTTTCAAGGTTTGTATTATTAAAAACCCCGGTAAAATAACATCTTGACACATATAAACTTTACAAAATTAAATAATAGAGTTCAGATCTTGTTTAAAACGTATTTATCTTGTGATGTGTGTGTATCCAATGCCTGATGATCTTTGATGTCTGACCAGATGGGTCAGGCTCTGCCCAGGTCAGTCTCCCCAGGTTTAACCCTGATGATGTAGTTACAGTGTCTCTCCCACCCATCCTACTTCACACCCTGTAATCTATCCCCGTTATACCTGAAACTTTCGCCTGGCCACAAAGTACTGCATCCTCCGTATGACTCTGATAGCAGACCTGTGGGCATTAGACAACCTGGAGGAGGTGAGACGAGACAGACCGGGGTAAACTCTGCTTTTGCCTCTGCCTTGACCCTGCATGCAGGCCACCTTCAGATCTTCTCATACCTTGTCTAGCAGAACATTTATAAAACTATGTGGCTTAGAAATAACATTTGTAAACTGGGCTTGCTAGGAAAAGACATACAAGTGTGGTAGCATGGTGGCTTCAGTGGATAGAGCTGTTGCCTCAAGCATTCAAATCCCACCTCTGCTTTGTCTGTGTTGAGTTTTTCTAAATGTTCTTGTTGTGTTCTGGGGACTCTGGCTTCCGGTCACAGTCCAAAGACATTCCATAGCCAGTGTATTGGCATTGCCCATAAAGTAAGCTGTTTTTGTGTTCTCTGCGATGTATTTGCATCCTGCCCTGGGTGTTCCCGAGCCTCATGTCCTGAACCACTCGGGATGGGCTCCAGGCTTAAAGAGCAAGAATGTGTAAACACGTCTGGTTCAGAGATCATATTTTAGTAGTAGGAAATGCTCTTCCATCATCATTTGTTACAGGGGTGATAGTGTGTGAAGCTCAGCGCCATGCCTGTGATCAGAACGTCATTGGTTCGTATCTGGTGGTTAGCAGAGGGTTTTTTCCATCGGGAACTTGAGCAAGGCTCTTAACTCCAGTTGCTCCAGGGACTGACTGTGTTTCTCAACTGTATGTTTCTTTGGACAATGGCATCTAATAAGCAAATATATGGATGGATAGATGAATGGATGTATGAATGTCCTCTTCTTAGTGAATGAGATTCTTCTCGATACCGATCATTTATATTATTTTCTCTGCCCTTCTTTCAATAACAGTTGTCAGTATAAATGTAATGTAAAATCATTGAGCTGAATGTCATATCTTTTCACTGTTTAAAATGGTACATTGCACTATCCAGCATGTCCATTTCTCAGAAGCAATACTCTTATCACCCAGTTTCTCATACATTGCTCACCACTCTACTGACACCTCAACACCAACAAACTGCCAACCACCAGCTGAACAGAACCACATGTACAAAAAATACTTGAAAAAACAGATTATGTTTTCTCTTAACCACCAAAGAGCCCTGCATGACCACATGCTTCTAAGTCACACCAGCTCTTGATGGGCTTTTATTTGTTTCAGAGTTAGAAGAGCTTTTTCTGCTTTCATAGTTTGGAGGGCTATGCTTGGTTACAGAGTTTAGAGGGCTGTAACTGGTTGGTTCCTTAGCTTGCTGGCTATGATTGGTTACAGTGCTTAGAGGGCTGTAACTGGTTGGTTCCTTAACTTGGAAAGCTATGACTGGTTTTGTGATTTGGAAAACTATGTTTTCAGAGACAGAGTAGATACCTGTTTTTGAGGGCAATACATGGACAGAGTATTGTTCATTGAAAAAGCCCCTATAAAATCTTATCTCTGTAAATATTACTTTGAGATGCATTATTGTTCTTTATTTGGGCAGACACATCAAGGGTTTTCTTTCTTCCAGCTACCTGGAATAATAAGGCCTTGTTGAAATTTTTAATGTGTTTGTCTTTCTACTAATGCTGACACACATTAACCTAACTACAGACAGATGACAAACACACTACAGATAAAACAAAATCAGGAAGCTGGAACCTTACGATTTGAGTCCACTGTGGCCTGGAGTGCTGGGAGGGGCAGCACAGGTGGGTAAATGGTGTGGAATATGGGGTGAGGAGGTGGATCACTCTGCTTCACGAGTAAACAGTGGAAGCTTGTGACCATTCTTCCCTAAAAAGGTTATGAACCATCAGTAACTAAAGGCCTTTTGTTACAAGTTGATCTACAGAAGGTCACATGCTGCACACATAATGCTGAACTAATAAAGAAACATTCTGTAATTATCTAATAGTAAAAGCTGCGGGGTAAGATCAGGAGCTGCTAAACAGACTCTGAATAATCACAAAGCGGACAAGCGACAATGAACCCGAAGACCTGCTCAAGGCCACGTATGATGTAAAAAGGGGTCAGAAGTGGATGTAAATCACAGGATGAAGAGAAAAGGGGGTGTCAGGAAATGAGGTCACTGCTGCCCAACTGCACCTCACACACTATTAATTGGTCTGGCTCCTTGTACCACGTCAGGAGACGGGCTTGTTTTGACTACAGTACTTTCTAGGTTCTTCCCATTGTGAACTCAACAAGTCAGTCTAGGCCTCAATTAGAGGGGCGGATAAGAGAAGGGTTTAACTGACAATAACAGAGCCAGGAAACATAAATCATGGATCAAAGAGGGCTTTAATAAACACACCTTTCCTGTCCCTGGGGAGTGTGACCAAATGTACACAGACTCATTGGACGGTGGTCGGGCCAACCACCTCGGGATGATGCGTCACAGCAGACAAAGGAACAAGAAGAGCAATGCCACACGTTGGGGCTACCATTTCCTCTGTCCCACTTCCCTGAGCTTCCTGACAAATGATCGACTGCTCTCTGAGATTGCTCAGAGCTACTATCATCCTCCATAGGTGATGCCTCATTCATTTCATATCACACATCTCAAACAGAACTCTGTGGTATATTATTTTGGTTTATACTGTCCATCTGGTAACAGATAACCGTGGCACCTGCAGACTCCTCCTTGAACTCCCCTTCTGTTTAAAGTCAAATCAACTTGAGAAACCAGAATGCAAGTTTCTTCTATAATTATAATCTTTTTCCCCGGAGCATTTCTTAGAGTTCTCTCATTTCTCAGGTCATCCTATTGCCAGCTCATCACAGTCAGAAATAGTGGACAATCTTCAGAGAAATGTAGCCTACATAGAACTGCAGCTTGAATGGCATATAAAAAGTCACGTGAGCATTTTTGAAAGAATTGTTGCTGAAAGATAATGAATAGTGACCCTCAGGCAAAATACAGGGTTAATTAAAAAGAATTCAACAGAATGCAAACGCAAAAAATTGCGTAAATGGATATACCTTGTACAGCAACTCCTATCAATCCAGTTAACTGAATCATTTTGTTTTAACAAAAAGACCAAAAGAAGGGAAGGAGAAAAAGAAGAGAAGTGCCCGTAAAGTGTCAGAAGTTACAATTCCTGGACTGCTGTGTGTCTACTAGCTACCATACCGTACCATACCATACTAGCTACCATACCACCAGAAAAAATATATACAGTCAAACCTTAGATTACAAGTAATTTGTTTTGCGAATGTTTTGCAGGACGAGCAAAATCTTAAAATAAATTTTAACTTGATAAACAAGCGAGGTCTTGCAATACGAGTATTATTTATACACTGCCGAGCATCACGTGATCACAACTCAGCCGATGGTTCTTTTCTCTCTCGCCGCGGTATTGTGGGTAATCGTTTCCAATGCTCGACCCCAGTCTGCATGCCTCACTCGTATACTCAAAATTTAGTAGAAAAGTGCCACCCAAATAAGGGCATAGCAGTGTGAGCGATGAATCTGTTTAATGACAATGCAATATCCACATTTCCGCGAAACTGAAAAGTAAGCAAAAGTGGCAATCTTTGGATAGGTTCCTTTTTAAGTCACAGAAAAAGAAAAAGATTCCAGTGAGCCAATAGATAGCAGTAATTCTGTTAATTATAGTGAAAGTCGTCCTACAAAATAAGCCTCCTCTTCTCCTCTCTCTCATCTCCCTCACACCATCCACGCTTCTTTTCAAAGGTAAAGTGCAGGTTAATTTGTTTAATGTATTTTTACTTTATATTTTGTATTAATCAATTTTATATGAATATTTTTGGATTGTGGAATGCATTATCTGAGTTTCCATTATTTATAATCAGAAAATTCGCTTTGATATACGAGTGCTTTGGATTACGAGCATGTTTCCGGAACGAATTATGCTCGCAATCTGAGGTTTAACTGTACTGTAAAAGGAGAGGATTGCTGAAAAAAGTTTACTCAGGAGGATGTGTGACAGTTAATACATATAATACCTTTGCTATTAGCAGGAAACAAAAATAATCTCGATTAGTATGTGTGCAGTTGTGTAAGAAGACCATAAATGATGAGGTTAACCCTAACAGCATTGACACAACCCATACACAGATGACTCAGCAGTGGCATGACTTCATCCAAAGCGATACCCTCATTTTCATGTCAAGGGTGAGAGGAGTCAGAAGCAAAACTTGCTGACAGCGCTTAACATCCAAATGTTTCATTTGAGGCAAATGTGAAAAGTGCCCCCCCACCCCTGTCTCATGCTTTTTGACCACAGAACAGGGTAATGAAAAATCACATCTGTGACACATTTGTGAATCCCTTGTGTATCGCGTGAAACAGTGAGACAAGCAATCATTCAACACAAAGCACAGACATGGACAGGAGGAAAAGTGAGTAAGTGTGAAAGAGTGAGAGACACGAGGTCCTGCTAATCCACAATTAAAAGTATGTGCGGAGGCTGATTAGGTTATAACCTGGGATTCTCTCACAAAAGAAACCGCTAGAAAATGACAATGAGCACACAAAGAATGCCTTGTCTTCTTTGTGAGACCTGTATGCATTAATGTTCGTGGCAAATTTGAAGAGCAATGGTTTCTCATCTGGAAATATCACAGCTAAAAGAGTTACGGCAGGTAAGATCACTACAGGGAGTACACCCAGAAATAGCTACATGGGATGTCATTATGCAATCAAACATAAAAATAAACAAGGTCTGAAGAGATACTGTACCTGGACTGGCTGGATTATTATTATTATTAATGACAGAGGTTGTGTCATGTCACTTTCACCAAGAATCTCAAGTGCTGTGAAGAGTTGGAGTGCTAATTTGTTCCTACGCTGGATTCTGAAACAAACAAACATTCGCACGCAGACAGGAAGTTGACTCACAAACAGGCACACATATACAAACTGGCACAGACACTCATACACAAAGATAAGACACAGATATACAGGCTTACACAGTGACACACAAACAGCTTACTCACACACACACTTACACACACCTCCTTGCACCAACCCTCAATGTCCAGACTGCCTCAGAATCCAAAAGCAGTTCCAGGCAAAGGACCTGGGTGGACTGAGGGAGGTGGTAGTGACCTGAGCTCAGTCAGCAGCTTACTGAAGCCAAAGGACAAGTGATGTGCTGCAGCAAGATGTATAACTCACAGGCTAATAGGATTGTGCTGTTTAGCAGGATTAGGCATGTCACAGAAAGATGCTATTTACTGTGATCGGGGGGGGGGGGGGGGGGGGGGCCCCACCCAAACAGATTTTTTTCAAACCAATTTAAAGTTTTACACCAAAACATAAAAACCCAACAATAATTAAGGGTTGGTTTAAATAAAACCA
>JABFEA020000067.1:31061489-31077020 GCA_019775915.2 Cyphomyrus plagiostoma
GCTCTGTAACACCTAAATTTCTCATTCGTGGGATAATAAAGGTTTATTCTATTCTATTCTATTCTATTCTATTCTATTCTATTCTATTAATTTGTTGCCTCTGTATTTACTTAAATACCTACTACCTACCTAGTACCTTCTGTATGTTTCGAAGGCTCTTTCACCTTGGTACTGATTCCTTTCAGTCATACTTTATTCAGAATCATTTTAAATTAAACACAAAATACATTTTTTAAAAAGTTAAATGAAGCTGTCATATGGAAAATGGAGAATTTAATATCTGATAACGACTTTGCTTCATTATGGTGATGGATGCCTGTCCCCCCTACAAAAAAGGCTGGGCTATGTTGTTACAGAGCCACCTGTGGGCTTTAAGACACTGGCCTTAATTAGGAGGTCAGCACTGCCAGACAGGAATGACAGGACTGAGTCATGCTAGCCTGCCTTCATACACAGCTGGCTGAATGTCCATGGAGTCCTGCCCATAAACGCGTTCAACCTGCTGTGGGCTGCTTTTGTTTAAGCTGGTCAGCCGTTCAGTATCCGCAGAAGCTCTTGGTAAATATTTTCACTTGCATCTGTTCAACAGTAAAATTCCAAGCAACCGTAAAACTTCAGGCTATGCCCCGAATGCACCTTGACTGCCAAACCTTGTGCCAGTCTTCTCTTGGGTTCTCAGAGGGGAGGCTTGTTACGACAGGGGCTTTGCTCATTTGCTACCTCATTACCCTGTTTCCTAGCAACAATCCTGCCTTTAATGGTTCCCCCAGACCACTGCTGAGTCAGCAGACCCACCCATTGCTAGGCTGTCTCTGCTCTTCTCCAGCACCCTCCATCTCTACTCCATATCTGTAACCCTTTGTCCTGCATCTTATCTGCACCACTGATTCTCTCCCTCATCCTTCCACTCTTCAACCTGCTGTAATCTCCTGTAATTTTCCTCATCCAACATTTCTGGTGACCTGTGACAGTCAAGTTATCAGACAAACTCCTTTTTCAGTTTTTTTTTCTGTAGCCTACTTCAGCAAAAAAATCCCAAATGCTTCTACAGAATGATGATGTTTATATTCACTTGGAGTTGGGATCAGTTTCCTGTTATATGTCTCCCTACAGACCACAGAGCCACTGCTTCCCTAAGTATATTTTATGTATGTTTTTATTTTCATCTCTTACTTCTTCTTTCCTCCAGTTGGCAGCCCTTTCTCTGGCACTGCAATAATGAAAAAAACAAGTATTTTCACCAGCACCCCCAAACTAAAAGATTGCACCCCCACACATTTTTCATGTCATCCAAAAGATTTTTAGAATTGATTTTTAAAAAATCAAGTAGGTTTGTTATAAAGATGTTTAATATATGTTAAAACAATTGTACTGAAGCAATGCAAAGTTTAAACCATTCTAGGCAGAAATGAAGAAATCTACGCTGACGACAGAATTTTCTGGAAGGTAGGAGGGACAATTATCAGAGTCATCCAGTGCAGTGGGTCAGTGTTGACAGATTAGCAGATTATTCTACCCAGTCCAGGGTTCCCCAACTGAGATATGCACTAAGGAGCATAACAGACTTATCAGCTGGTGTGATAGCATATGGTCTTTTTGCTTAGCCTCTTACACACACACACGCACACACACACACACACACACACGCAAATTCTTCAGTTACCCACAACCAGCTAGCACAGAGCTCCTGAGCCCATTCCACCGAAAGAAGACACAGAAGCACAGCTTGGGATAACCTGAATGCTTGTTATGCTCTGGTGCCCCAGCGAGAATGCCCCATTACCCTTGAATGTACTGTGTTGTTTGTGGCTGAGGTCCACCGTGAGGATAAGACAGCACAAATGCTGAAACAAAGGAAAAAACAAACAAGTGTCCAATCTGCTCAGCTGACCTCATTCAATCAATAACAGGGTGATCAGTCCATTCAGGGTCAGCAGGGTGTCACCCTCGAGGACTCTGCAGGCACGTAGCCCAAGCAGTGCAAGCATGGATCCAACAAGGGCTACATCGCAACTGCCATTTATTTCCATTACCTTTTACAATTACCTGGTTACAAAATCATGGCTGGTTGTTGTAAACATTGTTTCTTTTAATAAGAACCCATGGAATGTTATAAAATAGTGAACTTGGTTTATAGATTTATAATGATTTAATAATAACCCATTTGCCCTGCAATATTTCATAAAAAAACTCATTTCTTCCAGATATTATTATATTATTATAGAAAACTTTCAGAATTTGGTAGTGTTTCTCTCCTGTTGAAAATATGCCACCCCTGCTATTGTGATTGAAAAAATATATTTCCTCCATTGTGGAACCAAAACCCGGATGTTGGAACTCAACAACAAATGTCACATGTAACATTTAATAAAATTCAGAATTTTATGAAAAGGCTAAAAAGTGCAGCATAAAGCCGGAGGAACATTTAAATATCAAGTGTTTCATTACAGAAAGAATATTTACTAAGCTTGCAAAACCTGAAGGTGGATTAAGCTAAACAGATGAAATATTCTAAGGAGTTCTAACCCACATGCTATAAAATGTTACTAAACCGGTCGCCCCAGTGCCTGACCAAAACACAGACCTACCCCGACCGAAACATAGACCTGCACCCCGCCCCCCCACCCCCTCCAAAAAACAAAGCTGCCTCCCTGACCAAAACACAGACTCCCCCCAGGGGTGTAGCTAGAAATTCTTGGCCTCCTACAAAATGTCACCTTGAACCCCCACTACAGTCCAATGGTACTTTTTGCTGAGCAGGGGGGTGTCCCCCAATAGCTTTCAAGAGGGAGTGGGGCACAGTACATTTTCAAGACCCCTGAATCTGCGAGACTCTCCATGCCCCTCAGGTGCCCCTGCTCTCCCCAACCAAAATATAGAGCTGCCTCTCCAACTAAAACACAGAGCAGCTTCCCCAACAAGGATGCAGATCCGGCCACTCAAAACATAGAACTTCCTCCCCTACCAAAACATAGACCTGCCTCTCCAACCAAAACAGTCCGGTCCAACCATGATGTAGAGTTGCCTCTCTGAACAAAACAGAGATCCCTGACCCCCCAACCAAAATATAGCGTTGCTTCACAGATCAAAACACAGACAGCCCCAACTTAAACATAGAGCTGCCTCCCTGACCAAAACATAGATCCCTCCTAACCAAAACATAGAGCTGCTTCTCTAACCAAAACACAGACCGCCACCCCACCAAAACATATAGCTTCCTACCCTACCAAAATATAGAGCTGCTCTCTGACTAAAACACAGAACCCCACCTACTGAAACATAGTGCTGCTTCTATGACGAACCACAGACTCCCCAACCAAAGAACAGCCACACCATATAAAAAATAGAACGGCTCCAATAAATCAAAAGATAGCGTTCCCTCCCCAACCGAAACATAGACCTTCATCCCCAATTAAAACATTGAAATGCCTATGCGACCAAAACATCAATCCCCCAGGAAATCAAAACACCGAAATGCCTCTCTGCCCAAAATATAACCCCCCCTCCCCCCATGACATAGAGCCCCCTCCATGCCAAGCTCCCCTCCCATCACACCCTCCACACCTCTGATGCTCTGCACTAGCTGTGAAATTCTGGCAGCCCATCACTGCCCCTGGAGACCTGGTTGGGGTACCGCACCCCTTCTGACCCTTTGTATTTCTGTTTTCCCATTGCCTTCAGCTGGCAAATATCTCCCTACTGTGCGAATCTCCCATTTCAGTTATTGGTGCATTTTTTCCTTCAAAGCCCTTTCCAGTCTTTCATACCAAGTATCCCTCAGATGATCACATCAGTGTATATGAGCCACGCCATGGCCCCAGACACTCCAGAAACAAAGTTGGCATCCCCACATATTCTAGGAAACTGGAGCACTTCATGGCAGCAGTGAGGCCCTAATGAGATACTACATTTTCTAAAATTAGTCTCCCTGGAAACATTTGCTTTTCCTTCTGAGACGACACAGCAGCCCCACGACCCCCTTTCTCTGTTTGATTGTCCCGGATCGTTCCATTTCCAGTGGGGTCAAGAATGTGAGCTCTATGTAATTAGTCTTCAAATAAATGATACAAAAATTTGATTTCTTAACTTTTTATCTGTAGGGCCTCCCTCATATGAGTTTGTGGTATTTGCCTTTTGCTACACTGCTCACGGATCATAACCATCCATCTTCCATAACCACTTACCCAGTGCTGGACTGTGGTGAGCCTGGAGCCAATCCCAGGAAGTGTAGGGAATGGGACACTCAGAATGGGATGCCAGTCCGTCAAAGGGTATGCATACACTCACACACAACGGTATAATTTAGAGACACCACTATACCTAATCACATGTTTTTGGACTTTGTGAGGAAACCATAGTGCCCACAGAAAACCCATGCAAACACAGGAAGGACATGTGAACTCCAGACAGTCAGGGCTGGAGCTGCTAACCCTCGAGGTGTGAGGTGACACTGCTGACAAATGAGCTCCCAAGCTGTTTAAATGTGCTGGGGCAGCTACTCAGAACCAGCCCCCACAACTCTGTGCCAAGCTGGAGCTGAAAAATGGCACAGAAAAAGCACAACAGAAGCAGTCAGGGTGCAAATGCTGTGCTTTGCACAGAAATCACACGTTCGTGAGCTGCCCAGAGTGGTGGATTAAACTCTCGGTGATCGACCGCAAACACAGTGACTAAATTATGAGGCCTGTTCATGACTCAGAAAAAATGTTATTGTCAAATATTGACACAAAATACTCAACACAGATTCCATTGTAAAGCTTTTCACCAACATTGTTTCCTATGAAGGTAGCTTTCTATGAAGGTAGCTTTGTAAGAAGGCGGCAGGAGTGAGAACAACAAATGATTTTTAAAGACAGAATCTTCACCATTAAAAAGGCACTGAGTTGTGGGACACTGAAACTCAGGCGATGTTTGGATATGACATCATCTTGTAATACTATAGCATTGACTGTATAGAAGGACTATGACTTAATTTAAGCTTTAGAGCTGTTGAGTAGCGCAGCAGAAAAGGTCATGACCTCTTAATCCAAAGGCTGCTTGTTGGTGACGGGTCTGTCTGTAGCAAGACCAGGACATTCAGTGTAAACTTATCTAGTAAACATATCTAGCTATACAAATAGGTAGCACACATATGCTATTTCTGCGTTAATCTTTGATCTCTACAGGAAAATATGACATCATCTGAAATAGCTATGGAAGCAATAAGGAAACACTTTCTATCACTTGTCCACCATTTGACCTTTCCAAGAAAAAAGATATAGGCTCGCTTTGTTGACTTTTACTGCAAGATATATATAGACCCACAGATCTCTGCTTAAGACCAAGGCGAAAAAGAGAGGACCACAAATTAGTTTCACACAATTATATCCTTGGGCAAGTAAGAAATGGAAACATGAGCCTGGGAACTAAAATATCATGTTTTCTTGCTTGTCTGATCAAACCCTGTGGCTTGTTCTTTCAAATAAACATTAAATTCAAGATTTAAAAAACAATGAAATACCTGTTGTTGTACTTTCGTAATACTTGTAGGGTAGCTGGCAAATATGTAACTGAATTTGTTGCCTTGTTTGTGTCTTTTTCTTTTTTGAGAGCTTGCCAATTCAGAAAAACAGAAGAATAAAACTAGACAACA
Source organism: Cyphomyrus plagiostoma (assembly GCA_019775915.2). Taxonomy (NCBI): domain Eukaryota; kingdom Metazoa; phylum Chordata; class Actinopteri; order Osteoglossiformes; family Mormyridae; genus Cyphomyrus; species Cyphomyrus plagiostoma. The sequence goes on from JABFEA020000067.1 coordinate 31,067,122, forward strand.
AAATTTGTTGTGCCAATATCATACTTTTGCAAAGTACTGCAGGGAGATTGAACTGGGAGCGAGGAAACACTGACATTCACAGATGTCCCCCAAAAGCACACACACCAGGACCTCCACCCTGTAACACAGTGGCATAGCCCCACAGTGACTCCATGTAACCACGTGGAACAGCCCCACAGTCCTACAGCAGAACACAATCTTGGTCTAAATTCCCTGTCAGATTTCTGAAACTACCCTCCTATGTGGACTTAGACTGTCTTTACAACTTATTGAAATCACCATTTAAACGAAAGCTACCTTAGTAAGATTTTGAATAGCAGTATTCATGGTCCTGGGCTGCAGGTAAAATTATAGTATGGCACACTCCGAAGGCCTTCTTTGTTAGCTTTCATTTTTATTTCTGATAATTCTACCTAAAATATGCAGTGATTACATGGTCCTCGCACCCTTCAAAGTGGCTTAATTCCACATGGGGCAGGGCTACAGAAAAGATTTTTGTTTTAATTCTCAATGACTGTGTAATTTAACGTAATTTTGGGGATGACAGGGATGGACCACCGTGGTCATTTCAGCTCAGATGATCTGCTGTTTGAGGAGAGACACACTGCACAAGGGCCCCATAAAGTCAGCAGAAAACACTTAGCGGGTTCATAGTCTTAGCGCTTCAGTGCTGAAATACTTCCCGTTGTATATTTAAATAAAAATTCCTGCTCCTAAAAGTCTGTCTTCTTGTTTCAGGGCCTAGTATTGCGTCACGTGGTCAGTGCATTTCTAAGGCACAGCTGCAGTGCCTCCTTGTGGAGAGGGAACAGATTTACTCTACTTTGAGGCACGCCTACTAAGATTAGAACATTCAGAACACATCATACGAAATAGCATAACATTTGCCTTTGATATTGATATTGTTATTGTTTTGATCAATTCAGAGGGCTTTTCATACAATCTGAAATTTTGTTTGAAGTAGAGTATTGCCCTGGGGTAATTCAGGTTAATTGCCCTTCTGCCACTATGTATGCTGCTGCCCTGGCCCTCATCTATGATGGTGCAGGCAACAGTGCTCAGACCTCCCAGTTTGTAATCTTCATTTCAGGCACCTGATCTACCCTAAGCTGGACCCATCACCACCATCCTTTTTAATAAAAAGGTCGTGCATGGTGATAACAAAGGAACACAAGTCACCTTTTATCCTTTCTCTGTCTCTGACAGAAAAATTGCACAGAAACAAGACGATTCACATTAGAATCTTAGCTATGATACTCTGTTTGGGCATCTCTATAGGGCTCATTAACATTGAATACTTACATTTTTCTTTATATTGACTTTCTCAAAGTTCAATGTAAAGTTTACGTACTCAACAAAAGCACGATAGTTTTCCCATCTAATCTAGAACACTCGGGGATTATACCAGTATGTGAAATACCACTCAGTATTCGGGGGGTCCACATCTCCCTATTGTTGCACAATACCGTTCTTGAGACCCCCTTAAAAAAAGCTTTTGAGGCTTTTAGGGGGTCTCATGGGTTAATGGGGGGTGTCGGACCCCCCCGTATTTCACCCACTGGATTATACCATAAATTGCCATACCATCCCAAAAATATATATGAGGCAAAAAGAAACTGAAATCCAAAAAATCCCCTGATGATAAGATTGCTTTGTTTTTCCTTTTAACCAGATGCTTTCAGTTTACTGGAAAATATGCCAGTTTCTGTAATGGCTACTAAACAAAACAGCGATTTACAACAGTTTCTGGTCCATGTAGTCGTATACTTATATGTTTTCCTAATTTCTCTTTCCCTGGGCCAGTTTGAGGTCCCACACAGCTTTTTAACACTTTAAGACACTTGGTTGAATGTTACTAGTTCCTCCTCGGTTTCTGTTTGTGAAAGCGTGTTTATTAAATCTGTATGGAGCTGATTAGCACTAACTGTTAGCATCATGTCCGAATCAGAGCCTAGTGCAGCCTTTAAACAAAAACATCTGGATTTAAAGGTGATAAAATGAGTCCAACTGTGGCAACTGCTCTTGTTGGATGGAAAGTGGTCCCAGGTCAGGGAAAGTGTGTTATTCATGATATGTGATATGTAGGCTGCAGACATATTTATGTGCAGTACATCATTGACTATGGCATAGTGGAGCCTACAGGCACTGACTTTACTCATCATTCTGGGATACATTTCTCTGAATTCTCTGGGTTTTCACCTCTTTAGGAGCAATTCCTTCGATTTACAAGTTCACCTATTATGTAATTATGTGGTATGCATGAGTTTCTTCAGCTCACACTTTAATGGAGTTATTATTAAAGCATCGATACAGTTGAATAAATAGTGAATCCAAGTTGGGGATTTTACCCTTTATCTTTCTCATCTTCACTCTGAATAGTCTAATAATAATGAATAGAAAGTCTTAATGATTCCCACTTCTACATCAATCAGAATCACCCTGAATCCAGTATTTTGTTTTAGACAAGAACTGTGAGGTCAAGTTGTTGTTCTTATCGAGGTAACGATGCGATAAAAGAACATAAATGGAATGCTGTAAAACATTATCAGAAACTGAACAGCAATACTACATATGGCTGATATTAGCAAGATAGTCTTCCCTGGATTTTTCTTGACTATCTGTGTTATATGTAGTGTCAGCCAATTTCAAAACTGAATACATTCTGAAACATACCACTGAAAGTGTCAATAAAGACAGAGACTACAGGGTTTAGACACAATGCTGTTCCTCTTCTAGAACTCAGAGCTCGGGTCCCAGCCATTTCCTGGTGAACCTGAGTTGGGCACTGAAATCAGACATGCCCAGGGAGGGGACAAATGGACATGAGGTATCTGGCTTGGATCATCTGGATCACACAGAAACAATGGGTGCCCAACCAGAGCTGGGGGGGGAGGGGGGTTAGGGTAGAGACAGGTAAAAAGTGCAGGGTGTGTTTGCACAGGTGTTTCCAAGCAGCACTTGGACAGAAGAGACTTTTTATCAGAACTCCAGCCGAGGCTATTGGCCAGCAGGCTGATACAGGCCGACCCACTCGATAGGGTTGCCTACAGGGTGTCTGCAACTGTGCAGAGTGCCACACATTCATATTTATTTAGGACATGCTTTTATACAAAGCAACATGCACTTGTCTTTTTGAAAAAGCTGGATAAAACTAGACCCAAGACAAAATCGAACGTAGGTAAGGGCCTTGCTTGAGGGCTCACCAGAAAAATAACTCAAACAACCCCACAATTTGAACCTATGTCCTTCTGAACACAAATCTAGCCTGCTAACCCACTGAGCCACATACAAGCACACCCATAGACCTCTGTGTATGCAGTTAGCATGTTCTTTCTGCGCATGTCTAAACTGGCCATTGATTGTGTCATTCGGTGATCTGGCATCCCATGCCCTGCCTCATCCCTCCTGTTTCCTGGGATTGGCACCAGTTAATCAGTACTGGATAGGAAGTTGTGATAAATGGATGGATACGCAAACACTTGAACATTCACACACACACAGACACACACACATACACACACACAGACACACACACACACGCATGCACGCACACACACACACCTTTACTACTGTGGGGGTGAAATCTACTGAAATACACATAGTTCCTACACAGAACACAGTAAAACCACTCTTAACCATCTCTTAACATCTTTATACCACTGTATTCATTTGAACCTTCATCATTATTACGTTATTTTAAATATAACTCGGTAACACTTTATTTGGATAGTCCACCTACAGAGGATATACAGAGACTTTGTAATGTTTCAATCATTTAGAAGTCAACATTGAATAATTAATTGTCACAACTCTGGTTTACGGAGCGGGGAAAGCAGGTATAGGAGCCCGGGGAGTCGAGTGAACTTGGGGTTTATTCAAGTTAAGACACACTCAGGAGCACGGAACAACAGAAAGGAATGACTTCAAGACGTTATGACGTTAATGACCGGAGTAGGGAAACATTCACTGAAACACACTTAAATACACTGAATCAATTAAACTTAATAAGAGACAGCTGAAAACACAGGGATTCTATACCAGGTAAATGAGGGGGCATGGCACACAGGAGAATCGGAACAGTCGGGGCATGACATTAATATAATATTGACTGAGTAGTCAAATTCAATTAAATTATTCTAAGAAGATATATGTTCATGAATTGTTACATGAACTTCATATATTGTGTATTCTGTTAAACATCAACAACAGACACAGCAAAACAACTGAATTGTTGAATCCCAACTAAGTGGGTAAAATGCTTCAAATACTCAAATATGTAGGCGAACTATCCAAATAAAGTATTACCCATAATTCCATTATCCTCTGATTTCCACCTTTATACCAGGGCATTTGTTACCATTATTCTGTTTTCACTGAAATTATTGAGATACACAGTACTTGACTCATGATTCAAACAAATAAATAACACAGAATAGACAAATCTGTGCCTCTGGGGTGAGGCTGAGGCAGGTCCAGCTTCCCTTTTCAGCCTAGGGGCCCCGAAGCAGGAATCTAGCACAGCAGACAAACGCGGGACCAAATCTTTACCGATAAAATTAACTGCCATCTCGGCACGCACAGGGCTTTCTTATCAGATCAGTTACTGGCGCAGCATAGCCCCCCCCCTCCCCCCACCCAAAAAAGCTGGCAGCATTTCAAGAAACTGTCTGTATTTCTTTTTTTTAACATCCAACCCTTATCATGATGATAGGCGAGCCGCTAATGGTCAAGGCCTTACAGCCACACACAGCACCCTAAAGGATGAATGGACTCAGCACATTGACACATCACTACCCTGCCTAACACATACACATATCACTGTCAATTGGAGCAGCTCGGCTGAAGTGGGGGAGGGGTAAGGTTAAAGGGGGGCTGTGAATAACAGCCCAATGCCGGCTTCGGGAATGGCGAAAACTCCCCCATACACACTTCTCATTTTTAAACACTGAGCAGGGCTGAAATGTAATCCTGAGCTCGATATTTTATGGAGACATAAAAAGAGGGAAGGGACCGCTACAGAAGGAAGCTGGAACAAAAACTACAGCAGAACAACACCAGGGACGTGTGGAGGAGGATGGAAAAGATCACAGGCTTCAAGTCCAGCAGACAGGTGGTGATGTTGAGAAGGCCAATGAGTTTAACCAGTTTTTTAACAGGTTCAATAATGGGCCTCAACCCAATGGCCAGTCCACCTCCAACATGACCCTCACAGCATCCAGTGCCCCTGGGTCCACCTTCAGCAGTACATTACCAATATGCTGCCCCCCATCCTACCCATCTTCACCTCCCACTGTGCCACCTAAAAGAGTCTTCACCACTTCTTCTGAGGATGAAAACCCTGACACCCAGGGACCAAGCATCATCATTATTAAGGATCAAGTGATGAGACAGTTAAGCAGACTGCATCCTAAAAAGGCGCCGGGCCCTGATGGCATAAATCCACAGGTTCTGAAGTCCTGTGCCTCCCAGCTATGTGGAGTTCTGCACAAGATCTTCAACCTAAGCCTCAGTATCATGAAGGTTCTGGTGCTGTGGAAGACATCATGTCTGGTCCCTGTCCCGAAAAAAGCACGCCCCGGTGCCCCATCAGACTACAGGCCAGTTGCACTCACTTTTCACTGCATGAAAGTCTTTGAGAAACTGGTCCTTGTCTCACTCCACCTAGTAGTTCTACCAGCACTCGATCCACTTCAGTTTGCCTGCAGGATAAATGTTGGAGTAGATGATGCCATCATTTATCTGCTGCACTGTGCCTACAGCCACCTGGACAAACCTGGAGTGTCCCTTTGGATCACATTATTTGATTTCTCCAGGGTCTTTAACACCATTCAGCCCGACTGGGGAGTAAGTTGTCTGCTATGCAGGTTCCCTCCCCCTTAGTCTTATGGATTATGGACTATCTAACAGAAAGGTCACAATACGTGAGGCTGCAGGGCTGTGTATCTGACATATTACTGTGTAGCACTGGAGCTCCTCAGGGAACAGTTCTGTCACTGTTTGTCTTCACCATGTATACATCCGACTTCAAATACAACACGGAGGGCTGCCATCTGCAGAAATTCTCAGATGACTCAGCTATAGTTGGATGCATCAGGAATGGAGACGACTAGGAATACAGGAAGGCTGTGGACAGTTTTGTTGAATGGTGTGAGCTGAACCAACTGCAACTCAACATCAACAAGACCAAGGGACTGGTGGTTGACTTAAAAAAACTACGGTCTTCTGCTATTCCCCTGTCCATTAGGGGGGTGGATGTGGAGATCGTTCAGCACTACAAGTACCTCAGCGTCCACCTGGACAATAAGCTGGACTGGTCAAAGCACTCTCTGGCCACCTATAAGAAGGGTCAAAGAAAGACGTACTTCCTACGGAAAATGCAGTCTTTTAGAGTCTGCAACACTATGCTGTGAATGTTTTATGAGTCTGTTGTGGCCAGCACTATTTTCTTCTCCATAGCAAGCTGGGGTAGCTGCATGAAAGTGAACTTGACAGCTTGGAAATGGTGACTGAACGGAGAATATTGTTCAGACCTCAGTTCATCATGGACAATGCTGAAAACCCGCTCCACAATGTGGTGGCTGATCAGAGAAGCACTTTTAGCTACAGGCTGACTAGCATTAAGTGCTCCACTGAACGCCACAGTGGAGCTACCTACTACCTTCAGACTCTATAACTCCTCACACTGATCTCACACCCAACCTTCAGCCTCTTAACATAAACTCCATCCCGCCACACGCATACTTTAGCTTGTGCAATAAACCTGCTGCTATTCAGATGTGCAATATTCATCTGGTAATTTACCTGTATTACTACGCTTAACAGTATTTATTATATTTATATATATATATCATATTTCTGTTTCTCATGTATATACCATGTGTATATAGCCCAGAGTCTCTTTTATTATTTTATTTCAGTTTCTTTATCTGATATTCTTTTTCATGTTCTAGTCGTGTGTCTCTGTGTGACAATTTAGCAGTACATGAGCAATTTCCTCCGGGAAGTGTTTCTGATTCTGATTCCCAACTTTGGGAAGATCCTCCAGAACTTTCCATTGCAAATTTAGCATTGGGTGAACAATACGTATTTCTTCAACTCCGAATGGTGGAGCGTGCTTATCTTTGGCTGGAAGGTCTGTCCCTTCTGGCAGGTGAGTGAAATCCTGCAATTGGGACTTGGTGATGGAGCGGGAGAGGATGCTGGAAGTCCTGGAGGTCTGCGGTTCTTTGAAAGCTGGTTTACTAACCGGTCCTGCGAGTTTTTTTTTTGTCTAGTAACGCTGTTACTGCATCTGTCCTGAATCATTAAGAACTTATATATTGGTCTGAAATTTGAAACGTGCACGCATCTAATTTCCAGACCCAGGCTTCTCAGCCCTTCTTGCCATGGACTACAGTCCTGAGCGATTACACAGAAGGGAACAGCAAAATCGAAAAATTTTACATTACTTATTAAACAACCCGGGAAACCGGTCCCCATAAGGGAAACAAAAAAACAGATATTTATCACGTTATGTGTCCCCATAAGGATAGGTATATCCGCTCGCACACACACACACACACACATTTGTAATTATTTCTTTGTGTGGGTTCTCTGTTCATTTCTATGGGGAAAAACTCTAATCCCAACACGATTATCTTAACCCCTACCCAGACCTAACCTTATCCATAAGTAACCAAACAAAATACCACTTTTGGCATTTTTATTTTTTTGATTGCATTTACAGATCTTTGTAAGGACCTGAAAAGTGGTCCCCACAACATTGAAATAACAGGTTTTTATTTTATTGTGGGGGACATTTAGTCCCCACAATGTCATATAAACATACTGTAATACACACGCACACACACACACCTGCATGGATGGCCGTGCCCTTTCATTTTGACCATAAATCCTGTGAAGATCACTCAGCTCGGGCAATTACCCTAAATCCCAGAACACAGCATACAAGAGAAGATCTTAGTACCTAAAAATCTACCTCTTGGGGGAGACAGACGTGTACCTGGGACCAGAAAGTACCATGTAAAAAAGAGTATATTTCTCTTCCAGAGTACAGGATTAAGCTGGCATGGAGATGAATACTAAGCTTTTCATCTCAGCTATGTGATGTGAATCCCATCAGACACTGAAGTTAATTAGGTCATGCAAGATTTCATTATTAAGCAGCCAGTGTGATGTGGAACCCACAGATAGACTTGCTAAATCTACTAAGAGAGAGACAGGGGTCATGGTGTAGTTAGCACAGCATCCCAGTCATAGTAATGGGATCTGTGCCCATGTCCAGAAGGTCTTTGGCTTGAATCCCACACCTGGTGGAGTAATGACACTAACATTGGGCACTTGAGAATGGCCTTTAACCATAATTACTCCAGTGGATTCTGGATGCTGGCTGACCCTGCTCTATTACCCCAAATTTTTGTCATTGTATAGCTATTTGAACAAAAAAAAACTGCTAAGTAAATATAGGTGAAGCAAACCCCTCTCTGCAGAAGCAAGAACTGGACTGTCAATGATTCTGATACTGACTGCCTTTGAGGGAACATAACAGGTAAGATGTTTGGGTAAGATGGATGTCTATTCTAACTGTGCTAATGCAGACTATCAACAGGATCCCCACAGTGCCTAAGGATTATCAACATTTCCACTCTCAGTTAAATCAATTCTGGGTAGCTTTTAAATTCAAATAAACAACGGCCTTCTTTTAAAATAGGTAAGATATAAGACATGAACTTGTTAGAATTTCAGTGTTTAACTGCAAATCTGTAATAATAAGGGTAAGTTAGCAAAAACCCAGAGGAATCCCAGTAACACTTTACTTAATGCAGTCATATAAATGCATTATAGATATTTTCATAAATATATATATATGAATGTTCTATGAAACTCTCATCTATAATGCACTATAAATACCTTCATAATGTATTGGTCAGCATAAGGATGCTTTGTACTGCATGGTTTTTATACTGCACTATAGATGAGAGCTTCAAAGAGCATTCATAATGCATAACAAACATGGCTATAATGTGCTGTGCCTTTTTATAAATATAGCTATGCTCTATGAGTGTGTTAAAATTGCATCTATAATGCATTTATATAACTGCTTTATGTAAAGTGTTACCAGAATCCCTTTTAAAAGGGTCAAAAGTATGGGCTCCATTCGGCCTTCATGTCAGATGAGGTGGTCTTTGGGAGAACAGTGCCACCTACAGGCTCTCAGAAAAATTACTGTCCACCAATCAAACTGGCCCTGTGGCACCTATAGTCACTTAAACCAGGCCAAATATTGGCACTAATGGGAACCAAACACCCTAGGTCCTCATGGATAGTTCTCAGTCTGCACACTTAGACCAACTGGCCTGTGTGTCTTCAGCCCTGCATAATCACAATACAGACAGCATCACAGCAAAACAAAAAGGACTTGCCAAAAGCCCCCACTTAGGAAATATCTCTTCAGGATGCTCAGCATGACAGGGCACACACTGAACTGAAGAGACAATGAACAACAAGCATCTCCAGCCATCAGTTTTGATGGTAAATATGGCCTTACCCTCGGGATTATAACCTTCAATGCCGGTGCGCTTTGTTTCTCAGTGAATTTATAACTTAGGCTGATTGGTTATTATCAGTAACAAAAACTATAACTGTAAGAAATTATTTTAATTCCCATCCATTGTCTGTAACTGCTTGGCCATTTTAGGGTTACAGAGGGTCTGGAGCCCCTAAGGCAGGGAACAACCCAGGACAGGGAGCCAACCCATTGCAGGGCACACTCAGTGATGCACCTATGGGCAATTTGGTAACTCCAATCTACCTTAGCATTTTCTTGAATTGTGTGTGTGTGTGTGTGTGTGTGTGTGTGGGGTGGGGGGGGGGACAGTAGAATGCCACACACAGAGGCA
>JABFEA020000067.1:31085398-31122217 GCA_019775915.2 Cyphomyrus plagiostoma
GTTTTCAGTTAATTTACCTGGTAAAATAAAGTTTAAATAAATTACATAAATGCTCTAATAGTACACGTAAGTTAGTAAGTTGGTTTATTTATTGTTAGTTTTTGTAATGTTTCACTGCTTTATTTGGTTAATCGTCCAATATGTGAAGAAGGCATTCAAATAAGAATTGCAGTGTAGTATGACTCATTTCCTGGTGCATACAATTTATATTAGGCTAGCATTCACGGTTCGTCTTCTGATATTCAGATTGAGTTCAAAGTCAAACTGGTTTGTTTGACTTTCAAGAAATTTGAGTTCTAGTGAGTTCGAGAACCAAGGTACCACTGTATATACCTTCAAGTCTGTGTCCTTTAAAATACTATAGTTGAGTAGTATGTAACTTTTGGTACAGTGAGAGCTACTTCTACAAAGAAAATTTTGCTGTGGGGGAGAGGTACATCAGTTTTGATTTGGGATGTGAGTGTGTTGCAATCAACTATGAATGTCTTGGTTGACCTCTGCTCAAGTCGATATTTTCAAAGTATCTCTAGAGAGCTGAACCTTATTGGTTAGAACATGCTTTAGCAGATCTAATAAGCAATGTGACTTTTTAGTTATCTGAAGAAACATTGAGATGTGGTCAGACAGCCCAATTCCATGTAGCCATGCTGGATTTTCATGGAACCAAGGTACAAAATATATCTTCTTGCAGGACTGGAAACATGCTGGTAAAGACCAGGGAATGTTCATTCAAGCTCGCTTGACTGTATATTTACATAATGACATCAGCATAAACATACTTACTTAACCTTGAAATATGTAACACTCAACTTCATTTCCAGTTACCTAGGCTTGACTTTTTACCTCATTTAAAATGTCATCCATCACTATGTGTTATTTTTACTTAGCTCATGCAAGCCGAGCACTGCTTGGCCAAACAAAGCTTGTCAAAGCAAAAAATTTGAAAAAGCAGAAAAATGAAATGGAATCAGTGTCCAGAGACATTTACTCAGAAATATGAGCAGAGTGTTCGCTATACACGAGCCTTTGGGGGAAGAAACTGCCCACATTTTCCCATAAAAACAGGAGCAGCAGGTGGCATGACAGTCAAATAATCAAAATGGTCCTCTGTCTGCCCTACAGGGATCTGTGTTGTGTTCTAATAGGCTAACTTATTTTTTTCACTGGTTATTGTGCACCCCCTCCTCCCCTTCCCTGCCCCCAGTAAAGCCAGGGCCCAAACAAATCCGAGGAATATTTTGTATTTCCCCATTTTGGTTGTGAGGTTCACAGTTCTACACTTTAGCTTTCCCCCTAAAAATGAGAAAAGCAAATGTAAAAAACCTACAAATCTAAAAATTGGATCTCAGCATCTGTTAAGGGCATCACTAATGTAACCCAAACATCAGCACAGCAGTGAAGAGAAATAATTGGATGAAATATATTTATTTGAGGGTCTCTATAACCATTCAAGTATTTCAGATCATAAAGATGAAGAACTGCCAGTGACCACATGATCCTCAGGGAGCTGAGCTGCTGAGGAGTGACCACATGATCCCCGAAAGCTGAGCTATTGAGCAGTAACCACCTGACCCTGAGGGAACTGAGCTACTGAGCAGTGACCAGTTGACCTTCAGGGAACTTCTGAGGAGAAACCACATGCCTCAGTATCTAAAAAAAATATAATGTTGTTGGTCAAGGACTTGAGGTCAGGTTTCACCATGACCTGACTTTCACTCTCCCAGAACAGATACAATGGAAGTTTCTTTTTGGTGTTATGTGACATCATAGTGCCTGATTGTGTCTTTGTGAGCAGCAAACAAAGACACCAATGACCCTGTTGTCCGACAGCGTAGGTTTGGTTTCAACATTCGTAGGGGCCAAATCCACCTTGAGCCCCTTGCCCCCCTAAACACAAACAGTACCCCCACAACTGGTAGGGACATGTCGGTACCATAAATCCCTAAATCTATGCCCTTGCTGTTGTCCAGGAGGCCCGGCCCTTGAGGCATCACCAACATAGGCTGATTCCTTACTGGAAAAACCCACATGTCTTATTCAGCAGCTTCAATTCATGCCCCTGTTTCTATGAAGAACAAAACTTTTCATGCAAATTTAAAACTAAATAAAAATGGAAGCACAACATTTTAAATATTCACACCTAGAGGACAGGAGCAAATTCGAACTGGTATAAATTTTGATGAATCAAGTCTTAAATGGAGTACCCAGAGGTGTCTTTAGTCATTTTATTACCAGGTGTTTGTTCTGTGTGTGCTTCCATTTCCAGCGCTCCATGGCAACACGACACTGCTCACTTTGTGTGTTGTACGTCAGATGGTCTTTCAAATAAGCAGCACTTTTCAGAATGCTGACAAAGATCAAGAATACGAACTGACAGTCCAAGGTAAGACATGCTAATGCTCTAGATTCATATAGCAACACACAGTAACACCCCGACCTGAGTATGCGAAAACCAAACTGAGATTACCAGCTTCCGGAAGTTGGGAGTAGAATCTTCTGAGCCAATGGTGGGGGTGAGGTCGCTGGACAGAAAATACATCTTCCATGTTGCCGGATATCCGTCTGGCTTCTCAGCTGCATAACAGCGCCACAGATTCTGGAGACAGAGAAGAATTAATCCGAGGTCCTGCCTCAACACACGCACATAAAGATTCACATAAGCATAGCAGTGGTTGCTGCTGTATGAGAATCCTAAATTTACTCAATACCATTACTCACCTGGAATCCCTCAGAATAGTATCAGAACGTCATTGCTCCCTTATAGGGGTCAGTATTCAGTAAAGCATCAGGATAAGAAGAGCACCTTGATGTCATTGTACCCAGATACCCTACCTCTACCTTTGTGAATGGCAGGGGTGCTAGGGGACCTTGGTCTACCACAGCCCTCCAGTACCTGAATGAGGGATGCGGCGGCAGGGATCTGCCTGTTAAAGTGCTTCTGCCTCTGCTTCTGTTGCACCTTTAGAGCGAAGCCAGAGCCCAGAATCCCCTGCAAACAGAGACCAATCATAAAGGCCTCACTTCCCAAAAAGGAGTGTTTTCAGCCTCATTCCGCAACATAATTATAGAACAGTGACACTTTATTTGTGTACTCCATGAGTCAGACAAATTTACAGGTGAGACAAACTTGGGGAGGGGGGGCTGTCACAGCTCAGGGTAAGCTAGTGTTCAGCACCCCTGCATCAGTCTGCCAGTCCTAGGATTTCAATATGTGACCTTATGATCCCATCCTAACATGCTGAGCCACACTCTCCCTCCCCAAAAGCCACTAATTATTTTCAAAAGTGAGTTACAAAACCAGCACACATAGGCTACTTGTGCAGGATTTCTGATCCACAGGTCAGTCTGCTTCCATAAGTCTCAACAGGGCTAAAGGGGTTAGGGTTAGACACCACCATCTGCTGCTGCAGCGCCCAGCTGGGAGCAATATATAATAATGGAACCAGTAAGACATACCAGCCCCCTCTGCCATGTGACCCATCAAGAGGATGAAGAGAATGGCTGGTTACCGCAGGCAAGGCGAAGAAGGAGATGGCGAACACACTGAAGCAAGACGCTATGGTTTTCCCGATCCAAGTCTGTGGGACCTTGTCTCCATAGCCAATGGTTGTCACGGTTACCTGCACACAAGCATCCAGATATACAATCAGATTCCATAATACGTCAATCATTGGTCACTTGTCTTAAAGCTGCACCCAAGACTACTTCAGTGTTGCTGAGATTGTACTTGAGCAATGTGTGAAACCATAAATCTGTTGCGTCAAAGGAATTAAAATGTGCTGGATGCGGTTACAATCCCTAGTAATTACAGCAAGTATAAAGTGAGCACAGAAATGCATTTCATGAGCAACCCTTTTATAAGTCTATTCTGCTAAATTGTAAGCCATTCTTGGCACAGAGGAAGTCAGTCAGAGGGGTTGTGTTGACTTTCATCCCCAATAAAGATGAGGAGTGATGTAACAAGAGGCCTCTAGCACAAGCCCAGTGACTAACAAGAGCAAGGAGCGTGGAGGTAACCGCAAGCAGCCCCAGTAAATGCAAAGTTCTGAGCTTTACATTTATAAGAGCACTTTGTGGGCAATTATCCATAAGCCTCTCTCTCTCGTGTGAGCTATGATTCCAGGTTACTGGCAGTGATGAAAAGAGGGTCATTATGAAATGCAGAAGTAACGATTGACAGCATTGGTGCACCTGAACCCGCTGCTATGGAAGCCCATCCTCCTGACCCTGCTCTCCAAGAAGGGCAAAGGGCTTCAGTTACAAGCTAAGCCTAGAGCCCCAGGGAAGATCTGAGAAGGGATTTCTGTAACTACAAGGGCAGCCAAGTCTACTGACTCTACAGCAAAGACAATAGAGTAACAAAAAGGGGTAATCCTGCTCTTGGAAATCTAATTAAAAGAACAAAAGAGCTAAAAACCAGCAGAAAACAGAGGACATTTGCTTAAATTGTTTTGCAGCATATATGTTTCACTCATTAGGATGCCACTGGCTCTCATTACCAGGAATTACTTGTTCTGAGGTGGCTTTGTGTTCTGGCAGTGACACAATCCCTATTCCTGAGTAGGCAGGGCTACCTTTTGTGGCACCGTTTATAACTGACTGCAGAAAAGAAGGAAGATGAACCAATTTCTTCAGCCCCATTCATGGAACATTTGTGCATTTACCTCCCCCTACCGGTACAGCTTTGGAGTGCTGGTCATTCCATTTTAATTCAACAAATGGCCTTTGCATCACTTTTGATTTTGATGATATTTAACATGTGAGACACATATGTTCCAGAGCTTGTTGTTTGCTATTTTTTTTAAATTACCTTAACAATTTAGCACATTTTCTATACCATGAATAGCAAAAAAAGAACACAATTCTGAGTGTTTCCTTATCAGCTATAACAATTTTTAACTATTAAAGCACAACCATAGCTCATTGGAAGGCTCAAAAGTTAAAAATGACCTCCCTATTTGTGCTTAGACAGTGTAAAAAAATCATGTAACAAAGGGAAGGCATATTTAGAGAATGTCAGGGTCAGTCCCTATGTCCCTTCCCTGTTTGGCCAGCAAGTGTTGCTGGTCATCCCATTCTTCATGTAAGTCTTTGTTCTACCCTCTTATCTATCTGGCCATATGGCTCAATGTGTTGAGCATCTAGTTGTTTATAAACCCTTTTGTCCTGTGTTTGAATCCCACCTCCCCTGTTTTTGTATTTTGCTCCCTAGTGTTTCATTTGAGTTTCTCTAGTTTTCGTGTCTGATTTTTGTAGGTTTTTGTTTTGTTTCTTGTGCCCCTGCTTATGTCTTTACCTGTTTGTAATTCCTTAGTGTTGGTTTCTGTTTCCCTGTTTCCTTGATTAGTTCTTAGTTTTCCTGTTTTGTTCTTTTGAGTTTATTAGTTTAATCTGTGCCCTGTTTTCCTGGTCTCTGTTAATTAGTCTCACTTGTCCGGAGTTAGTCTTATTACCCAGTTTAGGTTCCTGTATTTAAGTCCCTGCTTCTGTTCTGTTCCCTAGTGGTTCGTTGATTGTATTGAGATGTTGACTGTGTTTGATGGTTGCGATGGTAGACAGTTTGATATACACAGAGTTAGATGTATATTCGGTTTTTGTTATTTAGTCTTTGTTAATCTCCTTTCAGTTTTTGACTCCTCGCGGTCCATTGGTTTTCCTGTGTCTGTAGTGTTTTCTGTTTTGTTTAATAAACCCCATTTTTGTGTTCTTGGAGCCTTTTTTGTGCCCGTGTCATGCCACATTCTCGTGCCCGAACCACCCAGATCCATGACAGAGGAGAGGAGACAACAGGGAGGAATAAAGCTGGGACATTGGTGGCACAAAACACATATGAAAACAATACCAGCATCCCGTCTTGGAAAGGGTTACAAAGGGGTGTGTCGTATGGGGCCAGAAGAATGAGCATATCCCTTCAAAGAGTGATGACAGTAATGCCTTACCACACCCCACCACAGGGCATCTGCGTAGCTTGAGAAATCAGTCTTCCCCTCCTCATCTACAGCATCCTTTTCAGCCAGATACACAAAGTAGGAGGAAAAGATCAGGCCAAGGAATCCGATGTACAGCGTGGTTATCAGCTCCTGGAACAAGGAACCACAAATAACCATTGAACATTTCTTGCTCTGTGAGAATTTCTCTAAAACCACAAGCAGAATACCGTTTTTCCTTTCTACCATCAAGGTGCAACAATAAATCTTACTTAAATGTGCTTTGTGTGGTATTGTTTAGCTTCATTGTGTTTAAGGATCCCAATAACCACCCTTGAGCAACTGATCTCATTATCAACCTTACATTTCATCTTATCGTGGGAGAGGGAATGAGCATAAATGACAGGACAAATTATCACCTTGAATTATATACAGGTATGCAAAGTGAAAGGAAAAGAAAACAAAGGAGTGACTTTGATGACATTTGCCACATGCTGTTTGCCCATGTAGCCATAATACTGCACTGTCTCATGATTCAAGTGTGTGCAGGTTATAAGAACATTCCCAAAATGGTAGGGATTTGGTTCACTGCATGTGAATTTGTCTGGCTTGCTGGGCCTTTCAGCAAAGCCATGTTCACATCAGGGAGCACACCCTCTGATCCCCATTATGGTGAATATGTATTCTGGAATACACAGGAACTAGGCACAGAACTTTGATCTGTTTCCATTGTTAAGCATTTGCAATCCTCCACATAAACATAGCAAAACATTCTAAGGACACTTTTTTCCATGTGACACATTTGGATATGGAACAATCTTGTCAATACATTACTAATGTGTTATATTTAATTAAAATGATTAATTTCAGGCAAATAGGAACCTCCAGGGAATGTGCCACAAATTGCCAGGAATACTAACTGAAGGGCGTCTTTCATGCCATATTGCAATATGCCATTTAAAAACTGTTTTTCCGTACCATATGCATTCCAAACAAAACCTTGTACCCTGAAAAACAAGTCAAGTAAGGTTTACCTGCCGATGGATGAAAACTACAGATCCCAGAAGCCTCCAGGTGCCGCCTTGTCGATCCATGTGTAGCATGCGAAGAATCTGTAGGAATCGTATCCCCCTGCAGGATTGGTAATGGAAGAGGCTTCAGAAATTCAGCTTTAAAGTACTTTATATCTGTCGGTCTCTAATCCAAAGAATAAGAGGTCTATTCCATCAGACAAGAAAATGGAATACAAATCTTTCATGCACAGTTCCCTTCTGAACTTAATTACAAATGCCAAGGTAGCATGTCTTCAGAATTAAGAATATTTTATCTTGTTTATGTATGACAAAATTGCCTTATAAGAAGCCACAGACAGTTTCCAATGCATTAAAAGGTAAGGTAATAGGCTTATAAATCTGCTGCGTCAGCTGGAAGTGGTTGGCATTCCTTTTTTTGTGTACAACATACACAATTACTCTACAGAGCCTGCAAGAGTCCTTACATCAAATTAAAAACTGATGGTTTTAAATTAACCAGCTAAATGGTATTAACTCCTCTCTCCCACCAACACATTCACACCAGGAGCCTCAGTTCAAGCTGTACCTGATGGCAGATGTTGCGAACACCTGGCCATTAGATCCAACCCCAAGGACAATGATTGAGGCAATCACTACAATCAGATCTGTTAGAAACACAAACCATTTAACAAACTCACTGATCACTCCCTCACAGATCATTTAATAGACTGAAATGTGCTGAAAACCAGTTATTACAGTGAAAAATACAGTCAAAACAATCATACAAATGTAAATGCACTTTATCTTTGATTTTTAGTTTGTTGCTAAGTAAACACATTTGTTAAAAAGAAACTAGTTCATACACAAGCCATTTATAAAGCTTAATCGGAGCCGTTTCAGTAAAGTTCCATGGCAAAGGGTCTAAAATCCCTTATGGGAGTTGAACCAGGACCCAAGTCTGGGTAACCTCTGGAGTGTCCTTCACTGTGCAATGATGGACAAGCATTAAAAAAATCACCTACAGTCAGTCCTGCTACAATGTGACTAACGCGTTCCTGAAAAACCACATGTTCACTAAAATTGCACTAAGTAATGTATTAAGTAATAAAAATAGTGATAGCAGTGGGCAATAATGTAATTATGTGCATTTTAAATAAGAAATAATAACAATATATTCAGAAATTATATCATAAATGTACTATGAATCTCATGAGAATTACCTAGTAACTTCAAGCTAAAGTCCCAAAATTACTAACCTATCGAGTACAGAGTTGGGAGTAGTGAGCCACCGCCACCATGCGGCCAGGCATTAAAGTATGTTTAGGGGCAATGAAAGCAACATGGCTATAGTTTATGATGAGCAAATGTGAGTTAAAAAAGTTGCTGTGTGTTTTAATATAATTTGTCAATTACTTTCACATTTTTAGAATCTAAGACTTTGACAAGTGCAATGCATGGATGTAGCATACAAAAAGTTCCATTGGTTGAGATTTGAAAACAGGTTTGACTAATTCACTGAAAAGAACCAGTTCAAACCAGTAATGTATCCCACTAAGACCGTATCACATTGTAGTTTCTGTAGTGCTTTCTCTCCAATAGAAAATTGCACAAATACAACTGTGATTCCAAGTTCAATTGGACTTGGGTACTAATATATAAATTAGTGGCAACACATTTGCGGTGTGATAACACACACTGTAGCATGCATGACTGACTGTACAAACAATTTAAAGGAAATTACTTTATGACCCCTGCAACCCCCCCTGAGAGGTTAAAGGTGAAAGTTGTGAGTTACCCATTACCTATTATGGAGATTGGCTTCCTGGCAAAGCGAAGTCTGCCTCTGATGCCCACATATTTACTTCGGCAGCCCGCTGACCACAGCCGAACCACATACTCCGTCCCAAAGAAGACCACCAGGACAATTTCCTGTCAACCAAACAATGTGGGAGAAACATAAAGTGTTTCGACAGAAAACAAATTTCAATACTCTCATTAGTACTGCATTCTATATAATACTGGCTGTCAGTCAGGTCTGGGATCATTTAATGCTCAAGTTCCTCTCCACAAATTGTCATCTTAATGTGATGGAGGGGTTTGGGTAGCTCCATGATTCTAGGAGCTGCATTTTTGGAAACAATTGCCCCTGGTAGGGTCCCCCAAGGCAAAGTAGTCCTAAGTGAGTGTACAGACAAAGTGTGATTAAAAAAATCTTTGTGATGAAAAAGCAAGGACCATGTAACCTCGTCTGGATTAGGGACAGAGGTCCTGCCCTGGAGCCCCGCTTGGGGGGTAGTTCACAAGCAACTGCTTGGTGGTCAGGTCTGTACACACAGGGGCTGCCGGGGAATGCCCTGAGTTTCATGGGTCCATCCTCCTGCGGGCCAATCACCTGCAGGGAGGGCCATGGGGGTCTGATGCATTGTGAATCAGATGGCAGTCAGATGTAGGGACCTTGGTGGACTGATCACAGGCTACCAAAACTAGTTTTAGGCACATGGAATGTAACCTCTCTAGTGGGAAAGAAGCCTAAGCTAGTGCAGGATTTACAGTAGAGAGATACATATAGGTGGGAGCGTGTTCAGTGTCTAAGCCTGTGTGCCTGTAATCACAAGGTTGCCGGTTCAAACCCCTTCACTCCCAGCTCCTTGGATGCCCCAACAGGTGACTGCCTTTCGCAGACCACTTACTGCACAAAGAGCAAGTTGAGGGCAGTGTAAAAAACTCAATTTCCTCACGAGGATTAATAAAGTATCGATTATTATTATACTACCCAGATATAGTGAGGCTCAGACTCTGGGGTCGCTCTTTCTACATGCTGCCATTAGTAAATGTGATGAGAAATCATAATGTTAATTATTACTCCTATGCCAATGACACCCAAATATACATTTCAGCTCCGTCTAATGACACTGTATCTATTGTCACTTTAGCTAAATGCTTTAAATAAGTAAAGACCTGGAAGACAAAAACTTGATATCACTAAATGCTCAGGAAACCGAGGCTGTTTTGTTTGGAGGCAAGTCTGTGGATAGGAATGCTATAATCTCTGCAATCCCCTCTAAGGGGCTGAACTTTTCCCTCACCTCCACAGCACATGACTTAGGCGTCATCTTAGATACAAGCCTCTCATTCAAATCACATGTGGATTCAGTAGTGAAGGTGTGCTTCCTATAGCCACGTAACATTACCAAACTTTAAGTACCTTACTATTCAAAACACTGAGAAATTGATACATGTCTTTGTATACAGTAGGTTAGACTTCTGCAATGCTGTGTTATCTGGGAGCACACACTGCACATTAAACACCTTGCAATGTATTCAAAATGCAGCAGCTCGAATTGCCACCAGGAGGAGGAAGTTTGAACACATAAGCCCTCCTCTTACTTCCCTGCAATGGCTTCCTGTTAGGTTCAGGAATTCTCCTTTTAGGTTCAAAATTCTCCTACTTGCATATAAAGTACTTAAAGGTCTAGGACCTTACCTAACAGAATAACCCTTATGTTTATAAGCATCATCGTCCACTCAGATCAAAGAATGCAGGCTTCATTGTCATTCCACATATAAGTAAAGTGACAGTTGGCGGTAAAGCATTCTGCTACAGGGCCTCTATATTGTGGAATGGTTTGCCAACCTATGTTTGGGATGCCAATTCAGTTTCAAATAAAGACCTATTACTTTGGTTCAGTTTGCCTGCAACTTAACACATAACAAACCATAACTTTGGCTGCTGGTTGTCCTGTACATGCCATATTTTATCTACTATGCTTATTCATTAATGTGTCTGTGCATGTTCTGACCACCCATGCTCTCTGCCTTCATTCCTACATGTCTGGATGGTGCCCAGGGGATGCCCTGAGCTGGAGTCATGGTTCAGTCCCATGGATGGGTGACATTGTGGATATTGTGCATAATTCAATCTGCCACCCTACACAGTCTGATGTGGAGACCTCACTCATTATTGGACTTAAACGTTGATCACAGTTTACACCTTGCTTCTAGTAAGCAAGCACTCTCTTTCTTTTTCAATAATGTTAGCATGTCCAGTGGGGTTGGCCAGCTCATGTACCTTGGACCCACAGAGGTTGTTTTTGGTTCCTCTCTTCCATTGTCATCCGGCTTTCTTTCTTTCATTTCTTTGTCTTTCCTGTTCCCTGTTTTTACATTATTCTGACTTAATGATGTTGTGATGTATCACAACATACCCATGTAAAGCAACTCTCTTGTGAAAAGCACTATATAAATAGGAAATGGAAAGGGAAACAAAGCTTTGTGCATGCTGTTTACAGCAGTTATTGAGAGCTGTTGATCACAGCTGGGTATTTAGTCAGGTGGTGGAAAGGGAACTTCAGGTACCTTTTGGACTGGCAGACTGGGGTGGTGGTCCCAATCTTTAAGAAAGGGGACCAGAGGACGTGTTCCAACTCCAGAGGGATTACACTACTCAGCCTCCCTGGGAAGGTCTAATGCCATGGTACTGGATAGAAGGGTCTGTCCATTGTTCAAACCTCGGATCCAGAAGGAAAAATGTGGATTTCGTCCTGGTTAAAGAATGCTGGATCAGCTCTTTAGCTTTACAAGGATACTGTAGGGTTCATGTAAGTTTGCTCAACCAGTCTATATGTGTTTTGTGGACTCATTGTCAGACTTATTCCCAATGGGCACTGGACTTCACCAGGGTTGCCCTTTGTCACCGATTTCATTTATAATTTTTATGGGCAGAATTTCTAGGTGCAGCCAGCTGGCTGATGGGGGTTCAGTTTGGTGACCTCATGACTGAGTCTTTGCAGATAATATGGTTCTACTGGCTTCATAGAGTTGTGACCTTCAGCATGCACTGGAATGGTCTGCAGTGTGAAGAAACCAGGATGAGGATCAGCACTTCCAATTATGAGGTCATCGTTCTCAAATGGAAAACGGTGGATTGCTCCCTCCAGGTTTGGGATGAGTTACTGCTTTAAGTGGAGGAATTTAAGTATCGTGAGATCTTGTTCATGAATGCGGGAAGAATGGAGCATGATATCGACAGGAAAATCAGTGCAGTGTCAGTAGTTATGCGGACATTGTACCAGTCTGTCATGGTGAATAGAGAGCTGAGCTGGAAGGCAATTTACCAATTGATCTATGTGAGAAAGACCACTGTGTGTATGTTGATGCTTCTATGTCCCACTCTCACAAGTGTGGGGAAGCAATAAAAAGGCCAGTAAGATGTTGGGTTACATCTCTATGTGTCTGGAGTTTAAGTCAAAGGCGTTGATGTTACGATTATACAGTATAATTCCTTGGTAAGACCCCACCTAGAATATTGTGTACAGGTTTGGTCACCATACCTTAAAAAGGACATTGTTGCCTTGGAAAGGGTGCAACATAGGGCTACGAGAATGATTCCTGGTCTTAGAGGAATGTCTTACGAGGAGAGGTTAGTTGAGCTCAATCTCTTTAGCCTCGAGCAAAGGAGACTAAGGGGGGACATGATCCAGGTATATAAGATCCTAACAGGTCTGGATGATGTTCAGCCAAATGGCTACTTTAATATTAGTTTAAATATTACAACTTGTGGCCATAAGTGGAAATTAGCAGGAGAACATTTTAAAATGACTTTGAGGAAGCACTTCTTTACACAGCGTGTAGTTAGAGTATGGAATAGTCTTCCTGCTAGTGTAGTGCAAGCTAAAACCCTGGGTTCCTTTAAATCAGACCGAGATAAGATTTTAACAACACTGAGCTATTAGTTAAGTTCTCGCCAAACAAGCTTGATGGGCTGAATGGCCTCCTCTTGTTTGTAAATTCCTTATGTTCTTATGTACGTTGCTTCCTCACCTATAGTTATGAGCTTTGGGTAGTTACTAAAAAAATGAGATTGCAGATTTAAGCGGCTAAAATGAGCTTCCATTGTATGGTGTCTGGGCTCAATCTTAAAGAATGAGTGTCTGGGCTGAACTTTAAAGACTGAGTGTCTGGGCTCAACCTTAAAGACTGAGTGTCTGGGTTCAACCTTGGTGTAAGAATCTCAGACATTCAGACAGTTGAGGTGTTTCAGGCTTCTATCTAGAGCACCTCCTGGACACGTCCCTGAGCAGGTGCATTGGGCAAATTCAACAGGGTGGACACCCTGAGGCAGACCCAGGAGATGCTGGAGAGATTATTTCTTGGCTGGTATCCCCATAGATGAGCTAGATGTGGTGGGTGGGGAGAGCGAGGTCTGGCCTTCCCTGCTCAGACTGCCTCTGCGACCTGGACTGAGTGTCAGAAAATGGGTGGAATGATGGATAATGCTCAAGTTATTGAGTACTTTTAATTTTTATACTTTTATATATCTAACATTTTCAAGTTTGACACAAGTTATGTTTATTTTTCAATTGCAAGACCATCATATACTCTGTCAACTTATGTGAAAACCATTAATCATATAACTTAACAATGTCACGTAGTAACATTTAGCGAGCCCAAGGAAAGCATCCCATTTTTCAATACTAGTGCTTAATTGCCACAGTAACAGACAGGGCGGCAAACAGTGTGGCTCAGGCCACCCCAGGATAAGGAAAATGGGCCTCAGAACATTTCCGGTGATAAGGACATTACCATCATCAACCCTACCTGTTCTCATCCAACTGCTGTAGTTATAATGAAATGTGTTTGTCAGGGATTTGACTGCTAAAGAATCCCAACATAAACCCAACTCTGCTTATTTCTGTTGGGAATCATTTACATTGTTGCTGATTTAAAAGTCATCAGAGATATACCAGTCTAAATGTCATTGACTGTGAAGTTGAGGTAACTCCAAATGGGTTTGGCAGAATCAGGAAGGAGGTGATTGGGACAAGACCAACTGAAGCAGCAGTATGATGACACATTCAGGTCATTCTTCATGCTGTAGCTCAAAGATAATTTGATGATGATGATGACAATGATGATGTTGGTGGACAGAGGATAGCATTGATGGAAAACTAAGCTCCCCAAGTTTCACCGAACATAAACTACTTGACAGGTGCAGCCAGCAAACATCAAAACCCACAGACCGGCACTGTGGGCGGCGGCCCGCAAACAGACTCCCTGTGGTATCCCCACCCTGGCTGTAAGTTTGCCTGGGTGGTCTTTTTTATTGCTTTGACTGCCTGGTTTTTGACCCGTGTGTGACATATGATATCTGCTGCCTGTCAGCCATAACATGCCTGGATATGATCTCCATGGGGAGTTGGGGTGTTGGGGTGCTGTCAGTCACCTGCAGAGAGATCCCATGTCAGTGTCACCCTCAGACTGCTGGTGATGGCCAATCTACCACTCTTCCTCATTTAATTTCACCCGGCCGTCTCAGCTTGTAGTCACAGGACAAGCACCATCCTGTCCCTCGTTACATAACACCAGGTAAAGAGCGTCTCTCTTCTGAAATTCCATGGTTCTAGTCTGTTTGATTTGACCACAGAGATGCACCATGTTTGTTCTGCTTCATGTTTTAAGAAGGGTGAGGAGAATGGCTCTCTAACACTATTAAGAGGGCTGGCTTCACCAGCCCAGTTCAATAATATTGTCTTTTCATTTCAGAGTCCTAATTCTTAAGTAAAAAACTCAGATTCAGAAAAAAGCATCCAGTCCCCTCAGTCATAAATGTTTTATTTATTTCCCCTGTGCTGCTACACAGTGTCAGGTCAGCTTTCCAGAGGACAATGTGGGGAGAGAGCATCGCCAACTCACCCCCCACCCCCACATGGGATGGCAGCTGGCAGATGCCCCATTCCACTTAAGCAGCTGTCATGGACACCAGCCATTTTCCAATGATGAATTTCCTCCCCTTATCTCTAACGTACAAGTTTTGCAACCTTAGTCACCTGAGCTAATCCAGCTACAGAAATCTGCACTGATTCAAGGCACAGGCTTAGAAGCCAAACGAGCAAGTCAGGCCCGAACAGAGCGATATTGGGTCAGGAAACCAGTTTCAGAGCACCTTGCAAACACGGTCAGTGTGACTGCTGCTTTAGGAGGTGCAAGCAGGTGGAGTGACTGTCCCCTCCTGGGAAGTGAGCGAGTGCAAACCGGCCTGCAGGGTCATGCTGAACACTGTATATACATTTGGGAACGTGTGAGCATCTGCTTGAAGTAAAGTTAAAAATTAATTTCTGTTGCTAAGGTCACTGACAATACCTGTCTCTCCATCATCCATCCAACCAATGATACATCCATCCACCAGTTTATCAATCCATCGGTAATTTTTCTATCCATTCTGAAACCCACTTACTACAGATCTTCCTTGGATATGTTTTCTATATATACTTGTAACACCTAAGAAAATCTTACATTTTACAGTATACTAATGCATATATTACCATGCCCTTCTGCAGTAACTGTCAGTGGAAGTAGATTAAAGGATATTCAGGTCCAGCCTGACTAGTAGAGAGCGTTCCCAGAACATTAGCAAATGTTATTTAAAAGTCTTCTCAAAGTTGGCATAGAGCATTCTTATTGTAACGTTAATGGAAGGTTATTTCCACATTTTAAATTCTAATTTCTTAGAGTGAAATAATAGGTAGCAGGGATGGCCATAATAAAATCAACAAACTCACCATCCAGAAGAGTGTCCCGGTGGCAAATTCTGCATAGAACTCAATGGTAGACAGCACACTAAACAGCAGACACACTAGCACCATAAGGAATCTGTGGAGTAAAGTGAGAGGAGTTAGTCTGATAGTTAGCCAAACAGCAACCATGGCAGTTAGCCAGATGGTTAGCATGCCAGTTAGCCAGACAGCAAGCATGGCAGTTAGCCAGACGGTTAGCATGACAGTTAGTCAGACAGCCTGACAGTGAGTTAGACCAGTTAGCCTGGCAGTTTGCCTGCCAGCTATTCAGACAGTTAGCCTGATAGACTGTTAGTTAGCCTTCCATATCGAGGATATATTTCAGCAATTGTAAATTGCTAAGTTTAAATACATGCATAAAAACATGTTCCATCAGTACAGTATTTTACAAGTAAAAGAAAACCCACCTCACCAAAATCTTGACTTACTGAGAATAGTAGTGAACTTGACGGAAAATATCTGGGATCAACTAGGATTTAGAAATAAGGCACAGCCAAAAAGGTCATTTTCAGCAACATTTAACAATATTTTAAAGACAGAATGAAATATTACACCACCTGACAATAGTTAAGTCTTCCGAGCAGTGCGGTGACATCAGCTTTGTAATAGGAATAAACAGGACGTTTTAACATTTAGAATAATCAATTATGGTCAAAATCAGGTCAACATTTAACTAATTAGGTTTTATTGTTGATCATTCAGTTTCAGTTCTGTCTCTTTGGAAAATCCTTGGGTACTGCTGGTTGGACTTTGTGTCAAACGAGCAATTGTTCAGAGAGTCCTGAACGAGGTAAATTACCTGCACTGTGAGGGAACATCAGTTACGGTATCACAGCCATGTGGCACAATTCCCTGAGGGTGATCCGGCTCGCAGGACCCTCATTGCTGAGGATGCAAGCATCTGGACCAGGCCAAGGGCATGCCCACGTAACATCTGGGTCCAGCAGATAGATAGGTATTTCTGGAGTGTGGAACTGACCCACGTGTTGGCCTGGGGGGCGTTAACTGGAATCTCGAGGTGCTTCATCGTGTGGTGGGTGCAGCAACACCCACTGTACCGGTGCGTGCTCCATAACCTGACCTGATATAGTTTATCATTCTGCATAACCAATTTGAAACCTGATTTGCTGTCCTCCCAGTATCATATTTGTATACTTGTCATGTTCATCCACCTCTGTAAACATGCAACAATGACTGTCATTCAAGGCACTCTAATCATTATATCACTAATGCACCTTGTGTATCATTATTGATTCATTTGAATTTATTGCATTCCCAAATACATCTTTCTGTAGGTGACAGCCGTGTTTGTTTTTGTTAAACCTTGACTGTCGGAAACCCCACAACAACATGGAGAGAACATGCATAATTCGTTCCAGAAACGTGCTTGTAATCCAAAGCACTCGTATATCAAAGCAAATTTTCCCATTAGAAATAATGGAAACTCAGATGATTTGTTCCACAACCCAAAAATATTCATCTAAAATGGTTAATACAAAATATGAATTAAAAATACATAAAACAAATTAACCTGCACTTTACCTTTGAAAAGAATCGTGGATGGTGTGAGGGAGACAACGGAATCACTGCTATCTGTTGGTTCACTGGAATCTTTTTCTTTTTGCGCGACTTTAACAAGGAACCTATCCAATGACAGCCGCATTTCGATTTCGTGGACATGTGGACATTGCATTGGTGTTAAACAGATTCATTGCTCGCACTACTATGGCCTTATTCGGATAGTGCTTTTCTACTAAATTTTGACTATACGAGCAAGGCACACTGACTGACACTGCATGGGAAATGATTACCCACAATCCTGCAGTGAGATATTGAGAAGAACCATAGGCTCAGTTTTGATCACGTGACGCTCGGCAGACAAAGCATATACATAATACTTGTATTGCAAGACCTTGCTCGTTTATCGAGTTAAAATTTATTTAAAAATTTTGCTCATCTTGCAAAACACTCGCAAACCAAGTTACTCGCAATCCAAGGTTTGACTGTATATGTAAAACTCTCAATACACTACTGTCAGGTCCATAAATACTGGGACATCGACACAATTCTATTCCTTTTGGCTCTTTATGCCACCACAATGGATTTCAAAAGAAACGAACAAGATGTGCTTTAACTGCAGACTTTAATTTGAGGGTATTTACATACAAACCATGTGAACGGTGTAGGAATTACAACAGTTTGTATATGTGCCTCTCACTTTTTAAGGGACCAAAAGTAATGGGACAAATTAGCTGCTCAGCTGTTCCATGGCCAGGTGTGTGTTATTCCCTCATTATTTTATTTACAAGAAGCAGAAAAAAGGTCTAGAGTTCATTTCAAGTGTGCTATTTGCATTTAGAATCTGTTGCTGTCACCTCTCAAATTCAATATGAAATCCAAAGAGCTGTCACTATCAGTGAAGCAAGCCATCATTAGGCGGAAAAATATAAACAAACCCATCAGAGAGATACCAAAAACATTAGGTGTGGCCAAATCAACTGTTTGGAACGTTCTTAAAAAGAAACACTACACTGGTGAGCTCAGCAACACCAAAAGACCCGGAAGACCACAGAAAACAACTGTGGTGGATGACCAAAGAATTCTTTCCCTGGTGAACAAAAACCCCTTTGGGACAGTTGGCCAGATCAAGAACACTCATCAGGAGGAAGGTGTATGTGCGTCAAAGTCAACAATCAAGAGAAGACTTAACCAGAGTGAATACAGAGGGTTCACCACAAGATGTAAACCATTGGTGAGCCTCAAAAACAGGAAGGGCAGAGTTCGCCAAACAACATCCTGTGGATAGATGAGACAAAGATCAACTTGTACCAGAGTGATGGGAAGAAAAGAGCATGGAAGAGAAGGAAAGGAACTGCTCATGATCCCAAACATACCACCTCATCAGTGAAGCATGGTGGAGGTAGTGTCATGCCGTGGGCATGTATGGCTGCCAATGGAATTGGTTCCCTTGTATTTATTGATGATGTGACTACTGACAAAAGCAGCAGGATGAATTCTGAAGTGTTTCAAGCAATATTATCTGCTCATATTCAGCCAAATGCTTCAGAACTCATTGGACGGCGCTTCACAGTGCAGATGGACAATGACCCAAAGCATACTGCAAAAGCAACCAAAGAGTTTTTGAAGGGAAAGAAGTGGACTGTTATGCAATGGCCAAGTCAATCACCTGACCTGAATCCGATTGCATGCATTTCACTTGCTGAAGACAAAACTGAAGGGAAAATGCCCCAAGAACAAGCAGGAACTGAAGACGGTTGCAGTAGAGGCCTGGCAGAGCATCACCAGGGATGTAACCCAGCGTCTGGTGATGTCTATGCATTCCAGACTTCAGGCTGTAATTGACTCCAGTATTAAAAAGTGAAAGTTTGATTTATGATTATTAATTTGTCCCATTACTTTTGGTCCCTTAAAAAGTGGGAGGCACATATACAAACTGATTTGTATGTAAATACCCTCAAATTAAAGCTGAAAGTCTGCAGCTAAAGCACATCTTGTTCCTTTCATTTCAAATCCATTGTGGTGGCATATAGAGCCAAAAAGATTACAATTGTGTCGATGTCCCAATATTTTTGGACCTAACTGTATATTGCCAAAAGTATTGGGACACCCCTCCAAATCATTGAATTCAGGTGTTCCAGTCACTTCCATGGCCACAGGCATGTAGACTGCTTCTAAAAACATTTGTGAAAGAATGGGTTGCTCTCAGGAGCTCAGTGAATTCAAGTGTGGTACCGTGATATGATGCCACCTGTGCAATAAGTCCATTCGTGAAATTTCCTCGCTACTAAATATTCCAATATTACAGACCTCCAAACTTTGTGTGGCCTTCAAATTAGCTCAAGAACAGTGCATAGAGAACTTAATGGAATGGGTTTCCATGACCGAGCAGCTGCATTGAAACCTTATATCACCAAGTGCAATACAATGCGTTGGATGCAGTGGTGTAAAACATGCCGCCACTGGACTCTAGAGCAGTGGAAACGTGTTTTCTGGAGTGATGAATCATGCTTCTCTGTCTAGCAATCCGGTGGACTAGTCAGGGTTTGGTGGTTGCCAGAAGAACGGAACTTGCCTGACTGCATTGTACCAAGCATAAAGTTTGCTGGAGGAGTGATTATTGTCTAGGGCTTTTTTCAGGGGTTGGACAGCATTCAAAGCCATTTTGCACAATTTCATGCTCCCAATTTAGTGGGAACAGTTTGGGGATGGCCCTTTTCTCGTTCCAACATGACTGCACACCAGTGCACAAAGCAAGATTCATGAGGACATGGATGAGCAAGTCTGGTGTGAAGGAACTTGACTGGCCTGCACAGGACCCCGACCTCAACACGATAAAACACCTTTGGGATGAATTACACCACCTGACTGCGAGCCAGGCCTTCTCGTCCACATCAGTGCCTGACCTCACAAATGCTCTCCTGGGAGAATGGTCAAAAATTCCCATAAACATACTCCTAAAGCTTGTGGACAGCCTTCCCAGAAGAGTTGAAGCTGTTATAGCTGCAAAGGGTGGGGCCAACTCCATATTAAAGCCTATGTATTAAGAATTGTATGTCATAAAAGTTCATGTGTGTGTATACGTGCGTGTCCCAATACTTTTGGCAATATAGTGTATATGAAGGAAACTGTATTTATAGGCAGTCCCCAGGTAAAGAATGTCCAATTTATGGACAACACGCACTTACAAGCAGACTGGCATAAAGCCTATTATAGTAAAAATTCAGGTTAAATGCAGTTGTTTGTAATAATGAATGCACACACTGAACGTAATAATGAATGCAGTTCATTATTTAGCAGTTCATTGGCTCGACATACAGTACAGTACCATATGTAATTCATTTTATTATTACTAGATAATTATTATTAATAATAATAATAATAATAATATTATGTAGATATGTATTTTTATTGTTCCAACCTAAAAGTCTAAAGACAGACTTAGGGAATGGATCTCATTTGTAACCTGGGGACTGCCTGTAATACTGGACATCAGCATTCCTAGGCCTTGGGGCCTGTTATGCAACGTATTACCCCCCCAACCCCACCCCAAAATATAGGATTCCATAACAGGGGTCAATGAAGGGGGACTCCAGGCCGGAACGCCACCATAATTAAGCTATCATCCCTCTCTCGGTATGGCATGATCTCCAAATGTCAGCCCAGAGATGTAGAGGCAGCCAGCTGGTAGCTTTTGTTTGTGGCTGAAAGACATGTAGCAGAGGTTCACTTCAGGACAAACATCTTAGGATAATCTTTCCAAGTTGGGGGGAGGGGACTCATGCCGCATGCGGGTGCTGCAGAGTGTGTGTGTGTGGGGGGGTGCTCCCCAGCTTTTTCCATGACACGCACAGGCCAGATGTGCGTATTTCCCTGTGAAGAGGATTAAGGATCGTCTGCAGAACTTTGTGATCACACCCATCTGCAGCAACAGAAGAAATAGGAGGATGAAAAGAAGTCAAATTATCCCTTATCCCCCTGGGCATAACTGGCATGGTGCCCTTATCCCACTGGAGTTTTGGCTTTGGGACGGCTCATCCAGAGGCTGCAAGATTGTAGTTTACAATAACCATAAAGAAAATATCAAAACAGGAGAACATGAATTGTATTTCAACTGTACATGGGCCCCCTACATGCCTTCTGTGTGACAGAATATTACGTGTGACATAAAATGACAGCCACAGAATGCCACCATATTAACAGACAGTAACAGAAAATATGCTTTCATCCCACACACAGGAAAATCTACCTCCACCTCTGGGACCTTGGTTCACGTGTCCCCCAGGGTTCCATGTTTGTGAAGTTTGCATGTTCTCCCCATGTCATTGTGGGGTTTACTCAAGTTTCCTCCCACGGTCCAAAACAATGTTGACATTGCATACTGTAGGTGTGCCTGTGTGAGTCTGGCCTGGGATTGGTTGGTGCCCCATCTTGGATTGTTCCCTGCCTTTTACCCATGGGCTCCATATCCCTCAAGTGGTTTTGGAAAATGGATGGATGGAGTAGTCATTGAAGATGTGAGGTCTTATCAAGCCCTTGTCAACTAATGGGTTGCCAGTTCAGCAATAAGTTTTTTTTTTCTCGAAAAAACATTAATTTATTTTAAAAATGAATGAATCAATAAATATAAAAGGAAGATATGATAAAAAATTAATTTGTATAGACCCCTGGACAAAGAAACAAATCATTTCAAGTGGCTTGCCATTTTTAACACACATACAGACATATCCTGCCTTTGTAATAAACTGCCATTGAATCCATTCTTTTTGATAAAGGTTAAAATGGGAACTTCACATTTTTTGAACAGATTATTTAAAAATCTTTGGCTTCTGGGGATAACCTCAGGGTGTCTGCTTTTCCAGTATTTATCTCTGTTTAGGCGCATACTCAGAAAAAATTCCTTGAAATAGAGAAAAGCCTTTAGGTACACACACTCGCATGTACAATACAATAAGAATTAGCAAAAAACATGGCCATCTTAGCAAACAGCTAAGCACTGCTTGCTTCCAGTTCTACAAATGGATGCAGCGGGGTGTTATTTAAATGGCAGTTGTACTTCAAAATCAGGAAGATCATGACATGACCAAAATGTTGACATTCCTGCATTTCCTCATTACTCACCCATTCCCTCATTTATTCACTCATTTGCCGACTAATTTACTTATAATTTTTGGTTCATCCTCTGACTTTAGTAATTCATTCTTTTTCATTTTTTCCTTTCGGATTTACACATTCATTCATTTATTCTTTAATTCACTCCTAAACAGGAAAGACTCGCATAAACCTTTCTGCACTTTTCACACAATGACACTCTATACATATTTAACTCCTTTTTTCCCAGCATACAATGTACAATTAAAGGTTACTCTAGGTTCTGCTGCCAAAAGGATCACCTAAATCCATTAGGGTTTTTTTGAGCAATTTCATTGTTTGTTTTGATATATTGTATAGCAGAAAATACATGTTTCTGAACAGACTTAGGTGCTGTGCTGTACTTAATGGTGAACGTTACATGGCATTAGGCCAAGGGCTAATGCGGACCTGCAGCAAGTAAATGTCACAGCCTGCCAGCTCTGCAACTGGGATGTGTTTCTGTACTCGTTTTACCTTTGGGGAAGTGGCTCAGCAGGATGTAGTTTATACAAGAAAGTGGTTCGCCTTGATCTCCAGCCCTGGCCGTGACATGAGGGACTTTGCTGATCTCTGGTTTCCAGGGACAATGTGGGTTTTATGCAGAGGACCACCTCAGACTGCACTGGGGATTTCACAAACACACGCCATTATTATGCTGCCATACCAACTTCCCATGGTCTCCCATGGAGCCCAGTGATTACCTCGTCGTGTGGGTTCTCAGTACTGAACAACACGTTTTGTAATACTGTAATTAATTAGGAGTCTGTTTACAATAATATACTAAGCCCAACTCCAAGAAAGACCAGATAGTGGGACAATACTGGGTCTAAAAGTTACATGGGCAGACTGACATGAAACACTCTCGGGCTGAGGAATATGTGTAAACAGTGCCCCCTAAAGACGAAATGGTACTGTCTGCCATTCATTCATCTTCCACAACAGTTTTATCTAATGTTGTCCCAAGAGCCAAAGAAGCACATGGAGAACCATTACAAGGCACAGACTCACACCGCAGGCAATTTAAAATCACTGATCCATCTAAGCTCTATGTTTTTTAATTGTGGATGGAAATAAGGAGAACACATAAACATCAAAATCTCACGCACAGAGCACGGACTGGACTCAAACCCACAACCCTGCAATCGTGAGGCCATTTTCCTGCTGACAATAAAGTCCCCATGTGTGAAAGCTGATTGAGTAAATGGCTAATGTATAAATGTCAGGGATGAAAAAAGATTATGGAAAGATTCTTGCCTGTATTCCTGCCTGTGTCCTCAAACACAAACACATGAACTGTCCACAGAGAGATGTGTGTGGGCTGGTTTTCTGCCCCATAACAATTTGTCCTTGGCAAATCTACACAACTGAAACTTTTGATGGGATTGTGGGACAGCTAAGCCTGACCAGGTTTTATGAGTTCCTGAAAGACCTTTCTTTGTAAATGGATTTAATTATACAGATGCACCAATTGCAATTGTTGGCTGATTCCGATTCCCGATTTTTTTGCAAGTGTGACTGGCTGATACTGATTTTTGCGGACTTTCTTTCTAAGAACTATAATTGACAGCACATGCAAAAAATAATCCACTTTTTTTCTATGCAAAATTTTATTTTCATAGTAAAATAAATTGGTAAACTTTACAATTTCCCCCAAATTGCACTAAGTTCCAGGATCTACTTAAACAAGTCTCAAAATAAAGTGGTCTTTAACTGGAAAGACGTTCAAATAACAACTAACTGAAAATGAGTTGCTGTAAACTCAATTTTATCTGACACGGACCCTATTTTATGTTACCAAATAAAAGCAAGTGCAACCGATAAATATAACAAAACAAATGCCAGTTACTTTTATCATTTTCCAGTACGTTAAAATACGTTTAAAAGATAACGGCATTGACCTTTTTCACTTTCCTAAATCGTCTTAAAAGAAAAATCCATAGGTTACAAACCTCTAAATAAAACTTAAATTGTACTTAAATTGTAGTTCTCCACATTATAATAGGGGAAGGGTATGTTAGGCACATATAAATGAGGTTGCCTGCGTCTCTGTGCGTATGATGTGGGCTGCATGCGTAAAACGTTCCGGTTCGGTATCAGAAATAAACAACAGATTGAGCGACACTTGTCATGCATCCCTGTCCACGGAACGCGCACCACTGAAAAAAAGTGATAGGAAAGCTCTTTTTTCTAACGCGTGAAAACGATCATTTTTGTTTATTTAAACTCATAAAACGTATGTAACATGTAATACGACGTATTTAGTTGAAATTAAGATGTATACAACATACAAGCATATAAAATAGATCGCAGATCTGAAAACAGTTTTTGTTACGTGATACTATAGGCTATCACAAACATGTTAATATCGGTTCAAAACAACAGACTAGAACATCGCAATATAACGCTTGTTATATTATCTGCATGTGTCAGAGACGCTGTTCTTGTTTTCACGAAGAAAAATACATTT
This sequence comes from Cyphomyrus plagiostoma, assembly GCA_019775915.2. Taxonomy (NCBI): domain Eukaryota; kingdom Metazoa; phylum Chordata; class Actinopteri; order Osteoglossiformes; family Mormyridae; genus Cyphomyrus; species Cyphomyrus plagiostoma. Next base: position 31,110,030 of record JABFEA020000067.1, read on the forward strand.
GTTGCTTAATCTTTATTTAATAGTCTGTGGCTAACATACTTTTCCGCCACCTAACTCAGAAGACACGTGACTCCAAATTGTATTTAAAAATGAGCGGGATGCTGGAGTCAGTGAAATATAACGACGATGGGGCGTTGGGATATATTTTTCATGTAGGCCTACTTGATGGAAGCTACATAGATGCTAAATTAAAGAGAAGGGTCCAGCTGCAGACGCCTGTAGAGTGGAGCTCTACTGGAAATACGTCACCTCCACAGGAAACACGTAACCTCAACTCTGTGTTACAGCGAATAAACACTAAACTTAACCTTAATCCTCACCCTAACCCTAACCGGTGCTCCATTTTACACCGTTAAAGATCACATGTTTCCTGTGGAGGTGACGTATTTCCGGTGGAGCTCCACTCTACAGGCGTCTGCAGCTAGACCCTCTTGAAATTAAAGGGGATGCCAGTAAAGGCATCACCTGTTAAATCTGGCTTTACTGTAACTACACCCGCGAAACTTGCACCGGTTAGTTAAGACACTCTCACAAAGAACATATAAAAACACTTAATGGCAGCTACAGAAATGAAAAACTGAAGGGGATGCCATGTACTGTTTTCAATGGCGTGTGCTCGGGAGACAGGCCTGCATTCTACACCAGGGATGCCTTTTTCGGAATAACACTAGTGTCTGGTCCGGATGGAGCACACTGAAAATCGGCCGATTCAAGTTCCTGGCCGATCGATCGGTGCATCTCTAGCTTTAAAAACATGTTTCTGAACCTTGTACTGTAATGTGAGACCAGAGTACACACTATTTCTTTCAGTTTTACCACAATATCACATGAACCTTTTTGGCTCTAATAATAACCTGGGCCCGTATTCATAAAGCATTTTATCTTACCATTAAGCGTACTCTTCATTCGCAGTAAAAGTCTTTAACAAAGAGTTTTTTTTCCTAAAGCCTATTCACAAAATTTTAGTTTAGTTTCACTAACTTTTAGTTAAGAAAAGAGCCGACTCCGTCGCTGTGGCTGACGTCAGTTGTCATGCACGAGCATGCCTGCAATAACCATGGGGATTGGTTATTGAGAGGCCAGTATGTGGTGGTGAAAATGTACGCGCAACATCCCATAAACATAAATACAATGGAAACTGCATAAAGTGATCATGGTTATGGAGATCGACCGCTTATATGGATCAATAATCTTGGCACAGAGTCAGAACCTGTATAAATACTGTTTAAATTTGCTTATACAGTAGTAATCAAGTAGTCCGATCACAGTGTTAATTTTGGTCTTTTGAAACATGTCAACATTTAAAAATTTAAAACTATGGTATTTTTTTCACTTTCCTTTGACAAGCCGACTTTACCTTGCGGTAACCCATCTGCTTCTGGCTAGCTACCTGATACTAATGCTGCGTGTATAGGAAACATGATGGAAAAAGAAAGTAATTTTCTCTCAGTGACAAAATATACACATCAAAGTTTATGATAAACTGCCAAAACCGAGTCAACGAGATGCAGCAGCGACACTACAAAAAGGTATATTTTATGTACAATACTGTATTGTACCGTATTTTAATACAGTTCAGGATTTTGAAAAGCGTTTCGAACAGCTGCACTGTGTTTTGAACGTGTCCTTAAAATTCAGTACACTTGGCGACGCTGTCAATTAGATGGTAATCTGTCTGAGACATAAAGAAAAAGAAAAAAATGGTTATACCGATTATCCAGTTATAGTGATTAATTTCACCCAGAGAGACGTGATCACTATATGCGGTTTCCACTGTATACGAATGGGTTGTTTCTTATTGTTTGAGATGTTATTGCATTCCTCACAAGCTTCACAACAATCATTATTGACTTAGTTCACAATGCGTTCGTTTAATGTATCCAAGACATTCCGACGTGGATTGATGGAAGTCACTATGTGACTGTGAATTAGTTTTAGTGACTTAGGAGTCCTCTCGACTACCTTTGAATTCTTCCAGATTTGGGTGCTACTTTTAGCGGAAAGGGGTTGTGAATTGCTCTTAGTGAAAAAATAGGCGTCCTAAATTTATGACTGACGCCCATTATTTTTAGGAGTTTTTCTTAAATAGGAAAGTTAGGAGTTACTTTTAGCCTTAAGATACTTTGTGAATACGAGCCATGGTATCTTCCCTTAAGATATTTACACAGAATAAAGAAATACTTGATGCACAATACATTTGTGGTAACCAAAGCAGACTGCACAATTTTAATCTGCACTCAGTTAGTCATGCAATTTTAGATGACGGCCACTGAGGGGAGCAGTAAGTTCATATCTACTTGAGCTGCCACCAACCTCCCTCCCCAGTGAAGAAAATTACTGTGAAGGACAAACCAGCATTATGTTATGCATGCTTCCCTTCCCCAGGGGGAAAAAAAGACTTGTATCCAATCCCCTGATGTCAGCCTGAATATGACCTTGTGAGCTGTCCCTGAGGGAAAACTGAGCCTATGTGCACATCCCAGCATGGAGCAGCAGGGCAGGGGGGCATCTTGCCAGGGGTCATTTGCTATGAGATTTAACAGAGGTTCCATGTCACCAATCAGTGGCTAATCAATCTGAGGGCCATCTGCTAATGGACTCGTCGCATCACTGAAAGATAGCAGGACTGGCTCTAATATCCATGGTTATGTTTAGTTCATCAAGATAGTATGAGCCAGATTCATAGTGTGAATGAGGGACTTCCTGTTCAGTTGCTCCGACATCAGAGGCTACATGCTATGCTGAGTGGAGTTACCAAGAAATTTTATATGCAATAGATGTAAATGCTGGGATTCCTGGCCAACCTGGTGGAAACCCTGGATGGTGCTTGGGCCTGGTTTTAGGTTTCTCACCACCCATTTTTTGATCGTTCTGATACATCTCAAGATTTCATGACACGTCCTGACAGGGACACTAATACCCAAATCTGAAGGGATGGGGGACGGTGAGCAGCCGGTACAGAGGGCATTAGCTTTAGCTTCTTGGCCCCCAGAGTGACAGTTGAGACTGGAATCGTCTCCGGTAGCCACCTCTGAGTAAGAGTTACTTAAAGGAACTTGGTGGAGCATCACTAGATAATTAATTATATATGAGTCCATTCACTGACCCGAAATATTATAGTCTCAGTTAACATCAGAGGTTTTTTTCCCACTATGCCTTCCAGAGTGTTCTACATCCTGCCTGTGGTCAACATTGTATCCTTTGACTCAGAAGGGATGATGTATTTGCCTTGGATGAAGAACTTTTACAAGCCTGCATTTTCGTAAGCAGGACATGCATAGAGAAAACCAGGATGCAGAGATAATCTGTAGCAAAACTCTTGGAATGAAATCCTGCCTCACCAGCAGATATCACACAGCTCACAGAATTACACATTGGAAACATAATATACACTATCTTCCTAAACAAGTTTGCAGTCATCAGCTATCGTCATTTATTTTTATTAATAATAATAATAATAATAATAATAATAATAATAATAATATTATTACTAATAACTAGGTGAAGAGTAATATGGGCCTTTCATTGACATGAATAGGCCCATAATAGCACTTCCTGCAGTTTAAAGTTTTCCATAGACAGGTAAATTTGTTTGATTTCCGAATGATACAGGAGGAACCTTTTCATTTCCCAGCACTGCATGGTATCAAGGCTTACTAACTAAAAGTTGTTCATTTTTATGTTACTTAGTATATCTGTAAGAAGCAGAGAAGTATTCATGTTACTCACACCAAGAAGTGGTAAAAGAAGCATCTCAGCCCAGCCGGCCTCTCCAAGAAGTTGTAGACGTCCCCTTGCATGCTGGTGCGAGTGCGATACGGGTCTTGGAAGCATCCTGAGGGGGGCATCTTGTGTGGTCTCCGGGGGGAAAGGGGGGGCTTGAAGGGGATCTGCAAGGCTGGGTCCTTTGTGACTGAGTGGAGGCCACAGGAAATGCCTGATCCATTATTCACTGAGGAGTCCTGTTCCAGGAGGACAGGTGAGTAACACGTGCTGACGGTGGTCTCCAGGTGGGGTCCTTTGCTACATAGGCAGTTGTCATCATATCTGCTGGGTTCGGGGGTATGGGACTCCCGAGAGCTCCCATGGGCGTGGCACAAAAGGTACATAGGGCTGCTCCGCCTCTCGCCCATTGCATGGGCACAGGAGCACCTATGGGACGCTATCTCAAATGGACCTCTGGATGGGAGCTCGAGAATGGCCAATAGATGTGTCAGAGACAGCCCACCTGCTGCGACCTGTGAGGCAAAGACAATGTTCAGCAGATAGACTGCATTGTGGTTTGACAAATTTAACATGCAAGTTATATTATGGAGAGGTCCGTTTTAGACACAAAGAACAACAACCATGGTTCTTTAAACCGGGGAAGACAAAGCAGGTGTTGAACATGAGATGAGGATCGGGAGGAGTTTTTCAGAAATCAGACATACTTTATTGATCCCGGAGGAAATTGCTCATGTACTACTAAACGGTCACACAGAGACACATGACAAGAACATAAGAAAGAACATCATGGAAAAAGAAACTGAAATAAAATAATAAAAGAGACTCTGCGCAATATACACACGATATATACATGAGAAACAGAAATATGATATATATAAATAGAATAAATATTGTTTAGTGTATTAATACAGGTAAATTACCAGATGAATATTGTACATCTGAATAGCAGCAGGTTTATTGCACAGGCTAAAGTAGGGGTGTGTGGCGGGATGGAGTTTATGTTAAGAGGCTGAAGGTTGGGTGTGAGATCAGTATGAGGAGTTATAGAGTCTGATGGCAGTAGGTAGGAAAGATCTTAAATGTAGGTTTTCTGCTGTAGTATTCTGCATCTTCTGTACCAAATATGCAGTACTCTCTCACAATGAACCTGGAGTCTATCCCATGATGCACAGAGCACAAGGCAGGGATGCATCCTTAACAGGATGTTAGTTCATGAAAGGGTACACACAATGAGTAATTTAAAGACAACAAATAACTGCATGTTTTTGAACTACAACAGGAAATCCATAAAATACAGGAAGAACATGCAAATTTCACACATACGAAAAATTTGATAAAGATATAACTTTATTTGCCAAAGCAAAGGTCACACTGTGCTTAAAAATACCAAAAATAAAGAACAATATAATAAAGGAATTACCGTATATAATATTGTGATAAAAAATAAGGAAAGTACAATACAAGTGTAATACAACTTTAATAAAATGCAAGCATACAGAAAAAAAAATATGTACACTAAAGTGAGTGTGTATGTAAAGAGGGTGAAAAAAAGGGTACCGTATTGTCACATCACAGGAAGGATGGAAATGAAGGCAGGCTTGGGGAGAACCAAAAGGGACTTTTGAGCAAAACATCAAACTGGGTAAAATGAAATGGACCACAAGGGGTCAAAAAGAAATAGGGAGAATCAGGAGACAACACAGGACAACCTGGGGTGCGCAAGCAGGCAGCAACATCAATTACTGGACTGGGAAGCTCAAGACAGGGAGGCATTATATACACCACTGACGAGGCAGCAGACGAGAGGCACCAGGGGTGATCCATACAAGGGCTGTAATGAGAGGCAAGATTTAAAAAGTAACAAGTGTGGCTCATTAGTGCAGGAGATGGGTGTCATGTACAGACTGAGGAAGCAGAAGCAGGGAGATGGGGGAATATTTTGAATATTCAAAGCTACTTTCAAAACACCAGAGACACTCGTAGTATGTAGAAGGGCATACAATCTTTTACGGACTATAAATCATCACCTTCCCCGTGACAGTGATGCTATTCTCCCAGAAATCCTGAACACCTTCTATGCACCTTTTGATGCACTAAACTGCGAACCCACAAGGAAATACGCTCTTCTCCCTGATGAGCAGGCAATCTGCCTAACCACAGCCACAATGAAACACACTCTGTACAGAATGAACCCACGGAAAGCTGCTGGTCCAGACAACATCCTGGGGGGAGTGCGAGGGCTTAAAGAGTGTGCTGACCAGCTGGCCGTCATTCTCACTAATGTATTCAACACCTCCCTGACTCAGGCCATTGTTCCAGCGTACTTCAAGACCACAACTATCATCCCAGTCCCAAAGAAATCAGCGGTGACCTGCTTCAATGACAACCATCCTGTGGCCTTCACTATGGTCATCATGAAGTGTTTTGAATGACTGGTCATGAATCATATCAAAGCCACCCTACCCAGCACTCTGGACCCCCTCCAGTTTGCCTACCGCCCAAATTGGTCAACAGATGATGCAATATCCACTGTGCTTTACTTGTTGCTAATGCACCTGGAAAAGAGAGATTCTCACGTAAGGATGCTGTTCATCAACTTCAGCTCAGCTTTTAACACCATCATCCCTCAGAGATTGGCTGAGCCAGCTGGGCCTCAACACCCTCCTGGTGAAATGGATACTAGATTTCCTGACTGACAGGCCACAGTCAATAAGAATCGGCACCAACATCTCCAACACCATGACCCTGAGCACAGGTGCGCCAAAGTGCTGTGTTCTCAGTCCACTGCCCTTCACATTCCTGACCCTCATTTGCACAGCAGAGATCAGCTCAAACCAGATCATCAAGTTTGAGGATGACATGACTATGGTGGGTCTCATCAAGAGTCTCATGCATACATGGAGGAGGTGGCGAGGGGGGTTCAGTGGTGTAAGAGCAACAACCTCTCTCTAAATGTAGACAAAACCAAAGATCAACGATTTCAGAAGATCTAACACTGTTCACCCACTTCTCACCATCGATGACAATGTGGTTGAGAGAGTGAAGAACACCAAGTTCTTGGGTGTCCACTTCACCAATCCTGGTCCCTCAACACCACCTCCATAGCCAAGAGGCTTTGACAGCATCTGTACTTCTTGCAGAGGCTGAAGAGAACGAGCCTCCTCTGACCTACTCTCACCACATTCTGCACCAGCACGATCGAAAGCCTGCTCTGTAGCTGCTTCACTGTCTGGTACGGGAACTGTAACGTCTCGGACTGAAACACGCTTCAGCGGATAGTGAGAGCAGCTGAGAAGATCATCAGTGTGCCCCTACCCCCCCAAAATACATTTTTCAGAACCACTGCTACAACAGAGCCGTAAACATTGTAAAGGACCCTTTCTATCCGTTACACGGACTCTTGTCTCTCCTACCATCTGGAAAACGGTATCAAAGCTTCTGCTCCCCCTCTACCAGGCTGTGCAACAGCTTCATACCACAAGCCATCAGAACTCTGACCTCAGCGAAGAACTCTGAACCCTGAACACAGAACTCTGCTAGGCATTTGCCTTCACTGTTCATGGGTTCTCGTACCAGGAAATGGCACCCGCTCACATAATCAAATGCATTAAAATGATAATCAGAATCAGCTTTAATAGCCATGTGTGCTGGGGCACAAAAGGAATTTGCTTCTGGCTGCTTGAGACTCCCTAGTACACAGATAATAAATAACACTGTACAAACAATAACTTCCACTATACAAGAAATAAAATTTGAAATATACAGACATGGGTAACTCACTGTACAAAGTATAAGGTGCAAGGTTGAGTACAAACAGAGTTTAAGGGGAGAAAATTGACAGAAGGCAGGTGACACAGCTTAGCTGTTTACGAGGGTGACAGCCTGAGAAGAAGCTGCTCAAATGTCTGGTGGTGTTTGTGTACAGAGTTCTGTATCGCCTGCCAGAGGGGAGGAGCTGGAAAATATTGTGTCCAGGGTGTGACGGATCTGCAACAGTTTTCTCTGCCTTTTTCTTAGTCCTTGAGTAGCACAAGTCCTGGACGGAGGGCAGGGGGGCACCAATGATTTTTTTCTGCTGCCCTCACTGTTTGCTGCAGTCTCCTTTGGTCCAGTTCAATGGTTGCTCCAAACCACACTGTGATTGATGAGCAAAAGACAGACTCAATGACTGCAGTATAGAAGTGGCTCAGCAGCTCCCATGGCAGACTGTACCCCCTAAGTTGCCACAGGAAGTACATCCTTTGCTGGGCCTTTTTGAGGAAGGAGTTGATGTTGGGCTCATGCAAGTCTTGGGAAATTGTTGTTCCCAGAAATTGAAGGACCGTTAGCATAACCATATTGGATACAGTGAGAGGAAAAAGTGCCTGAGGGTGTCTCCTGAAGTCAAATGAAATCTGCCTGTTAACGAGGCTTATGGTAGCCTTTTGTACCTCAAACAATCAAGCACTCGGAAGCTTTATAGCAAAGGATTTGCTGCCATATTACTATTGTCACTTTTCCGCTGCCACCAAGGAACAAACCAAGAACCAATATCCAACCCGTGCCATGAACTGATGATTCTTTATTGTTATCCAACTAAATTATCAGAGCCATGCTAAGAAGCAGGGCCGAAAGCGTCACTGAATGCATCACCACCACTTGATTGGTCAAAATGCATAGAGATACTGGTGATACACATCAATATGCATGAATTATTTGAAGGACAAAGGGCCTATATTATTCATTACTAGTAGTATCGCACAATTCAATGTATTGATGCATGCCCAATAACTTGATCACAAAATTCCAACATCTTACTTAAGTATTGTAGCGTGGAGGTACCGGCGGGCAGCATGGCAGTTTGGACTGATGCCAGCCCTGTAAACAGTTCTCCATAGTCACTTGTATTGTATATAAATGTGCTGTGTTGTTATGCCACGTATAGTGTTGACAGTTTATTGCTGTACATAGTGTGTTAGTGTATGTGTGGTCCCGTATTAGGAGTGAGCTGGGTGATGGGTACAGTGAGCAATGCGAGTGCTTCACAAAATGAATACAGCATGGGGCCAATGGAAAAGCATCATATGTTTATGTACATCTGACCTATGTCTATAGATTATTTGTTGCATTTGACATTATATGTTGCCATTTTGTACTAAAATTGTAGTGTTTAACTTGTTCAGCACGTTAATGAAAATAAATTTAGAAAATGTATCTGAAATTGAGTTTTTTATATAAATACAAATCAAAACAAATCAAGACCATGCTTCTTAGACCATGATACTGTCATGCCCATGCCACGAGCCAGTCAACAGCTTAGGGGCTAGCAAGATGCACCTGTGTTGACCCTTTACAGAGAGTTCTCTTCCTTTACACAGTGCGAGGTATTGTCATGTTGTATGGTGATGTACTGTCAACATACCGTGGGTTTCTCTCTCTTTTCTCATTATATCATATTATATTGTGGCGCCGGGTGGACCAAGGCATTACGTGAACAGGGAGAGATATAGAGACTTGCTTGAGGCATGCAGGGACATGTGCCCCGCCGGTGCTACACTGCCCCCTCCTCAGTGGTCGACCGTCCTGATGACCACCACCCCCAGTACCCACCTCAGTCCCGACCGCCGATGGTGCATCGCCTACAATGATGGGGTAGGTCAGTCCCCGAGTGCTGGCGTGGCTAGCTGCTAGCCGGTGCTGGCATATCAGATCCCCCCAGGCGCCAACCCTTCCTCTTTTACACCTTGAGGGGACCCAATAGAGCTTCTTGAAGGTCCACACGCAGCAACTGCCACAGCCAGGCTCCCTTCTCCAGTGACAGCCAGCTCAAGGGGCTGGTGGAGACTTCCGGTCGGTGCGGCCCCCTCCTGGCCCTGTCCCTTCTTCCTACCCCACTTAGGAGGGCCCTGCTATTGCAGGGCCTGCTGCTTGCAGCATCGGGTGGCCCTGCACAGCAGTTCCCACTCCAGCAGTTCACACCGGCTTGCCCGACTCCGGCCAGCTGGGCCTCCAGAGCATGGTACGCATCCTCCCAGCCACACAGCGTGACCGCTGCCTCCAGTAGCCTGTGGTGTTTCTCAGTCAACTGGGCCTCCAATCTGCGACATACCTCCTCCTGGCCGAGCAGCACTGTCCTGTGGCCACGCAGCACTGCCTCCGGTCGTGCTCTTTCTCCCAGCTGGCCAAGTTATCACTCAGCTGCTCCAACTCCTGCTGTTCCAGCTCCCAGCTGCTCCTGCTCCATGGACTACTGCACCTGCTCCCGGTCTTGATGGTCCCACTCCTGCTACTCGTCAAGCTCACGACACTCTTCAGCAACCTGGGCCTCCCAGCTGCAGCATGCCTCTTCCTGCACAAACAGAGCAGCCTCCGCCTGCTGCCTCTGCTGATCCGCCTTGCAGCCAGAGTTGCGCTGCAGCTTCTCGTCACTGACAATTGGGGAGCTCTTGACGGCCGGTGAGCAGCTGGAGTCCGCTATGCTGCCCATCCACATCTTCGCTGAGGTTTTGGTAAGCAGGCAGGACAGGCTTCAGGGCGCGCTGTGTGGGTCTGTTGCCTCCTGGATAGAGTGGAGGGTGCCTCCCTTTTCTTGGCGTCCCCTGCTCTTCTGCTGGAGGCTCTGGTGCAAGCTTCCAGGCAGTGGCATGACAGGTGCCCTCCTGCCCTGCAACACCAGCAGACAAGCTTCACGTCTCTTGTGGGGTGCCATCGCTTCTCCGCCTCCTTGAGGTCCGCAAAGCTGGAGCAAGCTTGCCAGATGATGGTAATCAACGCCCGCTCCAGCCACACCAATAGGATCACTTCTGGGATCCCACTTCTGACATCAATGTGGTGCTGAGCAGACCAAGGCAACGCAGGAGCAGAGAGAGACATGGAGATTTGCTTGCCAGGGAAAACACACTCTTTATTAGCAGTCCTTAAAAAGACTACAATAGGCACCCAACCAGCACTGAACCAAATACACAGATGGGAAACACAAGGTTGTCAGACACCAAACTGCAAGATGAATACACAGTAGGATATCAACTCAAGCTAAATACATCCGAAGATTGGACCAGGTACACACAAGACACGGGAAAACACATGCGCAACAATAGGGAAACATTAACAACAACAATACAACAAGGGTCTCTCTCTCTCTCTTCTCATTATATCATCTCACTGCTCACGTAATGCCTTAGTCCACCTGGCGCCACAATATCTTTAATCTCAGAATTCTGTGTGACAGGTATCTACAACACCAATAAGACCTCTATCATGTCTTTGTGGATTTTTAAAAGGTGTTCCACAGAGTGTGGCATGCAGCCCTTTGGTCAACCATGAAACTGTCAACGCCAACCTGACCAGAGTCATCGAAAACCTTTACAACACGGCATCCAGTGCAGTGTTCTTCAATGCCAACATAGGCAAATGGTTTCCGAACCACTATTGGACTCAGACAGGGATGCTTGCTCTCACCCATGCTCTTCAACATCTTCCTCAAGAGAATCATGACAGACGCACTGGAAAAACACCAAGGGACAGTCAGCATTGGAGATAGGAACATCACATACCTGAGGTCTGCAGACGATATTGATGGCCTAGCAGGTACAGAAGAAGAACTAGCAAAGCTAGTGGAACACCTTGACAAAACATCAGCTGCATAAGGAATGGAAATAAATGCAGAGAAAACCAAGCTGATGACGAACAACCCCAAAGGCATCAGTTTAGACATCCAAATCAGTGGCACGAAATTGGAAACTGTCAACAGCTTCAAATACCTTGGAGCAATGGTCACCAATAAAGTATCTAAACCCGGAGTACTTGCCAGAATCGCACAAACAACAGCAGCATTGGCAAAGCTAAAATCTAGAAAGATAGGAATATTACACACACTCAAAAATCTGATTGATGCAATCTCTGGTTATCTCAATCTTCCTGTATGCCTGTGAGTCTTGGACTCTGACAACAGAACTTGAAAGAAGAATACAATCTACAGAAATGGGGTGTTTATGAAGACTCCTTGGCATTTCCTACAAAGATCACATCACAAATTAAACAGTACGAGACAGAATCAGACAGTACATTGGCCCTTATGAAGAACTCATTACCACAGTGAAGAACCAAAAACTGCAGTGGTACAGGTACGTCTCCAGATCATCAGGCCTTGCCAAAACAATTTTCCAAGGAACTGTTCAGGGTGGAAGAAGAAGAGGCAAACAGAGAAAGAGGTGGCATGACAACATCAGAGAATGGACAGGAATGACGCTGAACGATGCGCTGAGAAAGACCGAAAACAGAAGAAAGTGGAGGAAGCTGGTTGTCAAAGCATCAGGAGGTGCCCCCATGGTCTCACAGACTACGGGATAGAAGAAGAAGAAAAAGAAAAAGAAAGTGGGGCATGCTGGGACATGTGCCCTGCCGGTGCAGTGGTACTTCAGTTCTCAAACTCACTAGAACTGAAATTTCTTGAAAGTCAAACAAACCAGTTTGACCTAGAACTC
>JABFEA020000067.1:31141393-31168923 GCA_019775915.2 Cyphomyrus plagiostoma
CAGGACCACACCCCTAAATGCATTGAAGCAACTGCCATGTGATTGGTTGATTAGATAATTGCATTAATGAGGAATTGAACAGGTGTTCCTAATAATAATAATTTAGGTGAGTGTAGTTCAATATGGGACAGGTTGGTAACACTACTTAGAAGAAAGATGGTCCACCAGTTTTTATATGTTTATAATTCTTTATTGAATTTGCCCAGCTGATCGACCCCCTTGCACAGATGTTAGCCAGTCATCAGTATCATGTTGAATCTAATCTAGATAAATAGTATTAAAAATTGAAACGTTCATTTTTATTTTATTTCAGTTAGTTTCTATAGCAATGTTTATGGTTTTTGTTTAGTTGTAGTGTTTTATTTTATTTTAGTGTCATTTCAATTTATGAAAGTATTTTCTTATACTTTTAATTTTTGTAAACAATAGTAACTGTAGTGGGCTACTGTGCATACCCAGATCTACGCCCTTGGAACTGACCTTCTGTGATTAAAATAATCAGTGATTGGTGCATGAAGATGATTGGCTAAGATTGACTTTCTGTGGTTACATTAGTCGGTGATTAGTACATAATGATGATGATATGGCCATTTCACTCATCAGTGATTCATTCCTTGTGACAAGCTGAGCCATACCTATGAACATTTGAGTCATTAGTGAATGGTGTATAAGTAGAGGCTCATGTCTGGCCATCTGAGTCATCAGTTGCTGGTACATGGCGATGATCCAGATCCGACCCATCACCATTTGAGTCATCAGTAATTGCTGCCTGATGATAAGCTGGGGCCGACTTGAAGCCATTCGAGTCATTGGTATGACTAGTGATGACACTCAAACAGATGCGGCGTGACATGAGAGCAGCCCTCACCTGCACTGATGTTGTAGAGGATGACATTGCCCCTGTGCCTTGGGATGCAGCTCTCCAAAGTGGGGCAGTGCAGGTGGAAGCAGTTAACACTCTCCTGCACGGTGTCATAGTGGAACATGGCCAGGTTACAGGAGACTGGAGCGTAAACAAAGCAGAGTCACAGCTTCCTCGCTGACTCGCTGGCTCCTAATATCACATCTGGTGATACTTAGCGAAACCATTTTATTGTTTTAATATAATTATGTTGGTACATTATCACTTTATCATTTTCATCTAGTGTCTCATTTATAAGCCTACGTTATACCTAAAACTGGCAGAATATCATAAATGTAACATATGTAATAATGTAGTTTGAAATGTAGTGTGAAATCCTACCTCCCATTCATCCATATAGTCCAACTACTTATCCAGTACAGGGCTGTTTGCGTGTATGTGTGGGTGGGGGGTGCATTGAGGTTTATTGAAATATGTAATGAAAAGTGTAAATAAATGTATGCATATAAACTGCGCAAGCAATCTTTGTGTGTGTATATATATATGTGTGTGTATATCAGCGTATACAGTGCTTGAAGTGGGAAAAAATAAGTGCAGGAACTCTAATTTTCCGAAATTTGACATTTGTGCGGTGAAAAAAAATCAAGTCTTTAGGATACAGAAGTTCCGGAACTGCGTTCCGGCCCACTTCAAGCACTGAGCGTATATATAACATATTTCCTTTGCCACTGTCTATGGCTGTAATTTTACATTGACTCTAACCCTAAGTAATTATACTGTACACTATGTTATCACGTATATATACAACTATATATATATAGTTTAGATGGAATTGCGTAATAGATTGGTATTAAGCAAACGTGATGACATAGTGTACAGTATAATTACCTAGGGTTAGAGTCAATGTAAAATTACAGCCATAGACAGTGGAAGAGGAAATATAATATGTATAACCGCAATAGGCCTAAATAGTAAATCGTTTAATAACCTACACAAATGCACATTTACATCATTACTTGTTGTTTTAGGTTATTAAATGTGTATTATTAATAGCCAGATTCTTCGGAATAACTAATAAATACGATTTGGGTCACGACGTTAAGGAGTCGCTGTTTCGTTTGAGATTAAGGTTAAAAAAAACAAACTTACAGTTTCTTGTGAGGCAACAGGTCCGGCTGCATTTCAATGCAGTTTCCTCCTGGTAAAACTTAAGAAGCTGCGCGCCTCTGCGCTGGGACTCGTCGATATCGATGAAAATGCCGGGGAAGCGTCTAATCCAGCAGTTTTTATAAAAAGTGGTCGGGGAGCACTTAGTCTCCGAGCTCCACACTAAATTTAGGATCATGAACAAATTCAGCGTAAAAGGCATGTTTCACGGATCCACATGAGCATTAATTGAGACAGGCATTCAGACAATATGAAACGGCATAGGCCTACTGAAAATCAACATTTGTGACAGGTGATAAAAGGACCCGCAATTAACGCCTGATATCTGCGGAACACCGAGGCTTTTGACTAAAAAGCGAACGTCAGTCTCCTGGTGCCTCGCTGCCACATTGCGGAATGCGGTCCCGTGCCACACCTGTGCCCCCTCCGAGAAGCGTCTCCCCCTTCTTTTCACACTTTCCCAAACTCGTCTTATTTGCAGTTTGTCGTCACTTAACTGTATGGAGGTGTTTGGTGACATGAATATCATACACATGACATAACATAAAATATGCGAACCTTGTGTAACTTACATATAGTGCACTTCTTTCATTATTAAGGATAAATGTTCCGAAAGATAGCTAATTTGAAGAATAAGTGTGGACTAATGATCTTATACATAGCTGAATAATATTTTTGTGCATTTCGAGAAAATGCTCGTTAATTTTTTGCTTATTTGGCTCATACATGAATCCCATAAATCAATAACGGACCAATAGAAGTACGAAATACGGAAAATCCAAAACGCTATAATATGACAAGATGCAAGCCTCTCAACTCTCATGCATCTGGCGTGACACTCACGCAAGAAATCTTACTCAAATCTATGTTATTCCAATATGAACCTAAAATCAGCTTCCACGTTGTGGAAGTTTGCAAACCCTACAGACTATTTACAAAGTAAGTAACAGAACTGTTACATTCATGTAAATCGTTAAGGTGGGCTTTGACTTGGGATCGACCCCCAGGAGACGCCCTGCGTGCTTTTCCAAGTCTGATGAAAGGGCTCTGTGTGACAAAACATTGTATACTTTGGGCAAAACTTCACGTCGTTATTTTAAAAGTCTCCGGTTAAGCAACACTAGGCAGAGGTGTTTTAGGATAAACTCACTAAGCATGTCGGGGCACGTCTATAGAACGCAAACAAGATCACTGATAGTGTGTTTTGAGAAATGAACACAACTGAGCCACTTTTGTTAAGTAATAACACCTTTCACAATCACCCACAGAAAATTAATTTATGATATAGCAAGCAAAACAAATGTTGCGATGACGATTCGGTTAAGCTTGGCCAAAGATTCCTCTTTAATGCAGTTTTAACCACGCATGCGTTGTCCATCGGGGGAAAAGTGGATCTTTCTCTTTCGTCGATTAAACTGTGCGGCGATGCTGTTCAAAGGAGTCCGCACCACAGAGCCTCCTTTCTGCCTGGGACACCGAACAGCGGTGCGCTTTGTTTCCTACGAAGAGAAAATGCTCTCTTTCGAAACTCGACATTTGAGAAAGGATTACCGTAATTGCAGCAGCCTGGTTTCAAACGGCTTTATATCGATATCCCTTTTCTGCCCCATTTCGTTGTTTCCTGGCACACCGGCCACGACACTGTACCTTAAAACCAGCGGTGGCGCTTGCGGGCGGTGTTTAGCTGCGGATCGCCGCTGGGAATTGGTCCAGCTGGCCCGACGATCGCTGGATCGTACTAAACTCGGGAACTAACCCTAGTTCAAATCGGCACATTGGCGAATCTTCTGAATTGTTCGAGTACATCCTATTTCACTCTTGACACGGACAGGAATCTCAGCGAGGTTTTAGCAGTAAAAGGTCGTTAACTAAATCTCAAGTAAAAGGGAGGAAACGCTGTGTGGGGGTATTGTTAATCTTCCTTGCTAAAGATGCCATTAAACTCCCTTAAAGTAGATAATAGACTTACCGTTACACAGAAAACCTTTTATATGTCTGGATGGCAATAGCTTGCAATGGGGAACTTGGACAGTGTCACAAAAGACTATAAATTCCTTAGAGCTGGCGTTAACATGCATAGGCCTATCTAAACACTGACACATTGCTTTGTCCTTTTTCTATTAAAAGTTTTCCTGTTTGTTTAAAACCTAATATAGAAGCATTTTTAAATTAACCCATAATCTAACATGCTCTGCAAAGGTAGAGGTATGATAGTAGTATTAATCAGTGATTAATGGTGTTGTTGAACATTCTTTTGCGGATTACTTCTCTCTGGATATAGCTACTCTAGTTTATTTTCAGTGCTAGAAAATACACAGTAAAATCCTGATTTTCAGCATTGGTGCAGTGTGTTTGCCTGGGGTCTACGGTATACACTCTATAGTAGTGCTTCTCAATCCTCTTCCTGGAAAACCCCCTGTCTGAATGTTTTCATTCCAGTCCACACTGCTTTCAACCTGCCACATTCATTATTAGCCAGTTAGGGATCACCTGAGCCGAAGGCAGGCTTGTAATCAAAACGTGATTGAGAACCACTGTCTTATAGGATAGGCTGTAGACCAGTGACCCTGGCTGCATAAATTGTGAATAAGGTGTCTCTGAATCAACCTTGCTGTGTGATTGGTTACGTCTGAATAGGTGCTGCATCCTTTGAAGGCTTCTTCAAATGCAGTCTTTTGTAGAGATCACCCAAGTTTCATTGCACAAACTTTTGAAGTATGCAGCCTACAAAGGCTACATAGGCTGTGTCTGAATTCCGGGGCTGTATCCAGTAGCCTTTGTGTGCATGTGCCTTGTTATGGACTAGTGTTTTGTAACAGGGTGTGCCCTCCCTCATACGTTCTGCTACTGGCAGCAGGCTTAGGGCAACCCCATGCTGCATAAGCAGTTATTACAAATGTTTTTGGTTTGGTTATCTTAGCATCTGGGGCAGTCTGGTGCCCATGCTGGAGGCTACGGCACAAGGTAGGTAACAACCTACAATGACATGGGGAGAACATGCAAACCCCAGAATCGGAGCCATGATGGAGACTTGATAACCACTGCACCACCCCTGCATTTTTTGGTTTTCCCAGAAAAACATGAATATTCTGGCAGCTCTTTGGGTAGCTATGATCTCATGCTCTCCAAGATGGCAATTTTCTTTTAAAAATCAAATTTTTATGATCTGATAAGAATGTGATTCTTCATGCTAAAATCTCAACAAAATAATGTTACACCTCTGTAAATATTTTCAGGCTTTGCATATTCTACAATAGCATGCGTGGTGATGTAATGTCAGTATAATGTATGATGGACTTGAATAATTCAGGGAGAACCATGAATTGCAAAGCTTGAGTGAAAATTTCCATAAAAACATGAAACATGGATCACTGAAGTTCAATGGATTTAAAAGTAATCTTTGTTCCATGCTATTTAATTGATTCTCACAGTA
This sequence comes from Cyphomyrus plagiostoma, assembly GCA_019775915.2. Taxonomy (NCBI): domain Eukaryota; kingdom Metazoa; phylum Chordata; class Actinopteri; order Osteoglossiformes; family Mormyridae; genus Cyphomyrus; species Cyphomyrus plagiostoma. Next base: position 31,146,856 of record JABFEA020000067.1, read on the forward strand.
TGTTTAGAACTCAATTAAACAAAGCAAATTTCCCAGCATTTAGGCACCATCTCTGTTGTTTTGTCTCATAGTGTCCTCATGTTCACATGACAACCTTCAGTTCTCTCACGAAAGGATTATCTCAATAATTACCGATACCTTTTCCTTCCATATAATATACTTTTTACCTTAAACATTCAGAGCTTACTGAAATCCTAACCCTGTGACTCCAGAACAGATCACTAGTTGGGGACTTCAACTTAATTGAAGAAAAAAATTGGAATATAAATTAATCTGTTGGAAAAAAATAAGCTGATCTATGTTAAATTCCACTGAAAACTGTACACAATTTTTTAACAATGAATTTTTTAAAAGACAACAATATATTTTACAAATGCACTGCAAAATATCCAAAATCAAATCTATGTTAAATCTCATTTAAAAAAAGAGAGAGACTCCGCCCACTTTAGTCCTCATTGTTGGGGTTGACAGTGGAGACACCCTATGGGCAGTAGATTTCAGTGATTTTCAGGTTTAAGAACATTTGTACCAAAATTTTCATATAGACAAGTTTCTCATAGAAAGGGTCAGCCTTCGGCCAGAGGACTTTAGGATGCCGTTCCCGTTCAGTCTAGAAAGTGGCTCCTTGGTTGGACCTCATTTTCTGGAGAGAAGTTTCATTTTATGACCTGAAATTAAATTGAGAGTGGTGTAAGGAAGGCCTGTCAAAGGTACAAGACCAAGAGTAATACACATGCTAGGCTGGTCACTGATACACCAGTTCCCTTACCTAGACCTTTGAGAAATTTGTTGACACCACAATGCTCAATCCAAGGAAGGGAATCTAGGTATTCCTGAACTCTTGTTTCAAACAGACCTGGGGTGGGGGTAAACCAGTCACTATTAACAGCAGCAGCTGCAGTAGTTGCATGCAAAGCAAACTGCAGACTAGCAAGGAGAAACTGAAGCTGTTGAACACAGGGTATGTGGAGATACCATTGTGCTGTCATTCACTCCCTGGTTTTGACCAATGATTTCAAGCAAAATAAAGAATGATGAACCACAGTCCCACCCACTGTGGGTTTTGAAGACTGAGTTTATCCTATCACTGTTGCTAACCCAATTTAAAGACACAATACTGTTCATCCAAAGTCACACACACAAAACTGCATCTTGTAACACTCTCAAAATGCATTGCATTGCTACAGTACCTTTTAGACCATGTTTCCGCTGCTCCCTCTCTTGGATGAAGCCTGAGAACATTTGCGTCTCCATAAAGACGTCCAGAAAGCGGCGCAGGCTCCTAGAGTAGATGGCCTTGCGGAAGGCTTTGCGTTGCAGGCAGTAAGGTGTGGGGGAGGAAGAGGAGGAAGAGGAATCCTCTTCCCGCTCTGTGTTGCCCATGAAGAGTGGGTAATGGCCCACCATCTCCACAAAGAAGCGCACAAACGTCTCAGAGACCACAATGCTGAGGGAGCTGGAGTCTGGAGGACAAGGTAGATGTTCGGGAAAGATCAGAGCCTTGTGTCCTCTCTGTAGTCCAAATGGGTTGGTGTTGTATGTTGCACTGAAACAGTCTTTGTCTAAGTTCAAGTTCATTTGGTGGATGACCACAGCCAGCCAATAGGAAACCACGTGGGGACTTACCTTTGAATGACATACACCGTCAAAAATGCCCATGTGACTCACCGCTGGGGAGCTCAGAGCTCTCGCAAGCCAGTTCTGTCCTCCTCCCCAGGATGTGCTCCAGTGCAGCCTGCAGCTTGTGGGGAAGGATGCATTCCTCATCACCCAGCTGGGAAAGACCAGCACAGGAGCCAGGGTTTAAAAACGAGTGCGACACAATGTCGTCACAATCATAAAGTCAAATTGGTATTTTTAGGTAAAAATAATAAATGGCTATGAGACTCTAATGCCATTTTCTGATCTGTGATTCCAATTTTTGACCCTCACAAGTCAAGGGGATTACTGACTAAATAGAACAAGTTAAATTTCTTTACACAATTCCATTACTCATGACCACCGCTACTTTTCTGAGGACATTTCCAGAATGCACTTAGGAGGACACTATGTCTGGCCACTGATTCCAGGACAAGCTCTACATACTCTACAAGCTCTACAACAAAGTCTTATTGTTACATGCATTGTTCAGTCATCTGTGACAGGTTCAGGTGACTGCAGATTGATGTTTAAATCAGGGACATCCTCTCTCAGAAGGAGATGACCTTACCTGTTGCAGAAAGCGGCCGCTGTCCAGATTGACCAGAAGGACCTGTGGGAGGAGCAGGAAATGATGTCACTTCCTGGAAAAAAATTTCTGACTATGCTGAGGCCTCATCATAAGGACCAGAACTGCCACCTCAGATTATTGTGTTATGAATATGAAAGATATCAGGATTATATTTCCTCTTCTTCGGGTGGCAGTGGGGCAACAGTGCATTGGCTCACCTCCTCGAGGGGTAACTCCTTCAGCTGAGGCAGTGAGCGGGACAGCAGACCCACAATGTAGGGGGTGGGTGTGCAGACAATGTCCATCATGGCGGGTGGCAGCACCGGGATGTGGGTGTGCTGCCAGGTGAAAGGGTAGAGCAGGGCAACGGCAGCATGGCAGCACTGAGACAGCGTGCTGGAGATGGGGAGAGGGAGAAGATGAAAGGGAGGGACAAGGGAAGAAATTAGAGGAAGAGAAAGATGAAGAGGGAGAGAGAGGGGGAAAGGGGGAGGGAGAAGAGAGGAGAAAGGCAAAAGGGGAGAGAAAAGGAGAAGAAGTGGTTGGCAGAGAAAGGGAGAGAGGAAGAGAAACAGAAGAGGGACAGAGTGGGATAGAGGGAAAAGAGAAAGGAAAGGAAGAGTGAGAGAAAAGTTGAAAGTAGGAGGTGATAAAAGGAAGCAAAAGAAGAAAGAAAAAAAGAAAGAATGACAGAGGCATTAGCGTCCGGGTGGAGAGGAGCGAATTCCTTCACTTATTTAGCAAATATTTTACACATAGACAACAAAAGAGGGACACGAACACTGGTTTAATACAGAAGTGAAAAAGACAGACAGTGAGCTGCTTCAGGCTGAGGATGGAGTTACAGGCCAAACACGCCCAACCTTAACCTCTGATCCACAAAGCTGCACTCACACAGTGCAACAACTACACACATAAACCTGTAAAATGTGCCAGGACAGTACATCTCGTTAACAGGCCCTGGCGGTTTCAGCCTGTAGCAATGCATTTCATCTTTTCCTGACATTTTACCACTGGATGGCAGTGTGCTGTCATTATTCGATATAACTAGAACCTAAAACTATTTTTCCACATGTTATGTAAAGTTGGTGGAAAGGCACAACTATCCTGAGCCAAAAGTACTTTTTATACAAACAAAATGAATAAAAAAAATTACAAAGGCATGTAATATAAACTGCATTGTGAAGTTAATGTGTGCAGTATGCGTCAAGTCTGTTTTCATTTAAGTTTCATTTAATAAGAAACATTCCCAAGCTGGAGTATTCAGTCTTTTTGGAAAGCATGAATTTTGATGCCTATCTGTCATAAAATGAACTCTGTATTTGAATTGCACTACATACAAATCGTTTTTAAAATACTTAGATACCGGAAATTAACAGAGGCTGTGCGTTGCAAGTCTGGCCAGATGAGGGCAGCATACTTACCAGACAGACTTAAATAACATTAATGCTAAGCTTATTCAGCCTGTGTACTTTCCCATTATTTTTGTCTGAAGAAAACATGCTCCACAGGAACCTACCGTGCTAGAGTATACTTTCTGAGGACATCTGCCTTTGTACACTTCTCTGCAAACATATGTTCATAAACACTGAGGTGACTATATGTGGGATTTGACAAGGCAGAGGTCAGTAAGGACACATTTTATCCAAAATGACCCACAATGGGGAAACTTCAGACCTCACTGAATTCAATCAGAAATCCTGAGGCTTAAAAGGTCTTATCCTTAGCTAGGGTGACCACCTAATCTACGTCGGGAGGGACACTATGAGCTATGGCAATATAGCTGAGCACGGGAGCTGTTCAGTTTTAGCTTGTAAAACCTGAAGTAGCAAAATACTGTCCCTCCTGACATGGATTAGGTGGTCACCTTACCCTTAGCCATTAAGCCACCTGCTGGCAGGAAATATTCACCAACCAACCAAGGAGAGCCACACCTGAGCCTGGTGGCGGTGAAGATGACCCTGCGCTCTAGGAGGAGGGAGGCGAAGACCTGCAGGAGGAGGCGCACACTCAGGCAGGAGAAGAGGCACTCGAAGTCCACATGCTCCAGGCGGGAGTCCGCTGGCCGACGCAGCTCCATCACCTACCGTGGGAACAGGGGTCACTGGGGTGAGAGGTCAGCAGGGGACCAGCGCAGTGGCTTAGCCAGCACACCAAAGTACTGAAGCAATTTGAGGGTGCAGCAGGGTTCCCCCTTTTGACTACAGAATGTGGGACTGCAACTATGGAATATTATTTAGCATTTCATAACACATAGAGAATGTAATCATTAGGACTCTTTAAGAAGCTGATGTAAACTGTGTAGAGACTGACCTTGTAATCTTTAGAGAATGCAGACCAATTACTGCTGTGCACAATGTAACAAAAAACAAGTATGAACAAGTATGCACCTTGTGTTGGCTTAGAAGTTTCTGTATCTGCTAGCCATTTTGTTAGCCTTTAATGTATGAAGGCTGAATATATACTTTATTCGTGCTGCAGCATATCACTATGTAGAAGGACAAATATCTTATTAACCACCTAGCCAGACAATCTGCAACAAGCAGAAGCTACCATGGAAGGTATTCGCCTGAGTTCATCAAAAGTTCACAGTTGGGTATTTAAAAAAAACTAAGTGGAGTTGGTCGTGCCACCATTATGTTCAGCTGAAGCACCAAACAATAAAAAAGGTGATTCACAAACTTTTCAAATAGGGGTGTGGATTAAGGGAGAAAACAACAATGGTGAATGGTTGAGGGAATGATGATGCTTAAGTGGCGAGATATTGTTACATGATAAGAAAATGTATAAAAATTAGTGTAAAACTGTAATGGACACACTAAGTGTTCGGCCTTGGTTGCAACTTCATTGTTGCAATAAAGACTGAATTTGGATCTACACCAGCAGCTTCTGACTTCTGATTTGGCGGAGAAGGAAAAACCACAACACAACCTTTTTTATCTGCAACATGGGCGTAACAGAAAGCACGCTATGGGCGCTTTTCCACCGCACAAAGTACGGTACTTTTGCTTTTCAATTGACTTCCGGTTGAGTACCAGTACCGAAAGCTCAAGTACCGAAAGTGCCAAACCAGCGTGGGGTACTTCTTTGGTACTTCAGTACTTTGAGGCGGGACTTACAAACATATTTGCTGTCGATTGGTTACGCAAATAGCCTGCCGCTGAAACACAAAATACACACAACGAACAGCGAGAAACAAAATAAAAAGCAGTAGAAACAAAAATATATAAAAAAGTGGAACGGAAGGATGGGCAAACGAAGAAACATGGGCTTTAATTGCCATATAGTAGGATGAACAGATCCAATGGTATTTTGATGACGGAATAATAAAGTATTTGCCATAATAACAAGCCGCATGGAATAAATGGGGCACACGCGAAACACCGAACAGAGCTATTTCAGAATCAAAAAACTTAAGCAAGACTACAGGAAAGTGAAGGTTCATAATAACATGTTTGAATTCAACGAAAGAAATACCGCGTTGCGCTTTGCGATGATGTCAGTCAGGGACAATCACTGTTGATGTCATTTGGCACCAGTACCAGTTTTTACGCCAGTGGAAAACCGACACAAAAGAAGAACCATACTTTTGGTACTTTATGCAAGTATCAAAAGTATGGTACCTGGTGCGGTTCTGACTGCTGATTGGCCTGGAACAGGAGAGCCTGAAAACAGCGTTAGACGTCTATGGTGTCCTCACCTCGGTGCCAGAGCCTGGCAGGAAGCTCTTGACAGGGATGGTCCGGCCCGGGGCGGGGAATGGGGCCTCCAGGATACCCCTCATGAGGGGAAGCACCAGAGCCGGTGAGAGAGCTCTCCTCTTCTCGACCTCGTCCAGAATCTGGGGGGGGGTGGGGATTTGTTACACACATATGCACCCGGAGACCCCTCTTCGGTACTGTATATGCAGTACTGTGCAAAAGTCTAAGGCATTGAAAATGATGTTTAAATGATCTTTATATTAGTGTAACACCATGATATTTCAAATGTGTCACCATTTCCCCTAAAGTTACCCTATTGTTTACAGTAACCATCCAATACAACAATATTTTACTCAACCACTAGGGCACCATGATTGTCTAATCCAGTGGTGTCAAACCTCAAATGATTTAGCTCAAGAGCTGTGTGGTAATTAGCACAAGGAGTTATCAGGGGAAATCCTAAGACTAGAGTCTGATACCGCTGGTCTAATCAATACTTTATCATGTTGTTCAACTAATTATTGAACTGGTGAAATTTAATGAATACATAATATTGTCGGAGAGGGTTGGGAATTGAAATGGTGTTCACTGTTCTCATCTAAGAAATGTACCAGGAGAGAATTAAAAACACAACAGAGCCCCTTCTAGCCATAAGCACACACACACACACACACACACGCCAGCACCTCATACCACGGCGATACCTTAGAGAAGAGGTCGAAGCAGCCGAGCTGGCTCACCATACAGTAAACCTCAGGCAGACGCCGTCCCCTCCCACTGGGCTACAAGGGGGTGTCACACAAGGACATGGTTAGGCCACCAAAACCTGGCTCTGCCCCACTGGACACCCATTGCCATTGGGGGTGTAATAAATAACTCTGCTATGCTGTTAGTGGTTCTGTTTTAGCAAATTAAAGCCCTCAAACACATATTTAACAGTACCACTGGGCAAACTGAGCGTGGTCAAGATGGGCTGTGGCCCAAGTCAAATCGTTTTAGGAAAGGAACCTCTCCCATAGCTGATCCCTGGAATGGAACTGGAATAAAGTGAACACACCATACTTACCAGTAAGCGGCGGCAGTAACCAAACCGTCTGCTGCCATCTTCGCCGGTCAAGACAAATGAGAATGTTTCGCTGGAATAAGGAAGTATTTTTAAGCGAACTGAGAAACAGGGCGACATCTTTGCCTCAGCACATGGGTGAGTTGAGGGCTTGACTGTCAGGAATAGGGACAGACCTCTGATGGCTAGACACTTAAACAGAGTCACACTAAGGCAGATTTATCATACAATCAGGCAGTTAAATGTGTGATGAAAATATAAGGAGATAAAGCTAAAATCAACAATCACCTGTTTCAATAAAATTTAGTGACAGAATTTTCTCTCAGTAAAATTTCCCTTCTGTAACGTATATCCACATGTAGTACGTCTAAAACACAACAAACCTCGAGGCTACAGACAGACTGCTTGCTTATACTGAAGTCTGCATGTCCTAAGTGTTAGTTCAGATGTTTAGAAGGTGATGATGGCCACTGTGCATATTGAATCACGCCCCCATCACTCAGGGCTAGAGTCTTACCTGGGGAAACTCTCAACAGGTATCCAGTCCTTGGCGTCTGGGAAGCAGAACTGGGGAATGATCTTTACTTGATCTTCTGTCTCCCGCATGAATTTGAAGCTCCTCTCGAGCTGTCAGTCCAATCACAACATAAGCAACATTCATCAACACTGTCCAATCACTGGCTCAGAAAAAAGAGAGAGCCTCAATCATAAAAAGAGAACTCCAGTACGCAATCACAACACTGTCCACTCAAAAGCACAGATAAAGACATCAAATATAGGAGTAGACTTTAATTTTCATAAAAATGAATAATATACAGATTATAAAAGCTTAATTTTTTTTTATCTGACTCCCCATTCTTACCTTGAGGGGGAACTGCTGTATGACGACAGGCACAAATGTAGCCCCGCTCTTGGCTTTCTGCAGTGCTACCACCAAGAAATACTCAAACAGCTTCCTCTCATTCAGGTCAAGTGCATCCTGATCCAGGAGGCGGCCGCGTCCCACCTGCCTTAGCACAGCCTGGACTGACATCAGCCGCTGGCTGTCAGCTGTCCGTGGAAAGGAGGATGAGCTAGTGTGAGGGGTGACACTGGGGCTCTATTAGTGCCCCAAGCTGTTCCCATTTAATCCAAGTGTGTAAGGACTGTGACAAATCAATAGACTACACCCCTAGCAGTCTGCCTACTGCATTGCTTACATGGCCATACTAATGAACGGCTATTACTACATAATCGTAATAGTGAGTGAGCGGCCCTTACAACACGGCCACACTAGTGAACGGCTGAGCCTTTATATGCCCGAGGAGCATTTCTGCTTTACATAAAAGTAAAATCCCAACTAGGAGTCAATATGCAATTTGGTATATCATTACTGCTACAAAAGCATGTTAAATATATAAGTGGTGCAATTTAAACAGAATAAAACACAGGAAATACATCCCACAGTTTTGCCCTTGGCATGTGCGTGTCAGTGTATGTCCGTCTCCTTCGTACATGGGCAACCCCAGCAAACCACAGGCCTGCTCACCTTTTTGCCTGTCGTCTGTGTCTGTCTCTGATTCACTGTTCTCATCTGATAAGAAATGTACCAGGAGAGAATTAAAAACACAACAGAGCCCCTTCTAGCCATAAGCACACACACACACACACACACACACACACACACAGAGTTGTTTAATATCTTTTTGGGGACCACTCATTCATTTCTGTGGAAAATATGCTAATGCTAACTATGACAATCTTAAAGCCCTACCCAGCCCTAACCATAACCATAAGTAACCAAACAGAGTACAAGAGTTTTTTGCATTTCCAGTTTTTTCATTGCAGTCATGGATTTTTATAAAATTGAGCTTTCCCCCAAGATAAAAAAATGGGTATTCATCACATTGTGGGGATATTTGGTCCCCACAAAGTAAGGTATACCTGGACTGTGCACACGCGCGCACACACCTGTACTCATATCTTTGTGGGGACCGTTCACTGATTTCTATGGACAAAACCCTAATATCAACATGATGACCTTAACCCCTACCCAGCCCTAACCTTCCCATAAGTAAACAAACAAAGTATAAAACTTTTGTTTTTTTGAATGCATTCATAGATCTTTGTGGGAACCTGAAAAAATAGTCCCCATAACTTCAAAATAATGGTTTCTTATCATGTTGTGGGGGATGTTTGGTCCCCACAATGTAATATTAACCTTATGGCACGCACGCACGCATGCACACACAGATTGAAATTCCCACACTTATTGGTGGTGCTCATTACCACATGCTTCACTAGCTGTGAAACACAAAGTTGTTTACAGGGCTGAGAAGAAGCTGTCTAACATTCAGGAAGGGACAGAGAGAGACCTTAGAGCAGAGAAGTGAGGTGAATGAGACACGGGACAATGGGAAGACATGGTGCCCTGACTGCACACCTCTTCCAGAGCTGGATTCTGTGGAGGGAGAGATCCTCTTCATACGATTCTTGCCCCTTCGTGCCTCGAAGATGCTGTTGATCTTGATCACTAGCTGTGCATCAACACACAATTAATATTATTATTATTTTTGATCAATGGACTCAATAAGACGTTTATTACTTGTTTAATGTCCATGATTCCTACATAAAGAAAAATTACAGCCTTTCTGTGTCTGGATCCTTAACCTCCATTATACTCAAAATATCTTAAATTGAATCTCGAATCTTGAATTAGGTTACTAATTCGAGGACTGACTGGTGGAAGAGCCCTCACACCTGGGTTTCAATAGCTGACCTAAAGGTGATCCCAAAAACCTGTATATGCACTGGCCCTTTGCGGATAAGATTGGCCACCCCTGGACTAAATCCTTAATACTGATACGTAAACTAACAGCCTTACGGTGTGTGGTTCCCGACCTTCGAGATTTTCCTCTGCCTGCGGTTGTAGGGGTTCCCAGAGAGACGGGGGGTTGCGTCTGGGCTGCTGGGGGTGGACGGGGGACTGGGTCCATGCAGGTCCTGAAGACGGTGGCTCCGCCCATCTGTGTTCTGCCTTACAAGCCCCCGCCTGGATGACACCTATGGAACAGGGTGCATTCTTGGAAGGGAAAACACCTGCACTAACCTGCTCTGAATTGTTGTTAGTGAGTCTTTGGTAAATAGTTACCAAATTAATTTTGCTGAACTGACACAAAAAACTTGGTTGTTTAGTTCCGCTGTCTTTTACTTACCGGGGTGGGGTTGTATGGGGCAGGGGATCGAGGTGATAGGGACCGGAAGCTCCCGTTTCCAAGGCAACCTGCATCCAGCTGGATGTCTTCATACTGGTGCTCCTTTGAAGGGAGGTCTGTGGGGGTTAACATAAGCCAGTACCAAGTAGCCCTAAATACATGGGTGTCAAAGCTCCCAAACTGACGTTTCAGTCTGCATAATGGCATCAGTTGTCTGGGTCACACACGCAGACCTCATGTAAAGTACTTGGATTAACTGTGTAAGGTGATGCCCATGCAGCAACCTTGAGACTATGGACCAGCCCAAACACACATTCTGAACGCCCCCCTGCCCCAACAAAAGATGGCGTGACTCTCCCAAGATGGCGAGTATTACCAGCCCAAACAGGCATTCCCCACACACACATACACAAGAGGCACAGTAAAATACACACAGTGTATAAAATAAATGGTTATGGAAATTGGATGCATGGATGAAACCAGGAAGTGTGATAAGCGACACTCCACATAATATCCCACCTGATCAAGTTGGTGATCAGCCTGTGGCCTATAACCCCATAAAAAGAACACAAAGCCCATGCCACTTCTATAGCTCCTCCCCACCCCAATCCATGTCCTGTACCACATATTTCTGGGCTTCACCTAGGATGTCCTCGTAGATGTTCTCCTCTGACTGGGTGTGACTGAGGGAGAGCTTTGCTTGGGCATACCATTCCACCCTGCCATCTCGAGGAGAGCACCATAAAACATCTTCAAACTCTTTTGACTTCCTGTTAGGGGGGCACAGGGGGGAAAAAAAGACAAAACCTATCCCAGTCATGAGTGGAACCAAATAACATTCCTTGCTTCCTATATTACACACACACACACACACACACACTCACACACACACACCAATAAATAATACATCACAGCAGTCCTTTAAAAACTGAACCGTAAAACACTTACATAAAAGGTGAGATGTAGACTAAACTGAACCAAAAGACAACCTTGTCATTTTAAGATTTAAAAGATCATTCTCCTCTCCCTACCTGTGGCTAGCATTCCCTGTTTCTTCTTGGTGGGGCCTCAGGTTCACCCCTAGAGAGGGAGGGGCTGCGGAGGGCAATGGTGGGAGGTTCCTCTGTGCTTTCTCCTTGCACAGAGCTGGGCGACAGCCCCCCTTAGGCACAGGGTACTGAAATGTGCGCTGGGGTTTGGGGACGGGGTTGATGGCCAGCTCTTTGGCCTTGCCTTCCTGGTTCCCCTTGTGACCCCAGAGGGAGCTCTTAGACCTCGTCCCATTGAGAGACCCAATTATAGGCCTCTGTTCCTCCCTGCCAGCCTGCTCCATCTCCTCCTTACGGGGAGGGCAAAAGTAGCTTTCTGGCAGAGTTGCGGGGGGGTCACCTGGCCCCTCCTTCAGATCCTGCTCCAGCTTCTTGGTGTGAGTCAGGACTGACTTCTCCTCCAAAGCATCCACCGCTTTCCCATGGTTCCGCTTCCCCGACATCTGTTCTCTGCTTCCCCCAGCGGCCTCATGGGATCTGGGCCTTGAATCCCCCAGCCTTCCTGCGTTCTCCTTCCCAGAGTCTTGCTGCTCCCAGATGGCGACCCTCTTGCCTTGTCCCTTTGGTTCCTCTGAGGTTTTGCAATCCACTTCCCCCGCAGCCTCTGGTGCTTTCATGGTTATTGCTGGGGATGCGAAGGAAGCCTCGTTCTTGCTCTCCCACTGGGATATTTTTTCCCGGATGCTGTCTCTGATCTTGACCCCCGCATAGCTTTGGGGGGCAAGGTCTGCTCCTATCAGCTCATTTGTTTTGGGCCCCCTCTTACAGGCAGGCATTCTGGGATACTCTAGGCTGTCCCTCAAGTTGTCCAGTGAGGAGAGGGGGGACTTGGTGTGACTGTCCCAGCTGTAGCCTGGCCTCTGGGGGGGCACAGATGTAACTTCTTGGACTTTGAACCCACGGCACTGGAGCCTGCGGCCAAACCCACATTTTCAAAGAAATATAAGCAGGAACCCGGAAATCTGAATATCGTCAAGCTTTGGTTATGTGTTTGGGCAACGCAGCAAAAAAAAAAAACATTTGCAGCTGAAAGACAGGCACTGACAAAAAGATACGCAGTAAACTGCGCCCCTGAATATTTGCCATTTGTGGGATGCAAGTTCCAATACCCTTCTTCCGCATGACATGTCACTCTCACAACGGCCAGAGTTTTTTTGTGTTATGCTCATCTAGGTACATCTGTGTGTACAGACCTGGATACTCATTACAGAGAGCAGTGCAAAATTTAATGAAGGATTTTTCCAACATTTCTGAGAACAATCTGAAATTTGGATTTTCTTTCTTTTGTTTCTTTATGGGCTCTGACATGAGCGGAGACTAAGGAGAGGAAAACTTTCCCATGGGGACTCTATTATTCCAAAAGCACTATGGCCAAGAGTCTCAGCTTCTAAAGAACCACCCTACTCAGATCTTCAGCATATCTTTCACCCTTACATTTATACAGAAAAAAAACTATATAGAACATCACATTATCTCTTTTATAGCCCAAATTCCCATTTCTTTGGACCATTACCAGTATTTTCCTTTGTACATATGTTTATACACAATCTGTAGACCAGGAAAAACGGAGTGACCAGAGACAGAGCAAAAAACATCTGCTTATTCACCTTGCAGGTATTCAGTAAATTTACCACAGGGTCAAGGTAGGTTGAATGATGACACAGCACTCCTGAAGTAAATTCCGTCAGCTCTACAGAACGCACAATAGGTCTAATCGAAATAAAATTGTGGTCAGACCTGAAGATAGAGGGAAAAACACCACTGTTGAAAGTCTAATATCAGTAATTGACATAGTAAGTGACAAGTATTTTTTAACAAAGATGAGTGTGGGACACACCTCAGTTCATAGCTCTTCAGACACTTCTACTCCAAAGTCTTTTCCCAGGCTTCTCTAATATGGTTTGTTGTGTATGCAACCACCAGAAATTGATCTTTGTTTCCTTTTCCCTTCACATAATCAGGTATTTCACAGTTATGGATAAGATGTCTGGCAATAATATCCTTTGAAGGAGTACATTTTACTCATGTGTGGGTCTGTTGATTGTCGTGTGCGGTCAAGGGCGTGCCTCCATTGGGCCAACCCTATTAAAAAGTAACAAATCACCTACTGTACATTCCATATCCATAAGAACATAAGAAGTTTACAAATGAGAGGAGGCCATTTGACCCATCAAGTTCACTTGTGGAGAATTCAACTAACAGCTTAAAGTTGTTAAAATCTTATCTACCCCTGATTTAAAGGAGCTTATGATTTTAGTTTGCATTATAATAACGGGAAGCAGATTCCATACTCTAAATATGCACAATATAAAGAAGTCCTTTCTCAAATTCATTTTAAAATAATCTCCTGCTAATTTCCACCTATGGCCACAAATGATTATTTTTCAGGAAGGATTTAAGTAATTATTTCGTTGAACAGCATCCAGACCTGTTAGAATCTTATATACCAAGAACATCTCCTCAGTTCAAGGTTATACAGATTCAGCTCAGCTAACCTCTCCTCATAATATATTCCTCTAAGACCAGGAATCATTCTTGTAGCCCTACAATGAACGATTTCTAAGGCACCAATGTCCTTTTTAAGATATGGTGACCAAACCTGCACACAATATTCTAGGTGGGGTCTTACCAAGGAATTGCATAGTCTTAGCATCACCTCCCTTGACTTAAACTCCACACACCTAAATATGTAACCAAACATGCTATTGGCATTTTTATTGCTTCCCCACACTGACGAGAGTGGGACATGGAAGCATCAACATACACAGCATGGTCTTACTCATAATCAGCTACTTTCATTTCAGTGGAAATATCTGTACTTTCTGCTCCCTACATGGAGTACCTTACATTTGTCTATGTTAAATTTCATCTGCCAGGTATCGGCCCAGTCACTAATTAAGATCACACTGCAGCCTCTGCGCCACTTATTCAGTATCTGTTACACAACGCACTTTGATGCTGTCTGAAAATGTAACCAATTTACTGCACATATTAGTGTCTATATCGTTTATTTAAATTCAGAATAATAGTGATCCTAAAATTGAACCCAGGGGTACCCACAATGAACGGAGCGCCACTGAGACATTGTGCCTCTAATAACTTCTCTGCTTACTGTCTGTTAATCAATTTCAACATAAGCTGCTATAGTTCCTAAAATCCCTGCTGCTTTGTGGGGGGACACCAAATGCTTTCTAGAAATCACATAGTAGTCCTTTATACAATCAACTTCCCTTACAGTTTCCACAAAGAACTCAAGCAGCTTTTTTAAACAGGACCTCGCCTAAATCCATGTCGGCTATCCCTCAAAATGTTATTTGAATCCAGGTTGAAGCTATTTTCGCTTGGATTAGAGCTTCCATTACTTTGCCAGTTAACTTTTTTCCATGAAAGTTAAACTAATTGGTTTATAGTTTGAGGGATTACTTCTATCTGCTTTTAGAATATGGGCGTTATATTAGCATGCTTCCACTCAGAAGGTACCACACCAGTAGATACGGATTTCTGAAATAGCAAAGTTAACAATCGGCAAACAATATCTCTCATCTCTTTTTAAACTATAGGTAAGATGCCACCCGGACCCTGAGATTTATTTTTTACAGAATTTATCTTGAGTATAGTGCATTCCACAGAGCTTTCAGAATTTAGCAGCAGTAGTGTTGTCATTCCACAAACCTTTTAGAGAAGGCATTAAAGTAAGAATTGCATTAAGGTATGACTCATTTCCTGGCGCATACAATTTATACTAGGTCAGCATTCACGGTTCAACTTCTGATATTCAGATCAAGTTCTAGATCAAACTGGTTTGTTTGACTTTCAAGAAATTTGAGTTCTAGTGAGTTCGAGAACCGAGATACCACTGTACAAGTACTCGGACAACAAAGTATGGTTTGGCGCGCAGTCCCAAAATGGAAAATAGTGCAAAAGTGCTAGAAACAGCTATAGAATGTGATATAAATAAATAGGTAGAAAATGTATATCAATATATTGCTTTTTAGTGATAAATGTGAATAGAGCCCCAAATATATCGTTTTGTTGTGCCTCTACTTCACACTGTTCAAAATTCCTCTTCATGATTTTTATTTGTAGATGCTATTGTTGGACTGAGCAATTCAAAAGGTTTTATTTGTATATTATGAACAGTTAGTTAATTGCCATTGACCATTTATGTTAGGATCAACTGGGCAGGATCTCAGGCTTGTGTATGTACACACATTTACAAGATCCCATTTATCAAAGGGAAATTGTGTATATATCTGCATACACTAGATTGGATAATTCTGAACTTTTTTTGCGAATGCCAATTTTTTTGTTTATATTTTTTTTGTTTTAATTACATGCATTTCTTCCTGAGGAAATTCACACAAAGTCTCATAAATGAGACCCATGGTCTCTACCTACCAGTTCTAATGAGAAGGTTACTTGGCCATCCCTGGAACTTACCCGTCAAATGATTGGTAAGCACAGCCAACAGTGTTTGTGCAGAGCTGCAGAGCCTGCCCACCAGTCATGTTATTAGCAACTGGCATTCTGAGCACATTGCTGCAGAAGAAAGGAAGACAAGTACAGATCTAGAGTCAAGCAGATACACAGAGTTAGACATCTCAATAAGTTCTTAAGTGGGAGGCTGGATCCAGCCTGGACAGCCTCAATAGTGACATGGAGCAGAAACAGGACTGTCCATTAGGGTCGTCAGCCCTAGTGTCACTTCCTGACCAGCATCTTCAAATAAATTGGGAGGAAACTACTATTGTGAATCTTCAGAAGACTTCAGAATGTCAGAAAAGCATTGTGAATGACAAAGGACTGGTGATTGAGAACACTATGGAAAACCTGTGTCTTTGCCCTTGGGCTGCTAAATCAATCGAATGAAGAAAAAATTCTTGAGACAGAGATATATGGAAAAATTACCTGAAGCCTTGTTCCTCACATTCTGACAACATCCTGGTCATTCAGTTTGTTATGGAACCACCAGAACCTTGTTGGACTATATTATAGTCCCAGCACCACTGGACCAGCAGAGAGTGGACATCTACTGACATGGGATGTTTATGACACAAAACCTTAGTGCCAGATTGCCCGCTAACATTCACATGATTAAGCACCTCTGGGTGGAATCCATCTTTGAACTTGAAGTAAGTTTGCATAAATCACTCGTGCTGTGTCATTGAACCTTCTGTTAAACTCAGGGAAAAAAATTCAGTCAGTTTATATTTCTGAGTTTGCAGATACGACCTTGAACCCAGCAGAAATATTTTTTTTAATAACACTGAACTCATGAACCATTAACTCATGTATGAGATGGCACATGTGTGGAAGCCAGACACATGCCATGTCTCTCTACTGACCTCAGAACCCTGATCATCTTCCTGCAGAAACTCCTGCTGAGTACAAAACTTGTAACTTCCCAGCAAACGAAGAAACAAATGAAGGAAACTGCAGGAAACTGCCAACTGCTCAAACCAAAGTGAATCCTCTGCTTGCTGAGTATAGTTCATGTTGTATTTGTTTCCCCCCTTTCTGCCTTCATGAGACTCTCTCTCCTTGCTCAATTCCTAGAGAATTAATAGACTCACAACCCCAGCCCCTACCCCCTCCATAGTGTTCCATCTTCACTCCAGGATGTTAAAAAGCTCCAATGAACCGTGGGGGGTGGGGGGGTAGAGGAGTTGCATCAGTGCTGAGCTTGCCAGCACACACAAATTACTTTCAGCTGTACAAGGGTTACATGTTTCAGAAAAACATCACACCCCCCTTACTCCAGCACATTTCCCTTAAGAAACTGACACAATATAAATGAGAAACTGAAGACTGATGAATATGAACCCGTACGGCCAAAAATTCATTTTATGTTTTTTTTTTAATTCTGGGTCAGGACTGGGGTCAAGAGTGTGGGCGAAGAATGAGTCTTCAAGCTGCATTGTGTAGATCTGGGATCATCACAGAAGAAAAATACACAGATTGACTAACACAGTGAAGGCTGGTCAATTGATACACAGCTTACACAGGTAATAATTCTTGGATATTTACACAATCATGAAAGACTACAGGTGGCATGTTTCAGGGGCTCAGTGTTTAAAATGAATAAGACAAGAATCATCCAGTGTAACATAATGAGCCCAGAATGTGAGGGAGCCATAAACTGGGCAGTATTTCTGGCCTTGTGGCTGCCGTTACTGCTTAGTCTCAGTCTTCTTCTTTGTCCCAACACCGTGATGAGAAGCCATGTGCTCCACATGTTTAAAATATCACACGCGCGTATATTCTCTTTCGTTACATTCACATAAACTTACATCAGAGCAATGGATCATGGCCGGACTCTACAACAGCTTCTACCCTCAGGCAGTAAGCCTCAAAAGCTAATCAGACTATTAATTTGTTTTTTCCTTTTATTTTTCAATTTTATCCATCTATAATCTCACTTATTACTTTAGGGATATAACAGTGCAGAAAAACAACAAAGCAGTATGATATACAAGGTCACAGTCTGCCCATAGCCCTGGAGATACCAAACTCAGAGAGAGAGGGCATAACTGGACAATTCATAAATGTCCTGACCCTAAACTCTGCCAGGAAGCTAATCATGTACAGAAAATATGGATTAAGACTGTGTTTGTACAGCAGATGGATAACAGTTCAATACCTAAAGACACTCTAAATTCAACAGCTAAGGATTTGTGCAGTTTTCTCTATGCTGTTTTTTTGGATCGACTTGGATTCTGGACTGACACCCTGTTTAGATTATGTCTTGTTAAGATCCAGGCCCCCCTTGGAAAAGGATGGATCAGGTCCTGAACCTAGCTGATAAATGTTGTTTTGATAAAGGACATCTCAATCGTCATTGTAGATTTTTGGAAGAGTAAGCATGGCCTAATGGGCCAATGAGGAAATAGCACTTTTGCATAGGCTGTGTTGGTTCAGGGATACAGGCCAGACAGAGTATATGAAACTATATAGTTTCTATACTATATACTATAAACTATATAGTTTCAGCAACTATATGTGGTCAGACCTACAGCTGAACTTATGTGTTCCAATGCATTGACTCATCCATGAGTTTGACCAGTCTGGCATATGGAACAGGGAAAGCTTGCATGTTGGTCAGAGTAGTTGTGGAAACTGGACGCAGTGATGAGAGAAACAAGGAGTGAGATGGCTGAAAGGAAGAGTGTTTCAAGACACAAAGCCCTCTGCTCACCTGAAATTAAAGTGACATCGATCACAGATGTAAAGTAAGTGTTCGCTTTCGAAGGGAAACAGAAAAAGCAACTGTCCCACCTTCTTGATTTTTCACTTTTGGCTGACCAGGAAAGGAGCTATTCTTTATGGATCATCTACCTATGAAATCTCATATATACCAACAGAATTACTCAATCTATCCTTCAGTCTCCGTGTCTCAGACATCCCAAGGAACACATTTACTGAAGACTTATATACATAAAAGACCATGTAATTGCAGACACATAATGACAGTTTTAACCTTTTTTGGATGCCACATTATCTAATGTGAGAAATGGTAACTGCATGTAATGCAACAATTCAATTATAGATGCAGTAAATGTTTCCAGCTTTTCCATGCAATGTTTCTGTCAACAGGATTAATTATTAGCACAGGAGATTATATTTTCCTCAAAATATGTGACTCTGGATGACAGTGTGCAGTAGGAATCTCGTAATCCATTTGAAGGGCAGAAGTATCCTGCTCTGTCTGGAGATCAGGGCAGCCATCTGAAATTTGCTTTAAACATCAGGGGACAAACCGACCTTGGAAACAGCAGCGATACTGATGATTTCTGTCTGCATACATGTCGCTCCAGCTGCCTGAGCGGGAATGTCCATTCCTGCGGGAATCTGTTCATTCCTGGGTGTGTGTCACTTAGAGGCAGAATAGACTTACGCCTCTTCACAGCTGCTCCTCATCTGAATAACATCACTCCTATGATTGGCATCAGGCTTCCCTCTGATGGATGTAAGACATGTCCAAAGACTGTTCAGTTATATAACTACCACCTTACTAGGACAAAGGCTAGAGCAGGATCTTCACTGGGTTGAACACAATGGCGTTTGAGAAATACTTGATAGCAATTCAGCATTTAGTGAGCAGTGTGCAAGGTGTAACGTTGGGTTAAATACGAGGGGGGGGGGGGGGTCAAGGTCTCCTCCCATTTAGGGTGGTCCAGGGGCATGCATTGGCAAGTTACTACCCCCCTCGTTTAATAGTGGCTGTGTGTTTAATAGTTTTGCTAGAACCACTTCTCTTAATTACCAAAGTAGGACAATTAATTAATTAGCTTTAGGCAGAATATTGAAGGGATCTGTCAATATCACACTGTAGAAATCTATAAACACTGATAAGAACTGTCAGCATCACACTGAAAGGAACCAACAATGCTGAAGCTATTCAGCTTCTAAGACAGAATAGTGACACCAGTCAAAGGTAACCTGGAAAACCATCAAACAGCAAGAACACCATCCAGCAACATTCTCTGCCGACCAGGCGTCAGATATTTGGACATCCTATTAGGTTATATGTTGGTTTGTTTTCATTTTGACATGCGCCCTACTGCCTAACTGAGTCAACTTATGCTCTGAATAGAACTGGGGAACTAGGCGTGTGTAAAAAAAATCCTATATAGGAATACAAATAAGTATCTTAAGATTGCAGATCTAGTTTGACGGTTAATTCACATCTGAATGTGTGTTGACGCAGTGGGTTGTGCGTCTGGCTCTGACTCACTGCACGATGCAGATGGCTAGCGGAACTGCAGCGGCATTTACCGTCTTTAACTGCCCCTCCCCCCCATTGCATGAATGTGTTTTTATCATTACATTTTTTTCGCTATTTTTCTTCTGGACCACAGCTGGATTTAAAAGCACTGTTTGGGGTGAAAGGTTTAATTTCAATGAAAATATGTTGGCTTGTCTATTTTTTCTTGAATATAATGAATTGCGTTTTGTTAAGTGTGATATTAAAATATTTTGTTAAAAAGCAATAAAACTGACTTGTGAGAGTCCCTGCTGCCATTCCAGAGCTGTCACATTTCCAATGGCAGCCTAAACCCAGGCAAACAGAGACCACCCCTATCTGAACACGATGCCAGTGCTTACATTGCAAGCAAAATTGTAAAAGCATGGCAGAGCAGGAAGCAGAGGTGATTGGGAGATGCAGCAGGAAGGGAAGAAAGCCAACCCCCTTTATTAAAAATGGTCTCTAAGCTCTCTGATAAAAAAAACTGGGTCAAAGCAAAGGGGCAGTGGAATCTCTGGATGCCTTATTCACCAGTATGTCTGTCTGAGTCTGCACTCCACACTGCAAATCTGAAAACAGGTGGAGCTTCTTTGAAGCCAGCTTGATTTGCATTTAGTAATCTGTGAGCTGGGTATTAAAAATAGCATGCATTCATCCAACGTTAATAAAAAAAGAAAGAAAACAAGGATTATAATATTCCTAACCAGGATTGACAGTTTATACAGTAAAAGCAAAACAAGTGATTTTTCCCTGGCATGTTCAGGACCTATAAACATTTATGACCCTTTCTTTCCAATAACAGAGCCTGGAATGTATGCAGATTCAATCTGATAAACAAGTAAGGGTCAGAAAGTTCCTCTTAAAAATAGAAATAACATCAGTTGTCTCTAACTTCCTGTTTGCGTTTATTGCCGAGTGCCAGGCTGCTATTTTTCATTTTTCCTATTTGAGATTTGAAACATGCAGGCATCCCATTTAGTGTGGTTGTCTGACAGCAGTTTTCTGTACGGTCCCACAGCACAGTGAAATTAGACGCAAGTTTCACTCTAACATATGTGTTTCACATCAAAACCAGGCAGCATGCCCGGTATGACTTCAACAGAAGAATAGCGGCCATTTTCATTTCATAAACACACAAAAATTATTTTTTTGTGACAGTACTACAGAACTTACCATAGTAATTACCAATGACTGATTCATTAAGACTCAGTGAATAAGTTTTTCTCCCTGAAGAAAACACATGGAATAGCTCAGTGCATGAATAAACCTTAGTTGGAGTCACATACTTAATGTACAATAAAAAGGAGCTTGGGTTAATTTGAATCATTCAAAAGGGAACAAGGAAAGAAAACATGCACAATAGTTTGTAAAAGTTTTGGGTTCAGATTGGGGAAGGAAGACCATCCCTGAACAGCCAATTAAATGTAGCCACAGAGAACTCTTTGCAGTCTTGAATGAAATCCACTTCATCCCTATCTCAATATGCCAGTTTCTGATACCATAATGTGGCATGGAATATGTCTCACCTCCAGACAGTATACTGCCTTCCAGCAGATAACAGACCACATAGCATCAGAGTTTTCACAATGTCCTTTACACAGATGCAATCAAACTACATCAAATACTACACATGTAACCCTTCACTAAAAGACTTCTCCAAGGTGTACAACATGTGCACACGCTTCTAAATGGGTTTCTGTCCAAAAGGACTGTAGTGACAAAACATCCCTGATAGGAAGAATATAACAAACTAGCATATTTGCCTCCATCTTTCCAGTGCCTATCCTTTTAATGAAATTAACAACTCCAAATTCTATTACAACAAGACAAATGCTAACAGAAAGAATTTTGATTTTCATACTTTTTTCATAATTTTTCTTATAAGGCATTTGTTTTGTCCCTGTAACGTGTGTTTTATTGTTTGGGCAACAATAAAATATGTGTCTCCATATTTTAGAAAAACATAGGAATACAAGGGGGTGGCATGGTGGTGCAGTGGTTAGCACTGTTGCCTCACACCTCTGGGACATGGTCTCATGTGTGTGGAGTTTGCATGTTCTCCCCGTGTCGTCGTGGGGTTTCCTCCGGGTACTCCGGTTTCCCCCC
>JABFEA020000067.1:31172661-31184524 GCA_019775915.2 Cyphomyrus plagiostoma
GCCTTCAGTGAGAATCTACCAATGGTCATGAAAATAAAGAAAACACATTGAATGAGGTGTGTCCAAACTTTTGGCCTATACTGTATATATATATATATATATATATACATACACACACACACACACACACACACACACACATACACTTGGTCCATAAGTGATTATTTAGGCCAGTTCTTTGGAACATACAACTGAGAAATCAGTACAAGTGATGTATTTTGTGAAACCTCAAAAACTAGGCCTGACTTGAGAACCACTTTGATTAAGACTGTTTGTAATGGGACCAGCTTTTTACCCGTGTAAAAACGTATCAATATGCGCATGCGTGACGTTTCGGAGGACCGATGCGTTCATATTACAGTCAGATACAGATCACTGGTACTTGAATGTGAACCGTCAAGACAGACAAATCCGATCTGAGCAAAAAATCGGAACTGAACGGTGTGGCTGGCAGTGTTAACGCAGCCATAGCTTAGACTTAACGAAACGCTTCTGAACGAATCTTTAAACTGAAACGAAATCCCCGAAAAAACTTGCATTTCCTCACTCAAAGAGCTGGAACCGTACTCTGAGCCTCTAATGGTGTTGTACGGCTGAAGGACCGTGCCGCCCGTATAACTTCATTTACTCTGATCTATACTTTTACCTAATAAATGCACAATTGACTATCTTTGAACGGGGTTCCCTCCAAAACCCAGTTGTGTTGCCTTGTGTCAAAGCAGCTGGTCCCTGGCGATGACAGCTACTAATTGTGACTCCGCTTACAAAACTTTACATCGTAGCTACTGGGACCAAATTATACGTATATAATTTAATAAACAAAAAGTAACACATGCACTAGCAAAGAATTTTCGTGGCAATAGAAATAAATCTTGTAGTGTGGAGCGCAGTTTCACAGCAAATAGATGACACATTTCTTTTCACCTAAGTTTTCTCGTTAATTTATCATACATTTTAAACAACATTCCTTTTGTAATAATTAGATAAAATAATCTTACCAGTCTTCCATGATGTTCAGAAACCGCTTGCTGGACAGATTCATGTGGGCTCCCGCTTTGAATTTTAATTCTTATTGACTGCTAGCCAATCGAGTGTGAAGGAAAGCAAGCAATGAAAATACGATGGAACACAGCAAACAGCCAATAACAATGCTAAGCTTCTGACAGGTGCGGAGCCAGCAGTTGTGACTTAATTGTCTGCCACAGACCTAGACTTAGTACTACCGTAATTTTTGCTATTATAATTCAGTAACAATACCCTAGTATCACTCATACGTCTATATTAGGTCACACATACTAGGCAGCTTTAAATAAAATCGCAAACTGGTCGTCCTTGCTGCAGATCCAAAAGTGACCTCACATACTGTCTTGACAATTATGTCTTGACAATTAGCAAGCGACTCGAGTATTATCTCGTTTAGACATAACTTATGTACGTCGGGCAGACGCTGGCCAGACGGATGTGTGCTTTGTGGGTACTATCGTGTACTAGTAATATAATAATACCATATTACCACCAATTATTAAGCCATTTTTAGTGAGGGTTAGAGTTGGGGGAAACCTGGCTAAAACAACATAGACCACAAAGCTGGGGTACACCCTGGATTATTATTATTAGTATCATCATAATAATAATAATAATAATAATAATAATAATAATAATAATAGAGGCCCCAGGTCGAGTAATATATGTGTGTGCGCCTTTAAGAAGGGACCGACAGCCTGCATGACGAGGCGCAGGCAGGAAGTTAGACCTACAGCAGGCGGTGAATCTGTCTGTATTATGGTGCAACTGATCCAAACCAACAGAGGTTGAACTATTTTTATTTGCTATAACGCGGTCTTGTGAGTGATACAGATGTCTGCAGAATAATAGTGAGAGGGATGAAAGATTACACACATACGTGTATGTGATTCCACCCACAGAGTGGAATTCTCCAGAAGCGAGGATTAGGCGTGCAGTATTACGCGAAAGTTAGACGCGCGCAGCTAGTTGCAATGGCAACACGTGGCGTTTCTTATCCCTCAGCTAGTGCTCCGAATTGACGTATTCTCGTTAACCACTTTACCTCTGCGTGTGTAGTCACTCATACTCATTCATCATGTCAACCGACCCTTTGATTCACAAACTCTGCAGCATATTTGACCAATTTAAATATGTATCTGTTGTCTTTGAGCTTTTCCAGTAAAATGGGAATGGAGAGGCACGAATTAGGCTTGAGATGGGCTTCAGCACTTGTAATATGTAATGTTGGGTGGATGCAAAGTTTTGCTGTAATTTCTTATGAAGATAGTCATTTTCAAAGGAAAGGACCATACAACAATTACAATCATGTATTTTAAGTTGGCTGCTTTCAGTGGCAGAAGATTTTTGGTCAATCTAAAAAATATTGTAAAAAAAGTCAAAACGCCTCCTTCGGTAACCTTTAGATTAGCATCCTTCCAGCCCTGTCAGAGGGCGTCCACGTTCATTCAGGTGCCTTTGGCTGGCTTGCTTTGTTGGGGCACAGTGAACGTGGCAAGCTGCCATGAGGCATTGGCCTCTCAGCAGAGAAAGCAAAGGAAGTTTGTAGTTAAGGTGCGGATTGACCAGATAGGCTTTGCCTTGCGTGTGGGTCTCCGCACCCTGGTCCTGCTACTCAAGTTCAGCCCGTTACTGCTGTTGTACCCGCTGTGTCTGGTCTCGTGGCGGCTTCGCGGGATCTGGCTAGATGCCCTGCTCTGGGTCACAGAAACCTCTGGGCCCACCTTCATCAAACTTGGCCAGTGGGCCAGCACCCGGCGTGACCTCTTCTCCCCGGCGTTCTGCGATCGCTTCTCCAAGCTGCATGTGCGTGTTCCTGCTCACCCCTGGACCCACACTCAGCGCTGCCTAAACCGGGCCTTTGGTGACACCTGGAGGCAGCTGTTCATCTTTCAGAACCGGGAGCCTGTGGGCTCAGGCTGCGTGGCCCAGGTCTACAGGGCCATGGCCCGGGTGGACCGTGTGGAGGACCCAGCGTTCCACCAGGGGCTGGAACAGATGGAGGGGCAGGACCTTCTGGAAGCCTGGGAGATCCCTGGGCTCAGTGGAGTGCTGGCGTTCCTTTGGGGGCATGGAAGGGATGAGGGGGATGAGATCAGAGAAACAGAGGCCCAAAGTGGGCAAGGAGAACAGGGACCCAGCCTGGCTGGAAACCCTCTTTTGCCGGTGGCTATCAAGGTGTGTATTTATTTAATCAAGAGATCATGTTGAGCAGCTGAAGTCTGGCAGCATCACTTTTGGGAACACAGGTTGGATAGAAGATAGGGTAAGGGAGAACTTTGTTGATCCCACGGTGAAATTTAAGGGATCTGTGAGTATGTAAGACTGATCTAGGAGCACTAGCCATGGAACAACACTGAGTAGTTGTACTTAGGGAGGTGCTAATTAGTGATGATTAGACAATTTAGGTCTAAGATTATTGTTTAGTCACTGTGCTGCAGTTAGCTGTTGGCAGCATGTGACAGCCCCTTAGTGTAAACAGTTACTTGTTATTCTGTCTCTAAGGTATGGTGAGTGCTATGGTGTGGTGGAAAAGGATGTGTGCCGAATGAGCTGATGAGCCCCTGTCCCCTTATACAGGTGATCCACCCAGGCGTCAGGGGCCAGGTGAAGGTGGACCTGCTCCTCATGCATGTGGCCAGCCGACTTCTCTCACTCCTGCCAGGACTTAGGTGGCTCAGCCTGCCAGAGGTGGTGCAGGAGTTTGAGAAGCTGATGACCAAGCAGGTGAGCAGCATCTTGTGCTCCCAGGTCATTCTGGACATAAGATTTTGACATAAATGCTCCTTTTTCATTTTTACTCGTGAGATGAATCTGGCAGATTCCTTCCCTCTGGTCAGATTGACCTTCGGTATGAGGCAGAGAACTTCGAGCGATTCCAAGTCAACTTTCAAAATGTGGATGCAGTGAGGTTCCCGACACCCCTGAGGCCATTTGTCACAAGGGACGTTTTGGTGGAAACGTTTGAGGTGAATGTGAAAACTAGTTACCTCCAAAGCTTCATCATTATGGGGTTTTGGATTGTCAATAAAATTATTATCACAGGCCTGCGTTTGCACTCATGTTAAGGAGCTTTAACGATTCTTTTATACCTTATATTTAGTTAATGGTTTCTGCACCGAGCCAAAACATTATGGCCACCTCCATATGACACAAATAATGTTGAATATCTTGTAAAAATTGCATTTCAAGGTCTGGAATATATTAGACAGTAAGCCAGCATTTGATACTCGTAGATGACGTGTTTAATGCAGATGAAATGGGCTGAGAGAAAGGCCTGAGTGAATTTGGATGCTAGGTATTATAATTTTGGTACTTGAAGAAAGTACCAAAAATACGGTACTTCAAGGTGTTGATTTTCCACTGTTGTAAAAACTGGTACTGGCACCGAGTGACAGTATTTATGCAAATACCTTTTTTTTTCGCCCAATAGGCATAATCAGGTTTTCATTCATGAAATTTGTTTTGCTGAGTGTTGATGGTTTCTGGAGTTATAACTTGGACGGCACATTGAATGGCATCCCACAGCTCTGACATACTTGAATTGCTTCCCACCCTTGTAAAGCTCAAAATCTCAGACCTTGCCATGCACTGTTTTTATGATATATTCAGCATTATTTGGTTTGGACAAATAATGGAGGCAATGTTTTAACTTACTGATGTGTATACAGGCAGTCCCCAGGTTAAGAACATCCGACTTATGGACAACTCATGCTTATGAACGGGATGCCATTCTTCTGTAGTGTAATTATTATTAATTGGCCTACAAATTTGACTAAAAGGCAGACTAGGGACTGCCTGTATTACTGCAACCACTCAGTTTAGGACCCTTGCTAATAGTTACAACATCAAGGCTTTTCCTGGGATATGAACTGCCAACCATCATATGACAAATTTTAATTGGTACTCTAACTGTGCTGGACTTTTGCCGCTTTACCTAGTGAATCCCTGGAGGAGAACCACCAGTGGATGACCTGCAGTCAGGTGATGTTGGCCTTCATAGTGCAATTACTGTCACAGGAGAGCGAGCCCATTTCAAGCTTCCTGGGTCAGGAGGTGCCAGAGGATGTCAAGCGGAAGATAGCCCGGATGGGAGTCGATGCTCTCCTGAAGATGGTGAGCTGGACGGACCAGGTGGCAGATGCCTCAAAGGGGAGGTGAATTACTTTGGGACTATATGTCTTTTCCCAGGTGTTTGTGGATAACTTTGTACATGGGGACCTACACCCAGGGAACATCCTGGTACAGGGCGAGGGGGGACCGCCTCCCCCAGGAGCGATGGCACTGACGGACCTGTGCGACACGGTGGTGGTGACTGTGAGGCCATCAGGGCCACCCATGCGCCTGGTTCTGCTGGATGCTGGCATTGTCGCATGGCTCTCAGACGGGGACCTTCGCAACTTCCGCGCCGTTTTCACGGCCGTGGTACACCGCCAGGTGGGTCTCTAGGATCAGACCTGTCAGGACAGTCTTGGCTGAGCCTGTGTTCCGAATAACACTCCCTGTGCACCGTCCGCAGGGAGAGAAGGTGGCTGAGCTGATTCTTACCCACGCCAAGGCGAGCGAGTGCACCGATGTTCCCAGGTTCAAACAGGAGATGGCAGCACTGGTGAACGAGGCCCTTAGCCATACACTCTCTCTAGGGAAGGTACTGCTCTGCTCCTTCAGCTTTTATCCACAGAACACCTGTGGATCTCAGCTCATTTCCTTACTAATTTAACATCCACCAGATATTTAACAGCTTCATGAGTGAATCGATAGCTAAATGTGAAGATCGAAGAAACTCAACGACATGATCTTGCTTTGCTATTCTTGCTTTGTGTGTAGGCTTTCAGTCCACCTCAGTTTTTTTATGTTGTTGTGCCAAGTTTACCAGTTTATACTTCTCTCTGTACTGAAATCGTTGGCAAAAGGATACTAGAAAAGACAGTAGTGGGTGCGTAATTGTATAGTATTAGTAAATTAAGAATGTGTTGATGCTGATGTGTAAACTCACCAGCAGTCCTGGTGCCTGGCTAAGTGCTGGGGTCACCGCAGAACCAACTTTATTAGCAACTCATCACAGCTGCATGCTTTCAGCAATTAGTGCCTTGTCAGAAACTGAGCATTTTTAGTGTTAGCGCCTCAATAGAACTGAGCGCTTCCCATGTTAGCGCCTTGTCATGCTAGAACTGTGTGCTTTCCGTGTAAGCACCTCACAGTAACTGAGTCCGTTCAGCATTAGCACCTTGCTAGAACTGAGCATGTTCATCACTAACACTTCACAATTCAGTGCTGATGATGCAAACTGACCCATGCTTGTCTGCTTTTCAAGGTGCAAGTGGGTGATCTGCTCTCCAGAGTTTTTAAGCTGTTGATGGCCCACAAGGTATATTGATGTGGTAACCAGCCTAAGATAATAACCACCATGTTTTATGAAGCTGATTGAGATGGCATTGTATCCCATTTCCTTTTCTATTCATGTCCAGCAGAGGGAGCCAATCCTTGAAACTATGCAGTGTGTCAAATGCCTTGAATGAGGGCTAGATGCAATTTCACTTTCCTTTTTTTGGGTTTCATAGGTGAAGCTGGAAAGCAACTTTGCCTCCATTGTGTTTGCCATCATAGTGTTGGAGGGGTTGGGAAGGTCCCTGGATCCCACCCTGGATATCCTGGAGGTCGCTAAACCCCTGCTCCTGAGAAATGCTACTTCTCTCATCTGATGTCCCTCAATGCCATGCAGCTCATTGGCTCAGACGGCATGTGCTACTTTAGCCAACGATATCCAGTGTTTGGATAGTGATGAACCCTGTACTAACGTTTAGACTGTGAGTTTAGTAAAAAAGACTTCAGGATATTAAGTCACGAAATAATGATTGTCAGGACTAATATGTTAATAGTAATACT
Source organism: Cyphomyrus plagiostoma (assembly GCA_019775915.2). NCBI lineage: Eukaryota > Metazoa > Chordata > Actinopteri > Osteoglossiformes > Mormyridae > Cyphomyrus > Cyphomyrus plagiostoma. The sequence goes on from JABFEA020000067.1 coordinate 31,179,571, forward strand.
GTCCTGCAAATCTATGCACAGAACATGGGCCCACTGTAGAAGACAGCTATACTGAGTTTATTTCCTCTATTGTCTCTTAATGTCTGTTTACACCGAAGGTGCAGTTAATTACCTGCATGTCTCAGTACAAACCTGAGCAAACTATCTCAGGAATTAGGGGTCTACGTTTATCAAAATTTCATTAGACCAATTAAAATGTTTCAGACCAGTGTTTAATATTGAAGTGCACATCCTTTAAGAGTTCCAGTAATCTCAAGCGCATGGTTACATGCTTTAAAATCCATTCTGAAATGTAGCATATTTACTCTTGTGTTATTGTCTGTATCATAATCGTAAATCGTCTTATGCTGATCTCATTGTTGAAAGGAAGGTTTTGTGATTTAAACATTGATTTTTCTGGGTGAAACCATATCCTCATATTATCGGTCAAGTCATGGCCTTAATCTCAGAAGACGGTTATGGTGACCCCCATTAGTGCATGTTGTCAAAAACTGTGATGGGTCGATTTATCATACATCGTCAGGCAGTGATTGGATGAACCTACTTCCTGTGTGTTCCTTGGAGGATTCTTATTGGGTGAAACCTGCCAGTGAGTTACAGAACGCAGTAACGCTGCCCACTACTGTTTCTGAATACAGTAACTCTGCTCACCATGGGCTCAGAAGTTATATTTTCTCTCTGTCAGTAGTGATAAGATGAAGCACGCTGGAAAGGGAAAAGCATGCCTGAGGGAAATTAAATAGATAAAAATAGTACTTCAGCGGATGGAAATGATGGGGAGGATGCAGAATGTACATGAATGAGCAAAAGATGGAAGTCAAATTTTGACTATGAGGCACATAGGCTGAAGCTAGTTCACGCCAAGCTAGCAGTTTGAACATTTCGAGTTTTATTAAATCTCTTAATGTGAAACAGGACATTCCTCTGACGCATGGAAGAACAGTCAGCATGGCTGAAAGAGCGATCCAGGAGCTTCTGGTGCAAAACGTCATGGTCAGAACTACTGTTATTGCAAAAATTTTGAACTGATTTCACCAGCATCACATATATCCAAGAGCAGCACTGTTAATGTAAGACTAGGGTAAAGACTACAAAAAAAATAAATAATTAGGGGAAAAAAGATGAAGAGAAACATCTAATGAGCAAACACAATCACCTCAACACTAACGAGATTTGGTCACTGCCACAACACCAGTGATTTTCCTACTTTGTTTTGATAAAGGTATTGAGGTTTATTAACAAAAGAGCAAGTTGACATCTACTCAGAATTTATTGTGAAAACAGTCAATTTACTAATGGGTGTGAGCAGGGGGAGGAGGAGTGATGTGGTCTGGGGTCCTTGGAATGACCACAAAACCAGGCTTCCTCCAATATGACAAGAAGCATGGGATCTGTCCATGTGTGTGTCCCTCTGCTATTGAAACAGAAGAGCGCTCAATATGGGTATGTGTGCAAACTCCTTTTTAAACACCAGTTCTGGAAATGGCAGCTGGGAGAACAAGCAACCAGGCAGTTTAAAAGACAGTACTAGAAAAGTGATGGATGGGCAGTGCGGAGGATGCCATCTTGGTGAAGGACCTCATAGGATGTCTTCACTGGAGGCGAGACTTCCCAATGGATGAATGGCACAAACAAAACACTGAGAGAACAAATGAAATTTGTCAACACAACTGAATAACATGTTCTTCACATTTTTAAAAATGTCAGACTGTACCTGCTGTCACACTCGTTTTTGAAAGCTTCTCAGAACAGGAAGATCAGTCTCCTGTCACACTGGCAGCGGCTACAGTACCCCCTGTTGAAGGATAGCAGAATGTCGCAGGCAGTTCTGAGTCTGCTGTGTAAACACCCTGTGGGAAGGCTCTAGGCACCACTGGGAGAGGGGGTACTTTGTCAAGGGTCTGCGGCTCCATAAAAGGTCAGGAATAAGTCTGGCGGGGCAGAGCCTAAGTTTTGAAGGCTTCCCACCAATAAAGATTTTAACATTTGAGCAGCAAACTCAAAAGATGTCCTGGCTGTGTAAAAGAGGTATACTATTTGAAACTAGATCAAGGATTGGCCAAATCGAAAGGAGGTGATGAAGGGAGCAAACATCAATTCCTCTTGTCCAAGAGCTCAGAGGCAAATTGGTCCAGTCCACAAAGTCAAGGAGATCAGGAGAGTTTGACTTCTAATTCCTGACTAAAGCCTTCTAGCAGTGTTCCCCATACCTGCAGCTTCCCTTGCTGGCTGGGAGGTCTGTCCACAGGACTGGCAAGTATTTGCTACTGTCTGCCAGTAAAGATGTCTTGGAAGACACAATCATGTTTATCATAGCAACACTCCTGCTCCCCTAACTGTAAAACATCCTGAACAACTTTGGCTGGAAAACATTCTGTAAACACCAGCGGTCCAATGTCCACCACAGGCTCACAAACTGACACGTACAGACGTGCTATGTTGGGGGGAGGGGGGGTGGACAGCATGCGTGACTTATGGGTCACTGGCACATGGAGGAAGACAGGAATGGGCAGAGCTGTTCTCCTGTTGGTCACATCGTGGGCCTGTGGGTGGACTGCTCCTGTTATGGGCATGGTGGTGTGGCCAATTGGCCACGCCCTTAAGAGCCACACCCCTAAAACAGGGGCAGAGTCACAAAGCTGCACATATGTGCTGTGCTAGTCTCTGTGAATGGGGTCTATTCAACGCTCCATCTGGAACAGGGCAAGGGCAGACCACACCCACCAGTCCCGTCCCCCACCCTCCTCCTCCGGCCCACATGAGGGGCAGCAGTTTGGAAGCCTACCCACAGAGGGGTGGAGCACCGCTACGAGGTGAGCCAGGGGTGCATGAGGCACTCCCCAGCAGTGGCTCTTTTCTCTGGGACCATCTCCAGCATGGGCAGGAGGAAGTGGGTGAAGTGGGCGGCATCTTCGTGGGCCCAGCCATACTTCTCCACCAGCACATCAAACAATGACCAGGGTTTCAGCTTGGTGATGTGCCTCAGCTCCCCTGCAGATGGCAGCACACAGAAGCAAGTAGAGACTCGCGTTAAAGTCAATGGGGTTAAAGCCAACAATAAAACAAAAGCTATAACAGAGAGACTAAACAGTGGCAAGTGTCACATATTCACGTTAACAATACATCACAGGGAGAAACATAAACCATTAGTCAAGCAGAAGCTTCCAGTTATTTAGATGCTAAATGGAATGGATACACCATTCTGGCTACAAAGCAATGTGGAAAACCATCAGAAATCAAGCAAAATTCTTTATATCAAACCCAAAAAGCTCTGTGTGTTTGTGTATTTCCATATGATTTTCAGAGGAAACAAGTGTGAATATAAATCAGCCAGCTGTGTCAGTGTGTAACAATGTTTACTGTGTTACTGTAAAGATGATTGTTAGTGTGACAGTGCCCTCCCCCCAGCATTACCTCTCATAGTTAAGAATTTGTGGTGGTGATTACTGGCAGCTCCGTGATCAGAGCAATGTGGTCTGGGGCTCATGGGTACATGACATGATGGGTATTGTGACGTCAGCAATACAGACATGAAGGGCCTAGTGGACACTCTTAGCCAAAGGCCTAGGCCATTACCCTCTTCATAATATAAACTGCTATTCGATCCAATGCATTCTCAATATATACAGACAGTGCCACCGATAATATGTCATTAAATGGTTAAACTGATGCACTTTACATTATCTAGTAATGAATGCTTTTTTTCTTAAATTTAAGTTTCTGGTTGCATGCTTGTCAAAGAATGTCCACCAGTCCTGTCCAGCTCTGTGCCTGCACTACCTCTCCGGTTGAAGAATTCCCGGGAATATTTTCCGGAAAGTGCAAATTGTCTTGGGATGCAGCCCAACAGCTCAATGATGTGAGCTATGTGGTCTACAGGAGAAAAGGCAGGAGAAAAAAGTTTTAGTGACACAATCAACCAGCAGTGTGCACTGGAGCAAAGGAACCAGGCAGGAGTAAAATCTCACAAGTCAAGCTCCAGAATAGTACTGTTCATGGAAGAGCACTGGGTGTTAGAGTTGAGAAGCCATTTTACGGCATTAGAACTACATCTCATTTTCACTGAATCTTAGAACAATACCCATGAGATCTTTGGTACCTCTTTCCACCAGTACTATGCCAGTGACGCTGCTGGTGCTGACAGGGACCTGGTTCTCAGGTGGTGCTGAAGTGGCATGACCTGAGAAGTGTCCCGCATTTCCACTACATTACTAAGAGATGACCTGTTCTTTTCAGTGATTCTGTCGAATTGGTTTTCTAATATAAAAATCAAACTTTGTCAAATTATATGAAAACCCACAACAACCTTTTTAAAATAGTTTAAAAAGCTACATTTGCTTTTCGTAGACTGTCTGGAGCCATGTTGCCTAAAGAGCCCCTTCACATCCATTTATTTGTACTGTGTGCATGTTAGCAAGTTCCACACACTTGGATGAAGTGGTTACTAGGCAATTCTCATGAGACTGATAAGACCCATAGGAGTTGTTTATGATATAATTAATTCATGTATTATTATTGTTTACTATTTAAAATGTATATAATTTCTTTATTGGCTGCTGGTATAAATTTTTATTATTAGATTTCAGTGTTTCCCCTAGGTTTACAGTTTTGGGGGGGGAGGGGGGCAGACGGACGCATGCTCTCTGTCCGCTGATGGGAGTGTGCTCACCTATGTGTACACACGTGTTTGTGCGCGTGCATTGCGGCAGAACTCTGCCGTGCGCAATACAGAGAGCAGAGGAGAATTGTAAACGTGTGACCGTGTAGAGACAAAAAATAAAAGCTGTTGTGTAAATAATATAAATAACATATGGCTATTTAGGGGGCGGCATGGTGGTGCAGTGGTTAGCACTGTTGCCTCACACCTCTGGGACCCCGGTTCTGGTCTCCGCCTGGGTCACATGTGTGTGGAGTTTGCATGTTCTCCCTGTGTCGTCGTGGGGTTTCCTCCGGG
>JABFEA020000067.1:31184624-31195100 GCA_019775915.2 Cyphomyrus plagiostoma
CCCTGCCTCGTGCCCGTTGCTTCCGGGATAGGCTCCGGACCCCCCGCGACCCAGTAGGATAAGCGGTTTGGAAAATGAATGAATGAATGGATGGATGGCTATTTAGTTTGTTTAATAAAAGGACATTGTGTAGACCTGTTCTATAGGAAAGGTGACCTTAAATGACTTCTGTTGTGATCTCACTGTTTACATGTATATAGCTGAGATGACAATAAAGTTCACTTTGACTTGATCTGGCGCTATTTAGATAAAAATTAAACAAAATTAATTTAGCCAACGTGCAGTTGGGGGGACGGGGCGCCCCCCTAATATAATGGTAGGGGAAACACTGGATTTATTTTGTTTGGTGTGAGTTACTATGTTTTGGAGTTGCATTCCTCTAACCCTATTTTACCATTTTAATATGTGTATTTTTTGTATGCGATTTTAGTGAATGTGAGGTTATTCAGGAATGCATTAGTGGCATTGTAGCAGGACTGACTGTATATCATCATCTCGAACATATACTCAATTTTGAATGTGTACCTGTGTTTCAGTCTTCACATTAGGGGGTGGCTACCAACAATGAATACAGACCAATGGAGCACTTCCAAACTTTATCCGACCTGCACCATTATTTAATTTGTTAATCATTTGCCCCATATTATGAATGCAGCCTGCATTCTTCTGCTCTACTTTAATTTCTCCATTGACTTTCACTATTCTAAAACAATTTTCTGAAGTACAGTGGTACCTCGGTTCTCAAACTCATTAGAACTCAAATTTCTTGAAAGTCGAACAAATCAGTTTGACCAAGAACTCGATCTGAATAGCACAAGTCGAACCGTGAACGCTGACCTAATATTAATTGTACGCGCCAGAAAATGACAAATACTACAATGCAATTCTTACTTGAATGCCTTCTTCACAGACGATTGGACGATTAACCAAATAAAGCAGTGCAACATTACAGTAACTAACAATAAATAAACCGCTAACTTACTGTACTATTACAGCATTTATGTCATTTATTAAAACTTTATTTTACCAGTTAAATTAACTAAAAACCTGTTTTCACTGCTTTACGTGATATTCGGGAGAAATAGCAGATTACGCATTAAAACTGCCTGGGATACAAACGTCATGCGTGTAACTAAACTCTTCAGCCAATAAGGGCAAAGGTATGTTAGAAACTATGCCAGAAGGGGTTTGAAACTTTATTCCTGCTAGGTGTAGTGGTGGAGTCGCACGCAGGCGGTTCCAGTTTGTGCAGCAGGGTGAAAGATCGCAATGCGTCTAACCATAATGCATTGCGTCAGGATCAGAATGCGTTGCTTTAAGCCAGCGCTGTAAGCGAGTCGAACATGAGGTTAACGAGGGGGCGTGGCACACAGAAGGAGCGGACAATCGGGGCAGGACAGGGGTAATGTTGGGATAAGATCTTTATCGTTTTGGAAGCCATTAAGAAAAAAAAGGCTCTTCTTGTTTTATCCTGTTCATTTTGTGTTTACATACAGTACTAAAAAAACGTGTTTAGGTGTAATTTTGGGGGGAGCGGGAACCAATAAATTGGTTTTCCATTATATCTTATGGAAAAAATTTGATTAGAACTCGATCTTTTTAGGATCCAATCCGGAGTCTGGATCGGATTAAGTTAGAGAACCAAGGTACCACTGTATATTGATCTTCTGGTGATGACCGGATTGCCAAAAAACCATTTGTCCCCTCTGTCACCATTAATTAAAATTTTTCCTGCTACCATCAATGTCTGTGGTCATGATTTCAAGGAAATAAGACTCTGCTGACCTTGCATGCTGACATCAGAGATTTCTAGTTTCAGACCAGCAGTTTCAGACCAGTAACGAATTAGGTATCAGCTCAGCACTGGCGCTAGTACAGTGTTGCTGGAAAAGGTCTAAGGGAGTTTCATGTGAGAACTGTGTGATTAACAACTTACCTTCATCCCGGGAATAGTCCTCTCCAGAGTGTGGTTCAAATAGGTAGTCTCCAGTGGAAAGCTCAAATGCCTGGAGGAGGAGAGGTACAATCACACACATATCTGTATATAATCAAACACCTGTCTGTCTATAAACAAACACCTGTCTGTGCAAAGAAATACCTGTCTTTGTATATTGACATACCTATTTGTGTGAAATAAAAATACCTGTCTGTGTATAATCAAACACCTGCTGCCTGTGGTCAAACACCTATCTGTAAACAAACACCTGTCAGTACACAGAAACCCCTGTCTTTGTATACTCACGTATCTGAGTATGTGCTATGCAAATACTTGTCTGTGTATCAAACATCTGTCTGTAACAAAATACCATCCTTAGAAGCATTACATGAGGAGAATTTGAGAGTGGATGATGATCGCATGGCTCACCATGCAAGCGGTGCTCCAGATGTCAGCGGGGGTGCTATAGCCTGCCCCAATCAGGACCTCGATAGAGCGGTACTGCCGTGTCTGGATGTCCTCAGTAAAGTGTTTATGCTGGAAGAAAGAAGGGGCATCTGAACATAACACAAAACCTTGATCTATCTTGTCCCCCTCCTCTGCATCACTGCACTGCCTCTACCCCACCCCATTCCAAACTGGCTGCTTATCCTCACCACCCAGCAGGCGTTGCCAAGGTCTGCAATCTTTACTCTCAGGTTCTCAGCATTTCGGGGGTCCAGGGGGTTCACCAACAGATCTGCTGCACGAGTCTTAGCTGGGGGGGAAGGGGGGGGGGGCATACACAAACAGGCTTTTAAAATAAGCATGTAAAAACCTATGGGGATAAAGGGAGTGAGAGACAGGATGTAAAAGTGGCTGACCTTTGGAGGAGTGTCAGTAAGGTATGTGAGGCTGATCATTGGGGGTTTGTCTGTGAAGTGTATGAGGCTGTACTTTGAATGTGTGTGATGTATTTGATGCTGAACTTTGTTGTATGTGAGGTATTTGAGGCTCATCTTTAGGGGTGTGTCTCTGAGGTGTGTTAGGATGATCTTTGAGGGAGCGTGTTGATGAAGTATGTGAGGCAGACCTTTAGGGGGTGTATCTGTGAGATGTATGAGGCTGACCTTTGGAAACATGTCGATGAGGTGTGTGAGGCTGATCTTTGGGGGCGTCCCCAGTGCTTGAAGAGGACACAGTACGGCTGCGGTCAGTAGGAGCACTGTGCAGAGGGGTTTCCCCACTGGGTAAGGGGTCCTGGGGCAGCTCTGGGTAACGAGGGCTGGTACCTCTGTGCTGCGCCCCATTGGCAATCCCTGGAGCTTCTCCATTAAATAGGTCATAGGAGCAGCTCAAAGACACATCCCTGTCTGTGATACTAAGCTCCGACTCCACCAGGGGGCACACTACCTCTTTGGCCTCCAGCACTACATGCCCATTTGCTTTAGGACCTTCCTCATCTCCTCCTTTCTCAGCCTCTTCTTCTTCGTCTTCATCATCATCATCATCATCATCATCCTCATCATCATCTTCATCCTCTTCTTCGTCCTCATCATCTTCTTCCTCCTCTTTCTCTTTGTCATTCTTGCTCTCCGTCTTCTCTTCTTTGCTCACTGTCTCTTCATTCAGACCTTCTTTCTCCACAGAAGGCTCCTTGTTCTCTGCCTTCGCCTTCCTTCTCTCCTGGTCTTCCACGTTTTGATCTTCGCCCACCTCTTTCTCCTCCGCTGCTCTCTCTTCCACTCCGGGTCTGCCTTCAGGCTTGAGTAGGGGCTCTCTCTCTGCTGTGTCCCTGTTCTCAGGTCCCTCAGCACCACATAGACCCTCCCGAGGCTGCCGGTAATCCAGAGCTGCGCCTGCAGCAGAGGAAGGCCAGAGAGAAAGCAATGAAAAGGGAGGAGAGAGTGGCAGAGCACCACACCCTGTCTCCATGGCTGAGCTTTATTCAGCGCTCTGTGACTCAGAAAGGAGTCAGCGGAGGCTGACTAACACTGGTGGGCTCCTCTGAGTCACAGCCTTCCTCTATGACACTCCACGGGTCATGGGCTGCGCGGCAGAATTAGCGCCATCTGGCCCGCCTCTCACTACAGGTATCCAGGCCAGGGGAGGCTGGGATGCCGGCCAACTGCAGGCACTCTTTTCAGTTTTACGAATGAGGGTTTTTATTACAGTTAACTTGTGCAGTCTGATTTTGTGCATGTATTAATGATTAAAACGCAATATCAACTGAAAAACATAAATGATGGGTTTTTTAATGTTAAGTCACCAAATGTTAAGGTAATGCTGGCAGCACTCACAGGTGTGGTTAGTTAGCAGGGCATGTCTTGTCCGTTCCCTGTCCCCTTCCTCCTCCTCGTCCTCCTCTGCCTCTTCGACCTCCTCCTCCTCATCCTCCTCTTCGCTGTAGGCTGTGGCTGCCACGCCAGACTCTGCCCTCAGCCGCTGGGCCTCACGTTCCAAGGCCTCGATCTCCAGCAGGCGGCGCTCCAGTAGCTCAGCTTGTCTCCGCTGCTTTTTCTTCAGCTTCTTCTTCTTATTCTTGGAAATCTTTCCCACCTGTGGGTGGGGGGGGGGGGGGGTCATCAACAGCAACCGTAGAGTCTGCCCGCGGCTATTATACTTAACAGCCTCATTACATATTGATGATTTTAGATTATATTAAATTAGAATAGATTAGATTACATTACATTAGGTGCAACTATTTTACTACACAAAGTACTCAAACAACCAAATGTGGAAAAATGTACTATGATCCCTTTCAATACAGTGGTATACATGGTGCAGTATAAATAATGAGTATGTACAGCATCTGTGATGGGCTGGCCCCCCATCCAGGGTTGTTCCCTGCCTCGTGCCCGTTGCTTCCGGGATAGGCTCCGGACCCCCCGCGACCAAGTAGGATAAGCGGTTTGGAAAATGGATGGATGGATATGTACAGCATCTGTGATTGCAAACACATACACCAATGAGCCAAAGCATGACCACCCCCACAAGAAGCGAATAATGCTGACCATCTCGAATAAATAGTGCATGTCAAGGTCTGGGATATATTAGACTGTAAGCTAATTATCATGGCCTGCTCGTACCACCCTCTCGTGTGCCACGCCCCCTCATTTTCCTCATGTGAATTCATGATTGTTATCAGCTGTTTCCTGTTTTGCCATTGAGTCCTGTGTATTTTAGTCCGCGTCTGAGTCCATTTCCCTAGGTCTGTCATTGAAGTCTTATGGTGTTGTGCTGCCCGTCTTTACCTGTTCCATGTCCTTGCTTCCAGTCACCATTAAAACCCTATTAAAAAGCTCCATTAAAAAGCTCTGCAGGTCCTACGCCTCCCTATTCTGCTTCCCCATTCCGCACCGCGCCTGGACATGACACTAATACCTGATGCACGTAACACATCACTCAAATGACCATCATCAAAATGATTTGCTGTTTGTGTCCATCTGTCTGTTTCATACCACAAGGGATAGATAGCCTTCATTCATATCTCGCATGGACGAGTCTTGGCCACACAACACGTTTGTTTGGTTCTTCGTGTGTTTCCCTCCTCAGACCACTCTCAGCAGGTACTCACCAAGTTGAATATTTGTTTACCATTTAATATATCTGAGGCTACGACATGCACTATTTTTACAACATAGTCAAAGATATTCACATCATGTGGGGGTCAAAAGGTTTCAGCTCATTGGTGTGTGTGTATGTGTTTGTATACATATACACAAATAGATATATATGTATATATACCACATGTTTAAACAGCAATGCCTACTATATGTGGGGGCGTATTGCAGTCCATAGTTACACCATGTAGTGGTAGTGTAACCCGCTGATCTTCAGCCAATCCAATTTCTGCAGATATATGTCTCTGCAGGTTGGAGTACTGGGCGTGTAGAAAGGTTCGCGGGTGTGTCGACAGGAACAGAGTGTCTCGAAATGGGTGGAACCACTCACATGCTTTCCTTTGTGCTTTCTGGAAGTATGGCGGTAAGTGTAAACAAGACATGTCTTACACTATATAAACAAATATGAAACAGGTATTTAATTACAGATATGTGTCAATCATAGTCATTGTCTGACCTGTATGTTAGGTGAATGTTTGGTCTTTTTCTGGAATAACATTTCCTGACAGCCAGTAGAAATACCCATGGTACCTTGGCATGCCTGCTATTTTTATCGTGCACCACCTTTCAATATGCCCACTATTCCATCCTGCATAGACTGTGCAGACTGTGTATGTGTGCAGCCATACCCTGATTGGTGACTGGCATTGGTTTCATGTATGTGTCTGTGTGTGTGCCATCCACAACCCTGGACCATCCTTGAGAGTAAAGATGACTTACTGTCCTCAGCTGTGGAGCAGTGCTGACTGTCAGAGACAGAAGGAGAGCAGTATTAACCATTTCATTCTGTATCAGCTCCGACAGACTAACTAAATGACGCAGGTACTCAACACCCACAAAGTTTCTTCCAGTCTTCAAACATCTCATCAACATCAATCCCTTCATTCAGATCCATAACACCCCTTTACAAGTAAAGTTCACACAACAATCAAAGTTAATGCAACCTCCTCCTCATGTCCCAGATATTGGATGACCAGCCAGTTGCTTGAAGAATATAATGCAAAATTACTCCTCTATATATAAACCAATAATGCGGAATAGTACACAGTAGGATGTTTGCTAAGGTTGCCATCTGTCTGAAGGGCAGGCTTGCCCCCTCCTTAAAGTGTAGTTTGGGGGTGACGGACAATCGAGCCCGGGGTACCTGCGGAGCCAGAGGGAGGGGGCGCCCCAGCCCTCTGCCACTCGGTGGCCTCCACGGCCATCCTGCGGATGAAGGCATCATCCACGCACATGAGGATGTTCTCGGGCTTGATGTCTGTGTGGATGATCTTGCACTTTCTGTGAAGGTAGTCAAGTCCCTGCAGCACCTGGGGGGCAATTGTTTGCACTTTTTAAAATTGCTCCAGACTGAAGTATAAAATGAAATGTACTGATTGTTAATGTAAGGAAGAGAAGGAAAATAAGGCCAGCAGAAGGAGCAACACCATGGGTACTTCATAAGTACATACAACTAATAAATATCAGTGAAATGATCCTTTATTTGCCATTTGCACAAGTACAGGTGCTCCTCACTTTATGATGGGTCGATTTATGATATCTCAACTTTACAATGATGCAATAGTGCTACGCCTTTAGTAGTCATCAAGCTTTGAATTTTGATCTGTTTCCAGGCTAGTGGCATATTATATGATACTTTCAACTAATGTCGGGCGATGGCAGCATCCACATGTAGTCTCTGTAGTGCAGAAATATCTCATGTAGTGATTAACATATCATATTCATATTCAAATGACAGTATTTTCAATTTACAAAAGGTTCATCAGAGTGTTTCCCCATGGTAAGCTGAGGAGGGGCTGTACAGTTACATCGAAATGCTTTTTTTCCACATATCCCACCCCTGGAGAATTTTTGGGGGTTACGGGCCTTAAGTGGCCAGTGAAGACAAGACTGCTGAGGGTGGGGCTCATCTATGACATTCAGATCACACCACACAGCCCTAAGATGCTGAACTACACACCACCCCACATGATAGGATAAACTATCCCTTTTATTTTAGCTCATCACCAGTGAGACTGGGCTCTCAGACCCCGACGGAATGGTGTGTAAACAGGCCAGTGAGTGAAACCAGGGTCCCGTCTGCGAAGGAGCAGTTGTGCACATTCAAGGCTACAGTGGCATCTTACCTGCCGGATAATGCTCTTCACGCATGGCAGCGGCAGACCCTGGTAGTTGGACTTGATGATCCATTTGAGCAGGTGATGACCCAAAACTTCAAACACCATGCACACATCTGAGAGCAGAGGTCAAGGGTAATGGGCAGATTAGTGAAACTACAGCAGAAGAGGATTCATACACCAAACACACACAGCCTGTCTTCAAGCAGGATACGAGTTCCATTGACTCCAGAGATTTTGAAGTCGTCTATTAGCTGTACCACCATGTCCTTGTTGGAGTCACTGGGGTCACTCTCCCTGACCTGATGACACAAGCAAGGCACGATTTTAAATAATGCCAGAAGTAATCACTGTTAATGAGTAGACGTAAACGCTTGTCACTGACATAGGTAATCACTGATAGCAAGAGAAGCAGGCAAAGGTAAATTTACAATGAGAGTGAAAATGCATGAAATATGGGTAAATTGACACAGGTAAACAATGACAGTAAAGTGCATACAAAGTAAACAATGACAGTGAAACCATAAATATGGGCAAACAATAAAACAGGAAAACAATGACAGTGAAGCACAGGCAGGGGTTAACACTGAAATAGGTAATACTGACACATCGCAGCAGCTTGATCTCGTCCAGTGCTGTTTCAGTGTAATGCTGAGCACTTTTCACCACCTTCATGGCCACAAAGCGCTTTCCTCTGGAATTGTCACACACATGCATGCACACACACACACACACACACACATTGATATTAACAAGAGAATAAGATCTTCAAAAAAGGAGTGTCTGAGAGAGCAGGAGAAATATAAACTGGTAGTAAGTGCCAAAATAGCAAAATGTGTGTATAATTAAAGCAAAAGTCTACCATCTGTGGTGTGATGACAACTGAGCATACAGAGTTAATTAAAGATGCATTCAGAATTAATCAATTTAGAATGATCAAATACTGATAAAAAAAATAAAGCCACATGTTTTATATAAAGAGGGATTAAACCTGTCAGCGTGAGAGTGAATAAAAATGGGTCCACTCTGTGCTAAGCATTCTTTGTTTTGGCAGATCTGGTTCAATACTGTGGCTCTTACACTTATGTGATGCTATGGGTGAACCGCACACTCACTGGATGTCCAAGCACAGCCACACGGTGGAGAAGTGGCCCCAGCCAAGCTTGCGGATCACATGATACCGTCCATTGAACAGGTCGCCGATCTTCACCGGATGGTAGCCCCCTGCCAACGTGGTTTAAAAGCAGTTAAAATCCTGTGTGTCAAACCTTGAGAAAGGGCACTTAAGTTAAGTTCCCCAATATCATCAGCCAGCTGTTTTAATTGCTAAAATTAAGAAACGCAATTGCAACAGTGGAATATTCCGCAGGCGTACAAACGTAGAAGAAAGCACAAGTTTGAAGGAGTGAGTCATCCCTGTAATGCTAGCAGGAGTGACAATGGTGGTGCTATTGAATCAGCAGGCAGTCTCCTATAACTCCTGCTGTATGGAGGTACCCATCACCCTGACCTTTACAGTAGTCTGCAGGGTCCTCCTGCTCCTCATCGTCAGACCCCAGGATCTCCTCCTCCGGTTCAGGGGGGGCCGCAGGCTCTGGTGGTGGGGGCGGAGGTGGGGCCACCAAGGGAACCTTTGGCTGAGTATCTGGCCTTTGGGGACAGTGAGACAGAGAGGAAATCTGACTAAAGACTTTCACCATTGGAAGTGGCTTCTAGCTGCTGTGTCCTGGCCATCTCCTCCAAATAAGCATCTCCACCACATCCATCTTCACAAGTATCTTCTCGACATGAGAGTCTGACTCTTCTCCACCACATGGGCATCTTCACCACAAGCATCTCCAACAAAACACAATCACTTTTGTTTCTACGAGGAGTGTATTTTTAACAGATGGATCTCTGCTTGGGGGGGAAAGGCGATTGGGAGGTAACACTAGGCCGTCCAGGAGGATTCCAGAGAGCTGAGCTGGTGCTGTCTCACAGAGGGCTGACAGAGCCGAACTGATTGGCAACATTTCCATCCACACAAACAAATCACATCGCTCCTCACTTGGGTTCCCTGTTTCAACAGAATGGGCCCAAAGTCAGAACTTAGCGGGTCACATTATCCTTCGCCATACCACTGGACCGACCCTTAGTGTTGAATGGATGTCAGGATCATACCAGGCGGGACCCCTGTGTCCCAGACACAAGGGGTGCTGAACCACAAGATGACGCTGGGCAAAGAGAATGGCTGTGGGAACAGATCACGTATCACGGATGTGTATACGTGCTCGTCCACACGGAAACGCGGGCACATACACATACACACACATATACAGGGATGCTGGAGCCTTGTGCTCTGTTGCCAAGGAAACCAAACTGGGGCGAGCGTTTCGGTAGTCTGAGCAGTGCAGATACAAAGAGGACACACACAGACATGGAGCAGCCTGGGAATATTCCAGGCGAGTGAGTGTGTGTGTGTGCAAGATCACTGGCCAACCCAGCGGCCCAGCTGAGATGCGTTACGTGTCCTGCATGCCAGTGTCTCCAATGAGTGGCAGGGCTGCACATTGGCAGCTGGAGCCAGAGGCCGTTTCGCTCACTAAGATGATGTTGACATTACTCCTTCCTGCCTGTGTATGTGTGTGTATATGGGTGTGTCTGTATGTGAGTGTATGTATGTGTCTGAATATGTTTGTATGTGAGTATATATTGACATTGATTTACATAAATGATATAGACACCAATATATACAGTAAACTGGAGAAATTTGCAGATGACACCAAGATGGGTGGTGTAGCAGACACTGAAGTAGCAGCTCAGCAGCTACAGCAGGATCTTG
>JABFEA020000067.1:31196627-31207387 GCA_019775915.2 Cyphomyrus plagiostoma
CCAGTATGTCAACCAGTATGACCTGTGCAATAGCCCTGTTATTTATTATCTACTATTTATTCTGAACAAAACCCTATATCCTGAATAATAAATCCCATACCAAGTATGTAAATACTGCCTCTATATACTACACCAAATATGTATATACTGCCTTTATATTATATATGTGTGTTTATATTATTTATGTGTGTTTTTCTTTTTTCTTAAATTTACATTTTTTTCAACTGTAATGTGTCGGTGCACTGCAGCTGGAACGAAATTTCCCGGAGGAACCTTTCCGAGGGATTAATAAAGTTTGTTTGTTCATTCGTTCTATCCATCTGTCTATCTATCTATCTATCTATCTATCTATCTATAAAGCAATTCTTGTGGCAATTTCTTGGCATAACAGAACAAATACACATAAACAAGTATGCATTTGCGCTGGTATAACAAGAAATTACCTTTCATTTTAACCATTATATTAGATAAGTAAGCATTAGCCATGAAAAAGTTAAAATGCATGGTATTTTCTTGTTATAACAGCACAAGTGCATACTTATTTTATGTGCATTTGCAGTCTTACACCAAGACATTGCAAAGCGTATTGCTTTATACACCTAATATGTACTTGCTTACCAGCTATGTGCATCTCTAACTATATGGATAAAAGTACTGGGACACCTGGCCATTACACCTACATTTTTTATGACGTCCCATTCTAATATGGAATATGGAGATGGTGCCCCCCTTTACAGCTATAGTAGCTGCCCCTCTCCTGGGAAGGCATTCCACAAGATATGTATGTGTATCTGTGGGACTTTTTACCTATTCATCCAGAAGAGCATTTGTGAGGCCAGGCACTGATGTGAAGGTCACTTGAATGTGAAGGTCTGGCTCACGATCTCCATTTTAGTTCATCCCAAAGGTGTTTGATGGGGATTAAGTCAGGGCTATGTGAGGGCCAATCAAGGAATTTGACACCAAACTCACTCAATCATATCTTTATGGACTTTGCTTTGTGCACTGGGGCATAGTCATGCTGCAACAGAAAAGGGCCTTCCCCTAACTGTTTGCAGAATGTTGGCATTATATAATTGTCTTAGAATTCTGAAGCATTAAGAGTTTCCTTCACTGGAGCTAAGGGGCCTAGCCTACCCCCCAAATAAACTCATACCATTATCCCCCCTCCACCAAACTTTACAGTTGGCACAATGCAGTCCGACAGGTAACATTCTCCTGGCATGCACCAAACCCAGACTCATCCATCAGACTGCCAGACAGAGAAGCGTGACTCATCATTCCACAGAACACATTTCCACCGCTCTAGAGTCCGGTGGCGATGTGCTTTACATCATTCCATCCAACACTTGGCATTGCACTTGGTGATGTGAGGCTTGCATGCAGCTGCTCGGCCATTGAAGCCCATTATATGAAGCTCTTAGCACACAGTTTTTTCTGTTGGGGTTAATGCTAGAGGAAGTTTAGAACTCTGCAGTTATTAATTCAACAGAGCGTTGGCGACTTTCACATTCTATGTGCCTCAGCACTTGGCGAGCCTGCTCGGTTACTTTATATTGATCTGCCACTTCATGGCTGAGTTTCTGTCTTTGTTATGCTTCAAGCAATAATAACACTTACAGTTGAACGTGGAATATCTAGCAGAGAAAAAAAAATCATAAACTGACTTACTGCATTCCCAACCCATTCTTTCACACATGTGTATAAACCTGACTGGATGGCTAGGTGCATGATTTTATACACCTGCCACTTGGGAATGGGTTTCAATGACTGAGAGCTGTATCCCAATACTTTTGTCCATATAGTGTTTGAAGGAAGTGTTGCGTCCAAGCTCCGTCCCCTCCTCCTGTGTGCCACGCCCACCTAGTTACCTCTTGTGATCGCCAATTGTTCCCACCTGTGTGGCGTTGCCGCACGCCTGTCTTGTGCCTGTCTAGTGTATTTAGGTCTGCGTCTCTTAACGTTTCCATGTGTTGGTGTGCTATCCGGAATAAAACCCTGTTTCTCGTCCGACTGGCTGGATTCCCCTCTTTTCGCCGTTCATGCCACCGACGATCGTAACAGGAAGGGTCTTGTTTTTAAGCTGATCATTTTTAATACAAACATCGGCCATTCAGGAAAACACATAAAGACCCTAATCGATGAAAAGTCAAGCTCAACGTTATTTTTGGT
Organism: Cyphomyrus plagiostoma; assembly: GCA_019775915.2. NCBI lineage: Eukaryota > Metazoa > Chordata > Actinopteri > Osteoglossiformes > Mormyridae > Cyphomyrus > Cyphomyrus plagiostoma. Next base: position 31,198,800 of record JABFEA020000067.1, read on the forward strand.
GGGATACTCTTTAAATTTATCTTCCTTCTGTTTTTAGTGTTTGGTATCACGGTATGTTTGCCCTGTCCAAGTGTGACAATGTTATTGTGTGGAAATGCTTGTGAAGTCTTGTAAGAATTTAAAGAGCAAAGCTTCACATGCACCAGTCTATAGAGAAAAACAGACTGAACTGAAGAACTGTTGGTGACTCTGTGTGGCCTGAGGATGATGCATGAGTGGCAGGGTGTGAGCGAGAGGGCAACGGAACAGGGAAAGGCTTCACTGCTACTGGAAATGGGATGTGAGCCGAGGCCAGAGCCTTTGTCAGTGGGGCAGGAACACACTGACACACAGAGGCCCTGTCATATCTGACCACACACCATGCACACTGAGTGTCCGCTGAGAGCCAGAACTTCTGTCACTTCTGTACACCTGCCGTGTCAGAAAGGGATGCTCTGTCTATGGGTCTTCTTTTAGATGCTGGAAGGAATTAGAGAACATGCAGCAGTGATGAACACAGGTGGCTATAGGGATGGGATGTTTGGTATGTTTAATCTTTGAAGGGCTGTAAGGAGAAGGAGCCTCCATCCATCTTTCCATGGCTGACTCTAAGACTGTAAGCTGAGTATTTTGTTTCAGATAATCAAACCATCAAATAACCAGGTAAGTATGCAATAAGTATGCAAGAACAATAATATTAACAGTCCACAAAATCTGCCCGCCAGTGGTAATACCACAAAACAAGACAGCTGAATGTAGTGCTATATGAGAAGTTACCTGCAAGTAGCTGCTAACTATCATAATTTCCACTCATTTTTACAACCAATCGTCTCATTTTAGCACCTTTAACACAAGACATCTGCTCTGCTCCAAACATGTGTTTGGTTCATCAGTCTTAAATGCCATAGGCAGAAGATCTCAAGTAATTACACTTAACCAGAATACAACAGTGATAAGGTATGTGCCAATTCATATGAAGTAGACAAGAATCATAAGGTATGTGATAATCTTTATCAAGACAACAGTCATAAGGAATGTACCAAACCATATCAACAAGACACCAGTCGTAAGATATGTACTTATCCATATCAGGAAGACAACAGTTGTAAGGTGTGAGCTGATCTTTAGATTCCCATGAACACCTGTTACTAAGAGAACAATAAAGAATGGTGCATATGTTAAAATGCCCACTGGGAATTGTATGAACATGCAAAATACTGATTGGCATTCAAAGAACAGGCAACAAAATGTCTCTTTGTATCAATGTTTTACATGGTTCTAGGAAATCACTGGGCTAGTTTCTCTGTTTAAGGTGCTTGCAAAACATTCCCCTTTTAACATATTGGAAATCATCTTGACACACACAAGCTGGACATCACTCTCAAGTGTGACTCTCCTTATATGCTATAGCAGTTCTCTTTGTAAGATTGGAACTTACTGCCTTAAGTCCACTTTTTAATCACTACGCCACAACTAAAAATACAAGCACAGGAGTGAAAAGCTGGGTGTTTAGAAAGTTCTGCCTGCCACTGCCAAGAATAGTTCATTCAGCCGCACAAAGTGATTGTGGAGAAAACGCGCCCCCACAATCCTCCCCCCTTCCCTGTTTGCTGGGTTCAGACGCTCTCAACAAGGCTCCCGTCCCCCAGGCAGACTGAGATGACAGGAGCCTGAAGTGGTGAAACATTTCTGACTGAAATGACTTCAGAGAATGGGAACAGGTTCCCTACAGTGTAGAAGTAGGATGTAGGTTACAGGAAGCTAACCCAGATAGGGAGGAACACTGAGATGAGAAGCACGGCATTGTGGGTAGGACAGATCCACGCGTCCTCGATTCTCCTTCCCCCCAGTGTTCTCTCAAATCCCCATGACTTGTTTTCAAAGCTGTGTTTCTGCCTAAATGAAGTCATGGGGGGGGGGGGGACCACCACATGACACATGGGGCCCACTTCCTGTCCCAAGCTGGGACAGTAAGTTGTGGCTTGTGATATTCTAGAAGGACCTCTGGAGGAAATCCTGGAATGCAGGGTGATGTATGTAAAAAGTCACACACATAGGAAATGCACACCCAAGCAACATTACAAACACACATACCCATATGCATGAAGGTTACTGCACACTCACAGACATACCCATCATGGTACAAATCCAATACAATGAATTTAAGTCCGATAAAAGCCCAATATAAAGATACTAAGTACTCTGCAAATTCAATCAAATGATGCAGAACTATGAAAAGTCTATGTAAAGTCACAAGGCCCAAGGGAAAAGGGACTAGGTCTAACGTTATATAAAGACAAAGGGACCTGTCATCCTCTCTCACAGCAGGCTGCAATGTTCCCTTGGAACGATGCGCAGCACAGCATGTTCCCAAACACCCTCCCTGTGATCTATAGAACATCTTGACACCCACAGCACTCTGTTTGTCCATCCATCTGTTTGTCTTTCTCTATGCCCATAGCCCAATCTGTTTCTATACTTGCAGACCCACCTGTCCGTCTGTCTGTTCATCCACCTGTCTCTGTCTATACAGATTCCAACTTCTCTGCCTGTCCAGATCATGAAAACTCAGATTTTGTGTCTTTACAACTCATGAGAGTTTCACTTACACAAAAATCTTCTGAGGGCATAAGGAAAATTGATTGGTTCACAGTGATAACCAATCAGATAATAGAGGAAGTGGATCCTGTCTCTGTCTCTCTGTGCACATGTCTCTGGAAATTCCACATGTCTCTCTCTGTCTGTATCTCCATCTGTCTGTACAATGACAGCCCCATCTGTCTCTCTGTCAGTATATTGATAAAACCATCTGTTTCTCTGTCTGTACACTAAGAATCTGTCTGTCTCCCTCTGTCTGTTCTCTGGCAACTTTGTCTATCTCTCTGTCTGTATACTGACTGCTCCATCTGTCTCTCCATCCGTCTGTATACTGACAACCCTGTCTGTCTCTGTTTACACACTGACAGCCCTATCGGTCTGTCTGTACTTGTCTTTCTCTCTGTCCATCTGCACAGCCCCGTCTGTCTCTGTTTACAGAGTGAAAGCCCCATTCATTTATTTGTACACTAACAACTCCACCTGTCTATTTGTCTATCTGTACACTGATAGCCTCATCTCTCTGTCTGTCTACATACTAACAGCCTCATCTGTCTCAAGTCTCACATGGAATGAAATATCATGCATGTCCATCTTGTATCCGTGAGGCCTTTGTGTGTTTTGGTGATTGGCAGCTTAGTGTTTCCCTTCTATGCTGCTACATTATGCTTTGAGTGGATGGTGAAGAATGAAGAGAAAACATATATGGGAAGAGTCTGTAGTAGGAAGGTGAAGGAAGACACGCATATAGACAGACAGACTTACAAACGAACAGACAAGCAGTCTTACAAAAAGACAGACGGTTAAGCTCACAGAAAAAACAGAGAGAGAAGCTGACAGACAAACAAGCAGCCAAACTGTCAGACAGGCTTACAAATAAATAGGCAGACAGACAGACAGCCATACTGACAAGGAGGCTGACAGATAGACAATCAGGTATGCTGACAGACAAACAAGCAGACGGACGAACAGGTTGACAGACAGGCTTACCAACAGCCAGCTAGGCGGGCAGGCAGAGAGACAGGTAGTCATGCAGACAGGATTATACACAGGTCGACAAAGGGACAGCTAGGCAGGAAGTTAGAACAGCCAAGTAAACAGACAGTCGGGCTTACGGACAAAAAAACAAAGAGGCTTACTGATGGAGAGTCAGATATCCTAACAGATTCACAGGTAAACTGACAGCCAATCAAACACAAACAAACCTTCATAGAGACAGACAGATGGGTTAACAGGCGTACAGGTAGATATACAGGCGAACGTGTTACCTTTCAGAGGAGGAGGATTTCTCCGAGTTCACAGACATGAGCGGCGGCGGCAAGCTGCTCGCTCACTGTGTGGCAGCGGAGGCAGCAACAAAGCGGCTTCTTGTCTTCCTGTGGCTCCTCACCTCTTCTATCTGTCCCTGTGTATTTTCTGTGTGCGTGTGTGTGTGTGGGGGGGGAGTGCTCTTCTTTTTTATCCAGTCAGAGCAGAGGATGAAGTGCGACTTTCAATGGGAAAAAAACCTGACAGCGCTGGTGTGAAAATTGGCTGATGCTGGTGAAACGAGATGGGCAGTGTTAGACGCCCCTTCCCAGCTCTGACTCCCTCCTTTCTTCCTTTTTGCCCTGTTCTCTTGTTCCTGCCTCTTCTCGTTCCTCCTGCAGCTGTGAGGAGCACACGCTGTGTCCTACACTCTCCCAACCTCGCCTTCTTCCCTGCCTCTCTCTCTCAGTGGTGTCTCTGCACAACACCAGAGCCGTGCGCATGCAGGACAGAACCACTCTGACCATGTGGGGGGAGGCAGTGCCATGTAAAGGAAAGGGGGAATGAGAAATGGGGGAAACTAAAAGGTGGTTTCTCTGTCCCCTTTTCTGTAACACCCCCCCCCCACATTCCCTCCCCATCTTACAATATTACAAGATCCAGTCTCTCAGGGAAACAAATCAGAATAGACCAGCTTTTCCTTTCCTCTTTCCTTAGTTACACCCTTTCTCATCCTTCCATATCTATACCCTTTCCTCTCTTGTCCTCCTCTCTCTACACCCATTCTCTTTCATCCTATCTACACCCTTTCGTCTCTTATCCTTCCTCATCTACACCCTTTCCTCTCATCCCCCTCTACACTCATTATTCTTTCCAACCTTATACCACCTGCACCTGTTCTTTCTAACCCTTCCTGCCACAGCCATAAATGTTAAATTCCCATAAATAAGTTAAACTCCTTCATTAGCTTGCTTCTGTTGTTTCCTGCAAATCTACAGTATTCACCATAGTTTTGTAGCTGTTCCTTTTCCTTTCCCTTAGCAGATGGGATGGTTCTACATGACTGAGCAGTTGGGGGGGGGGGGGTGCCCAGAGTGCAGCAGTCTTACAGGGGTCTTACTGGGGGCATGCTGTCTTTTACTATACCCTGAGTTCTGTCCTCTGAACAACACCGTTCCAAGTGTATCCACAGAGCAACCTGAGCCCTACACCTGAACATGTGTATTTTCTTGGGTCAGCACTCACCAGGCAGTAGGAGGATGTTTACGCAGGGAAGCCCTGTGGTGCTTCCTTAATGGGTGGAGGCCGAGCAGGAGGTGATCAGCTCCCCCCATACCTCCTACAGTGCTGCCAGAGGGGGAAGCCAGACGCTGTGCGTCACTAACACTTTCAGTCAACAGTGTCATTACGGTCACCATGGCGATCAGGCAGCCTGTATACAAGGAGTTCGGTGGGCAGTACAGGCTGTCTGCGTGGTGTGTGTGTCCAACCTACTTTAGTGGTACTTCAATACCTGTGCCCGCAGGTCGTGTCCACGTGTGCATGTGTGTATCAGTTGCCAGTGAGATACACGCCTGGGCCAGTGTAAGCCAGCCATGATAGGTGAGCAGGCAGGTACCTGTGGATAGCAGCTCTGCTCATGTTATCCTGCCATCCACATTGAGGCGCTCGGATAGGCAGTGTGCATATAGGGGACAAGCATTCAGAGCACACTGACGCCGATGCAGGAAAACACAAACGTGTAACTGATGTGAAGGCCAGGCACACACACACACAAAAGCAACACATATGCTAATACTGAGAGACACATACCCTCAGGTAAACATACTGCATCACAGACACATACACATAGAACACAGAACACAATCACTCACTCAACACCCCCCCCCACTTGAGACCTGAAGGAACAGGCTGCCCCTCCGTAGTGCTCCCTCCCCAGGGCAGAGAGCTTGCTGAGAGATCACTGTGTACATCATTTCATCATCACTGCCAGATATTTCTGGAGAAAGGACTTGTTCTATCTTTAGCCGGCCTACTTCTCCAGGACAAAAAAGGGATCGGGCCCGTAGAAATGGGAAAGATATACTCCTTCACCCCTGGCTACCTGAATCTGCCAGATCCTGTAACTGTTACCCTAGCCAGTAGGGGCAGAATAACTGCTGGCATCAAAAGCCATAATGACCATCACCACATGGACATTCAACGTCATCCTTCTGCCTGCTGCATTCGGCTGTGCTGCTCCCTGGAGTTCAGCAGGTACCAGGGCAGTGACTCAGTATGGAGCTATATGGTGACTCGTGTCAGCAGGGAGACAGAGAAGCCCCAGTTTGAGCTGACTGCCCAACATAGATCGAAAGCCTCAGCTCAGCTCCTTCTTCATGGAAATTCCACATGCAGACTGTACCATGTACCCGGCATGGCGGGGGGGATTCTCGCACTCCACCCGGGGGGTTAATTCAATTCATGCTTGTGTGAAGATGCGAAGTGAAAAAAGGAGACAGACCAGTAAAGAAAGCAAACATACAATGCCACTGCCGTTTAGACCTGAAAGGAGAAAAGGTAAATCTGTGCGTATATAAACATAGAGACGAATAGCAATACAGATCCACAGATGGACAAGCATACAGACATTCAAACAGAAAGACGGATAGATAGATAGATAGATAGATAGATAAATAGACAAACAGATAGGTACAGACTGTAAGATAGATAGATAGATAGATGCAATGGTTCACAAAATTCATGGTTTGGAACAAACCTTGTGTTCATGGTTCAATTTTGGTACAGGCACCTTAAATGCTTAAATGGGAGGACTAACTAAGAGACCGTTGTGCTCCAATCACACACACACTCGGATGATCATCTCAAATGATTTAGCATGTTGGATGTGTTTCCAGCAACATTTCCGGGTTCGGTATAACAAAGCCAACAGACCTGGTCTTATGGATTACTGTCTTTCCAGTTTTGCCGTAATTTATTAGTAACCAGCACACAGCTATAATTAACATTATGTTTTCCATGTTGAACATCTATTTGCGAATTTAGTTTCTGCCCGTGTCAAGAAATGTATTCCATCGGTTCATTGTGTGTTCCGAACCGAAACTGACGTAACCGAACAGCACATGATGATTACCTACCATTACAGACCTAGAGTCTTTGTCTGCATTTCAAATTTTGTGTAGCCAGCTTTGTGCTTGTTGTGTTTTCCCATTGGTCTGGAAATTCCCCTCAGAATTCATAAGTTGTTGTACATGGGTGGCGTGCAGCCTTAGAGGAGGGTTTGATGAATGAGAGAACTGATGTGGGGTAACACTGAAACCTGCTGGGTGCAGAGTGACCAACATCTGTGGTCTGGGCTCAGCCACCCATGACATAAACCAGTACCCCTCCCCACATACCCTATGCTCCCTTGGGATATTCATTGGCAGTTGGAACGCAGCCTGACTTTGGTAGCTAAGTATTGCCTGCCTGAAGCCACCTGATTGGTGGGCAGATAGTTGAGAGGAATGGCTTCAGCTGGGCCCTGCCCACTGGGGTTTTCAGACAGCTCGTTGGCCAGACTGACACCACTAATACTGCAGCAATGCCATAATATGTAATAATTTGTACAGTGTTACTACTGTCATCCATCTCTTCATCACAAAGGCAGGATCTTATAGCCTTTTTGGTTTGAGCGCAGGAACAAGCTATATTCCAAACTATTGCATTGGGTTTATTGGCCTTACAGGTACCAGCAAAGCAGGCCCATTTAGACACAAGATGTCCTAGTGTGAATTCTCCACATCTGTTTACAATAACTACTGTAATGAAACTGTGGGCTCTATTCACCTCTTATTTTTACTCTATACACTAATGAGTGTTCATCCAGGCACTCACAGAATTATATTTTTAAATGACAATTCTGCTATGTTAAATCTAATCTGTAGGCATGATGATACAAACATCTATCATTATCTATCATCTTTAAGAAATGAGGGAATTTGTTAATTGGTGTGACACCAATCACCTTGTCCTAAATGTTAAAAAAAGCTGAGATCATATTTGACCCTAAAGTAGTGGGTGATCATAGTACAATGGTTATACATAAACAGCCAACTACAAAAGTACAGTCCTAGTATCTTGGTGTCCATATCAATGGCACTTTAACCTAGAATGTTCACGTTGACTGGGTATGTTTTCATTTCCTTCAGAGAATGTATTTCTACACCTGTATGGAGTTGAACAAAAAATGTTTCTGTTTTATCAGTCATAGAGAATGTACATAGGTACAGAACGACTGCATGGTTTGGGAATCTTCCTACTATATTAAACTTAAAATTAAAATTAATGCATCTGGTACAGTCTGTTAGGAAGATCCTTGCTCAGAATTATCAATATAATCTTCAGTCTATTTTTGAACAATGTGTACTCAAACAGGTAGAGAGAATCCTCAGTGATCCGTCCCATATTCTATACTCCCAGTATGAGCTGTATGAGATATAGAGTCCATCGCTGCAAACTGAACCATTTTAAGAACAGAACTCTTCTTTCCTATAACTGTCAGTATTTGGAACAGTAGCCTAAACTAGCAGACATAGTAATGGGTATCTCTGTTTATTTTTTAGAACATATGGCAGGTCCAGCTTTGTAGAGTCCAAATCAAATTTCCCTATGGGGACCATAAAGTATGTATGTATGTATGCATGCATGTACACTCACCTAAAGGATTATTAGGAACACCTGTTCAATTTCTCATTAATGCAATTTTCTAATCAACCAATCACATG
>JABFEA020000067.1:31218602-31232770 GCA_019775915.2 Cyphomyrus plagiostoma
CTGCCTCGTGCCCGTTGCTTCCGGGATAGGCTCCGGACCCCCCGCGACCCAGTAGGATAAGCGGTTTAGAAAATGGACGGATATATATTTATATGAAGCTGTACAAAATATTATCCTATGACATTTAGACAGAGATCACACACATAATCCATGGCTACACCCAGCCACTCCCCTCACTATTCACTCATATTACAGCTAAGCCCATGACCGCCATACCCTCACATACACTGTTCACTTGTGGGCACAGGCCACACCCCCAACTCTTGTGTGGGCCACACCCATTTCCTGCATGTGCATTCAGATACAGACCACACCCACGTCCCAATAACCACACCTTTCCCGGCCACACCTAATTACTTACACTATGTTCCTAGAAACAGTGTTATTCAGCATGCGCTGTGTGCAGGTGGGTGCTCTTTCAGGGGTGTTTTTTCAGAGTCAGAAAGCCCTCCACCTCCTATCACACAGAATCCCCCAGAGGCAGCTAGAATGTCAGCATAGAAAACAGTCTTGCACAAAGACTGATTCAGGCTCAAAGTGCATTGTATTAGTATGACTCATATTGGAAAAAAACAAAGAATATTTAAGTCCTCCTTGTATTTAATTAATTCTCATATCCATGGCAAAATAACAATCTTCTACCAAAACTCCAAACCCGCATTATGGATCGTTAATTTTTTAAATGTGTTTTTAAGCATAGTTAATATTTACCCCCTGCCTGCTTCTTCAGAACGCACCCACACATCCAAGCCAGCCCAGCCTGAATTGGGCGGTCGCATTAGCCACTGGGCTGGACCCACAGACCAAAACATACTGTACATGTCATTATTTGCTATACACACATGGTGGAGGCAGAGGATGATCATAACTGAACTGTTACATCTGCCCTGGCGGCATCTTACAATCAGAAGGGGCATTAAATGTAACAGAAATTTACAGTATTCAACAGGCACAGACATGTTAGTAATATAAATCAGCACTACACTTTGCAAACAACCTTACAGTGGGAAATAATTCCAGTACTATTTGTGATTAAGATAATGACCCCTCGGAGTATCTTTAATGTAAAGTTGCACTGTTGTTGTCCAGCATGTAAGAAATGGGTCATTGTGTTACACACACTAAAATCAGCAGAAGCTAATAGCACTGTTTATGTCACCAGATAATAAAAGTGTTCGTGTTCATACTGGCATCTTATCACCCACTTGTCCCAGTTACTGAGCGATTCCAGCGGGGTCCTAAGGACTATGCGGGGGACTAGGATTAGCCCCTGATCACCGTGGAAGATTCCAGTATGTTCTGCCCCACACATAGAGCAATGCCTCTGCAAAAGCCGTGACGTCGGTCTCATAATACTGAACCCAGGGAGCCAGGACGGTCTTCCCCTGGAAGGTTAGGGAGCCTTGGCGATCGCACGGCCAAAACCCGCAAATACGCTTTCCTGTACATTAGATCGCCGGCTTTTTTGCGTGACACTTGGAAGCGGCCACCTCCGCTGATAACCGTTAGCGCCACTGCTGAGGAGCGGAGCGGTCACATATTCCAAACCTTGTTTACTTAAGCACAACCGTAAGATAACCACAGCGTGGAAGCGAAAGGTTGTTTGTAACATAGACAGCGGATTTCCCTATCAGTGAGCTTTCGACATGCATGAAGCACGGAGATTACGAAACTGGATCGTGGAGTCCACTTCCTTGGGGACAGTGAAGCGTCGCCAGCGGAAGCCTCCGTATCCGCACCGACCGAAATGAGGGACGCAAACCCTCCCAGCCCGCGATCCGTCATGGGGTCTTTTGGAGCGATGCTGTCAGCAGGAATGCCGCGGGTTGTAGGGACCACTGTGATACTGGGAGCGCGCATACAGACGCGCGTCTGCCGGGACTTCGCCCGATTACCTGCGATGATGGAGCGCCTTGTCTTTTTTCCCTTTCGGCCTCCTCTTTCGGGCCTGGATGGCCATCACTACGAAGGAGATTATCATAATTCAGCAGAAAGATCCGCAACAGACGCACAGATAGTGAGACTCACATGTTACATTAGCTTATCAAACATGCCGGTCCGAAGCATCATTTCCATACAAAAACGCACAAATACCAACACGATTTGCCTTCTCCTCTCTGTGTCTTCAAGGGAGAAATATAGTCTACAGCAAATAATATTCAAAGTATTTAAATTAGTCTGGGTACCTTTGCGGGAGCTCATGTTATCCTTCTTCCCTGAACGGCAGCAGCTGCTCGGCACCAGCCGGTGTATCTCTCTCTCCCCTCTCAGTCACACCGGATCTATAAGCTACCGTTTACGGCCACTAGGGGACGCCTGATATCAAACACACGGACCCCGGCTGCAAGCGCTCACAGGCGAACAACACCGATTTGCATCTGCATGTGAGGAGGGAAGCTCGTCCAGACAGATGATCAGACCACATTAGCAAGACTTTTTCGGAAGTACAGGACGAAGAACTATGCAGCAATCGTCAGTATTCTGGAAGTACAAAGTTATTTACAGAATACTTTGAAATATAATTTATTAAGCTTAAACGCAAATCAACAATTCCAGCAATTTCGCAGTTAATGAAATCGGTCATGACAAGAAGTGTATATGCATACGAACACACATACAAACACACATAAACACACACACAGCGGTTCGTTTGGTAGCACATGCCCCCCCAACCCAATCCAATGAAATTATGCTCAAATTTATTTTTTAGTAATATAATCGTGTCCCACCGCAAATTTTAGCATGGGACTACATTCAAAGATCACTCGTGCTAACCACTGCACCACCATGTCGCCCCATTAATCAATTAATCATTAATTGTCATTAATAGTCATTAATCAATCCATCAATATTTATGTAATGAGACTTTTTTATTTCGGGTACTGTTTATTATCATTCACTGCTACGGAGCACCCTAGACTTCACTACATTGATTTCATCCTTATCTTAGTGTTAATTTTTAAGTTAATTTTAATCCTATTGTTATTTTTCATTTATTCATAATAATTCCTCTAACGCAGATGATTATGTAGAACTGATTTTAATTCTGAAATTACTACAAATGATGACACATCTTTTTATGTCTTCTGACGCTGCAAAAAAAAGAAAAAGGAAAAGCTACTTAAGATTTAAGCTTACGAGCGCGTATGATGACTGACAGATCAGAGAACGATTGAAATGGAAGCATGGGCGGGCTCTTACCTCTTACTGTTTCCGGGAGGAGCGGCGCACTTGCTTTCTGGGAAACGTTTGCTTAGTTCGCACTGAGGAGCAGGTGAGATGTTAATGAGATGCTTAGTCCAGTTATTGTCAGTATGCCACTTTTATACATTGACGACATAGCTGAAACTAGTGCAAGCCACAAGGAACGGCTAGCTGTCTTTTGGGAGTAACGTGTAAACCTAAGAGTGCAAGTGGGTAGCTAAACAGTTAACCTACTACATCGCGAATGCTATGTGAAGTTACCTCCTGATCGTCGCCATAATAATACCGTAGAAGTCAGAGATGGCACCGATATAGTCAGCTATGCACAAAATAGCCACTCCATGAACGCATTTATGTGGTTTGCCGTTTCCCTGGATGAATAAGTCCTCGGTAAAACGTTAGGTAGACCATTGTCTTCATCTAGTTTTGGTCTTGTGTGATATGCGTGTTAAAATAACTTGCTTCATTAAACTCCTGCGTGGAATAAAGAACGAGAGTATGCATTGAGGAGCGTGTGTTTAAGTTAAGAGGATTATCTTGAGATCTCAGTTGATGTGACATGGATTTGACTTTTACTGCTGGTAAAACAGTGTAATGTGCTGGGTGCCAGTCTTTCTAACCGTACAACATATATTTGGGGCACCTCAAATGATCCTTACTACAGTACAGCGATCCACTTGGCTACCAGACATCAGACAGTCACTTTTCCTTTAAATTGCACCCTGTTCCTGTGTGGTACAAATAGAACATCAGAAGGACATTCCAATTTGCTCACTCCGCTCCTCATCATTGCTCCATTCCTTCTAGAGTTGTGTTCATGGAAACATCAGAGCCCACTGTGCTCAGCCCTGGAGGGGAGAAGAGGGCCTGCCCAGAGGAGGATCTGGCTCATCCCATCAAGAGGCCCCGTATCCAGGGAAAGGAGGGAAAAAATGGAGGGAGTGGCTCACAGCTTTCCTTGGACTTGGAGGAGAATGATGATGAGGAAGAGGAGTTGGTGGAAGGAGTGGAAGAGGAGGAGGGAGATGGGGAGACGTTTGCTGACATGATGAAGCACGGCCTGACAGAACAGGATGTGGGAATCTTAAAATTTGTCAGTGACCACGAAGGCTTCTCTGGGATCTTGAAGGAGAGGTCGGTGATGTCACCTGTTTGTTTTTATCTTAGTGTGTGTGAAGGAAGTTCTTTATTCCACCTCCCGATGGTTGACGCGTGTCCATGTGTGTGTGCCATTGGACACTCAGGTACTCTGACTTCGTCGTGCATGAGATTAACAAAGATGGGAAGGTTGTTTGGCTTAACGACCTGACGATTCCGGCTGAGGAGCAGGTAAGCTGGCTGGGGTGAAGAATCTGCTTAGAACTTTTGGCATCTTTGACGAAATATGGTTGATTAGAATGGAGATGAGTCATCTTAATAAAGTGGTTTGGAGGGAGAGTGTGTGTGTTGGTGATGCAGTAACAGGTCCCCCCTCCCCATCCAGGAGGTTCCCCAAACAGAATCAGAAGAGGTCCAGGTGCTTACTGAAGAACAGAAGAAACAGCTGGAGGAGCTTCAGCTTTTCAAGAACAAAGAGGCCAGCGTGCTGATAGAGGTGAGCCTGGCCCGGCGCCGTCTTCCAGCACGCAGCTGCAGTCGTGCTGTTCCTGGCTTAGCCTCCAGAGCCCTCATCCAGGTGCTTATTGATTTATGCTGTCATCATAGCCTGTGGTGCTGGTGCCCTGGTGGACTGTGGTTGCTGTGGTTACAGTAAGCCTCCCTCTGTGGCCGCACAGGTGATGGAGGACACGAAAGAGAGGCGTACCCATCTCCACAAAGCGGTGAAAACCATGTTCCCAGGCCTGGAGACCAAGACAGAGGAGAGAGACGGGCGCAAGTTCATTGTCGCTTACCATGCCGCGGGAAAGACAGCCCTTGCAGGTACCGCGCCACCAATCTCGAAGTTGGGGGGGAGTCCGCGGGTCAGCGTCGTGCTAGGTTATTATGTTAGACTGACTTCTGCTTTGTACTGGGATGTCCATTAGCATGTCAAACTGGATGAAATCAGATTATTGTAGTGTCACAGACCAGGTGGACCCAGCAGATAAACAGCAATGAAATGTAGAAGTCAGGGTTGGTGAAACTGTCAAATCATGTTATACTTAAAGGGAACTTAAAGTTCACGCCAAAACTGGGAAAACAATGTTTTAGAGGGGCTCTAGGGTTGTCTATCCAACTAGGGAGTTGCCTAGTGTTGGAGATGTTGGCCATAGTATAGTTGGCCTTCTCTCTAATATAATAGGAGCGAATGATGGAGAAAAATTCAACAGCCATATCTCTAACCAGAAATCATGACCCAGATACTGAAGTTAACCAACTTTGTAGTTAGCAGGTTAATGTAGGAACTATATTTTTCTGCCAAACTCCACACACCAATCATTTCACTACGCGCACATATGAGCACAAGCACCCCGGCGGTGTCTTCTGTGCAGTAATATGACTCGTGTGTGGAATTCAGTAGAAGAAAATAGTTCCTACATTAAACTGCTCACTACAAAGTCTGTGAGTTATCTTCAGTAAGTGGGTCAAGACTTCTTGTAAGAGACAGTGCTGTTAAATTTTTTATATGTGTTTTTTTTGGCACTTTACAAATCACAGAAAGAATGCCGTTCAGTTCCATTATATTCGCGAGAAGCCTGACTACGGCCAATATCTCCAAAACTAGGCAACTCCCTGGAGAACAACCAATCTGGGATAGATGGCACTAAAGCCCATCTAAAAAATGTCTCTTCAGTTTTAGGGTAACGGGCCCATTTTTAAACATTTGGCGTGCCTAATCAAAGCTAAGAAACTGAGGTTTGACCATCTCTGGAATTTGATCTGGTCTTCTTCTGATGATATGTTAATAAGTCGGATTAAATTCAGCATTTAGTCATTTTAATGAACTATTACTCATCCCTAATGCAGATGCATGGCCCTTAACGCCATGGTTGGCAAATGAGATGATGTTGCATGACGTGCGCTGTTAAGCTGTACTTTCTTACTGCATGTGACCCTGGTTAGCTTTCCTCTGCTCTGCTCTGCCTGCTCTGTGTATGTGGAAGCCTGATGTTTGCATGGCGCTGTTGAAGATCCAGATTAAATCAAACTAATTCCCCTTCCACTAGCGCGGCCAGCCGTGGTACTCATCTTATCTAGATCATAACCTTTCTGTAGATTGAAGGTTGTGTTGAGCCTGAGGTGTCTGATGCAGCTGGGAAGAGAGGTCCCTGAAGCAATCTGGTCTGTGCTCCAGCTGTGCTGCTTGAGACCATTGGCTAGAGCAGTATTTCTCAACCCGGTCCTCAAGGACCCCCAGACAGTCTGTGTGGGGGTCCCAAGGACCGGGTTGGGAAATACTGGGCTCGATTATCAGTGAGGACTACACAGAAACTAGCGAAGGGTTGGTCATCTAACTGGTCTTCATGCTTGAACCAGCCACTCTGCACTTGCGACCAAAAAATTCAAGCAGTCATCTAACTCTGGACCGTATGTCCCTGGAAACTAGGCATCGCCTCATCGATGTTTCACCGAGCTTTTGTGCTATGCCGAAAATCAGCAGTGACTCCCCCAATGTTCAAGTGCTCATTTTCCTGGAGCCTGTTTTTCAGATCTGAAATTCTATGCCCCCCCCCCCCCTGCCGAGTTGCTGGGATCAGCAGTTTCTCTCAGGTTTCCTGTGCTGACCATAGATGGATAGAGAGGAGTTCCCTCAGAGAAACATGGATTCTATGGATTTCCTTTGTCTAAGGGCAGCACAGGAAAACTTGAGCAGGCTCTGGCACCTGCCAACCACCTCATGCCCTGCATGCGGACCGATCCGCTCTGCCTCCCGCCTCTAGGCCTGTGATCATCCTTAGTAATACTTTTCTTGTCCCCCCCCCCCCCTTCCTTGCTCTTCTGTGTGGACAGCGGTCAGAACCGCGGCAGGTAAGTACGTCGCATCCACTCTGCACCCAAAGGTAAAGAGAGAACTAGGGAAGTAGTGTTGGGACACCTTTATTTTTGGCGTCTCTCTGACCTTGAGCATTAAGTGGGTTGATTTCTCCCGCTTCTGTTTTGGTATGCTTTCCCGGTACGTGCCTTTTTCTTGCTCCTGTCCACATCCCCAAATGGAACTTGCTAGTTGACTTAATTTCCAAGGGCTGGAGAAACGGACACTCTGTTTCCTTCCTAATTGTTTACCCAGTATTTTTTTCCGCTTCTCGACAAGGACAAAAGGTGACTTTCAGGTGTTTGTCATTTCGACTGAACTTTAAGCTGATTGTTTCCATGAATTGCAGGGCTTGTCAAATAAACATGACAAACAAGCGAGGAAGTTGAGTATGTTCCAAGGTTTTTTTTTTTTTCTTTCTCCTCAATTCATGTCAAGCTGTATGCACCCTTCAGTGAGAGGTGTTAGCCACAGGCAGTTTTTACTCATAGGCAGTGGTCAAACTGCATTTGTATTGCAGTGCATGTCATAAATTTCATGTCAGCACCAGGTGAAATATACATGTTATTGTCTGGGCGGAGTGTGAAGGTGGGCTGGTTCCTTGTTCCCTGGCACCCCGTGTGTTTTCATCTGTTCCGCCCCTTTCTCCCCTTGCCCCCAACCCCTGGAAGCCCCTAGGAAACACTCATGGCCCAAGAGCCGGGGCAGCTTCTGTCACTGTGTGTTGTACAAGGAGAACAAGGACACCATGGATGCTATCAACGTGCTCTCAAAGTTCCTCAGGTTTGAGACCCTGGCACCCTAATTATACAATAGTCAGTATCCAATCACTGATAGGGTATGCAATTAACATGTAGTTTTTTTTCCCCCACAGAGTTAGACCAAATGTGTTCTCCTACATGGGCACCAAGGATAAGAGAGCCATAACTGTTCAGGAGATTGCCGTTCTCAGGTGAGTCCTTCATTCACGTCCACATTCGTGTCTATGTGTGCGACAGCAAGTTGGGCACCTTGTGGCATCTGTCCTTTTAGGATCAGTGCTGAACGGATTGCCCACCTCAACAAGTGCCTGATTAACTTCAAGCTGGGAAATTTCTCCTACAAGAAGCACCCTCTGAAACTGGGGGAGCTGCAGGGCAACCACTTCACTGTGGTGATCAGGTGAGTGTGCGGGATGCAGGCTGATGAGGCTCCATGTCACTCTTCCCCGGAGGCCCCAGTGGTGGCTCCCCAACTAACGCGGGACCCTCTGTAATCACTGTTTTCCCAGGAACATCTCAGGGACAGATGAGCAGGTGCTACAAGCCATGACCTCCCTCAGGGATACTGGCTTCATTAACTACTATGGCATGCAGCGTTTTGGCACCACTGCTGTCCCCACCTACCAGGTGGGCAGGTAAGCAGGGGCTCGTCGTGGTCTGCTGATGCAGGGGTGGGACCCAGGTTGATGGGCACATGACTGTCTCTCGTTTTTTCTTTGTCTCTTAACCAGGGCCATCTTGCAGAACAACTGGACAGAAGTAATGGATCTGATCCTGAAGCCACGTCCTGGAGGTACGCCACCTTGCGGCTATGGTGACTGATGGCCTCAGACGAGTTGTGTCCGAGTCCCTTCTTGTCGCCGAAGGGAAAGGGGCAGGCATTTGTGAGGTATGTAGAGGTTTGATCCATGCCCTCCCCTACCAGCGGAAAAGGGCTACCTGGTGCGCTGCCGGGAGGAGTGGGCGAGGTCGCAGGATCCGGAGGAGGCGCTGAAGAAGCTACCTGTGAAGCGCTGTGTGGAGGGCCAGCTGCTGCGGGGCTTGGCCAAGTACGGCAAGAAAAACATTGTCACGGCCTTTGGACTGGTGAGGACTGACATCCGAGTCTCAAAAACATCAGTCCTGTCTTTATGGAAGTGAACCTAAGGACCCAGAGCTGGTTTCTGGCTCTGGAACATAAATAGTGTGTAAAACAGCTGGTCTCGTGTTGACCGACTGTTGTGGAGAGGACACGGTCATGGACAGCATTGAGCATGCAAGGGGGGAACTGTGTGGGATGCGAGTGTCTAGCGTGTCAGTCAGGCCTCTGCTTGTGACCCTGTCTCAGATCCCTCGCAACAACCGGCTGATGTACATCCACAGCTACCAGAGCTATGTGTGGAACACCATGGTGAGCCAGCGTGTGCAGGACTTTGGCCTGAAGGCTGTGAAAGGAGATCTGGTGCTCAGAGGAGGTGAGCCAAATGATGGTCCTGTCTGTCCGGTGGTCCCAGCCATTTGCATTCAAGGAGTGATAAAGAAGTGCAGGTCAATAGTGGAGAGGAATTGAAACCTAGGCTATACTCTACCCTGTGACTGAGCAATGGAGTCATTAATTTGGGCTCATGATGACAATGGGTGTGTGGTAACCAAGGTTCTTTCCTAGGTGACTCCTTGAGCAGCCAACTGACTCTCCAGGCTCTCTCTAGCAGTGTTTCCAAACACAGTTTTCGGGAATCCTTAGGGCAGGGGTCACCAACTCCGGTCCTGGAAAGCTACTATCCAGTAGGTTTTCTATCCTACCTGGCTTCTGATGAGCCACACTAGTTCTCAGGTAAATACTAGGAGTAGGTGTGGCTCAACAGAAGCCAGGTAGGATAGACAGCCTACTGGATAGTAGCTTTCCAGGACAGGAGTTGGAGACCCCTGCCCTAGGCAGTCTGTGCTTTTGGTCCCTATCAACTCCCTGCCATAGTCCACGTATTTTCTCTGGGAGCTGGGAGGGAGCAAAAATATGGACTGTGTGGAGTTCCCCAAGGACCAAGTTAGGAAACACTGCTCTGTAGAACTTCATTGCTCATAAGATCAACTGGATCTTCATGAGGAGCTTTCATAATTGAAGGGAGGGTATGG
Source organism: Cyphomyrus plagiostoma (assembly GCA_019775915.2). NCBI lineage: Eukaryota > Metazoa > Chordata > Actinopteri > Osteoglossiformes > Mormyridae > Cyphomyrus > Cyphomyrus plagiostoma. The sequence goes on from JABFEA020000067.1 coordinate 31,228,632, forward strand.
TCATACCCAGACCACACTAACAGCCCTGCCATGTCCTCTCTCAGGAACAGCACATGTCCTGTCTGAAGAAGAGGCTGTGAAACACACCATCCAAGACGTGGTGATGCCCCTGCCTGGGTTTGATGTCATTTACCCCACGCACCATAGTGAGTTCCCCATTCCCTTCTGCAGTGTTGCATCCCATAATTGTTAAGGGTACTGCCTTCAGTCTTCACACGCCATTACCTGTCACTACTTGTTGGGTGTCCCCTCCTGCAGTTGGTCAGGCCTACAATGACATGCTGGCCTCTGATGACCTGGACATCAACAACATGAGGCACAAGATCCGAGATTACTCACTAGCTGGGGCCTACCGACGCATCCTTATCCGACCCCGGGATGTCAGCTGGTTAGTACCCATTAATCCTGTAATGGCAGCATTCAGCCAATAGGGTGTTGTCTCTAGATTGGCATCCGGTACATTCTGGAACTTGCTGCAGTTGTTTAAATGTAAATTTTCTGAACACATGTCCCATTATCAGGCATCATTCACCAATGTATAGATACTCTTAAAAACTACTCAAGCATAAAATCACCTTGTTGTGGGCCCAAAATTACAGTGGAGGAGCTATTCATCTGAAACATATTGAGGCAGAAATGGCTTGGGTTGAGGTTTCCATTAAGGCCGCTTGTTGTCTTAGACTGATTCCAGTGTTGTTTGTCGCAAGCCAACGTCCTGCAGTGGCAAGCTATCACTGGCAAAAAAAGGGCAATTTAGTTTGTTTGGACAGTCTGTATCAATATTAACAGTTGCAGAGTGAAATGATTGATTTCACTTAACCTCAAAGCTTACATCTGATTCAGCACATACAAATCAGTTGAGCTTCGTGAATCAGCATGGTACTGAAACCTGCAGGATTCTAGTAATCGGTGAGTTTCAGCTGAAGAATGTCTTTGAGTCTCCTTCAAAGGGCTTTCACGGCTCCTTCAGTTTTTCTTGACCTCTAGTCCTCCACATAACAGGAGGAAAGGGAGGCAGAAGAATTTGTCAGCCTGCCCAGTGAGCTCTTAGCACTTCACTGTTAATGGAGGACGTGTTTCCACCCCATCTCACCCTCACAGGGAGGTGATTCATTATGATGACCCCAGAATCCCACTGGTGCATACAGATGTGGAGAAGTTGGAGGGCAAACCTCCCCCTGTGTTCCCCAAAGGTCAGCCCCAAGGTTGCCCCGTGATTTCCACATGAGGACTTATTATTTGCGCCACTATTCACATGAGTACCCACTGCACAGTGTGTTACCCTTCATATACAATCTGCCTCTTCATTGGTTTAAGTTCTGAGATGATATTTGTGGTTCTGCTGCAGAGGGGAAGTACAGGGCCCTCCGTATGGAGTTCTCTCTTCCCTCCTCAACCTATGCCACCATGGCCATCAGGGAGGTGCTGAAGATGGACACGAGTATCAAAAACCAGACGCAGCTCAACACCACCTGGCTGAACTGAGAGTGCACAGCTGCAGGGGCATATTCGGAGGGCTCTGGACTGTGTGCTGTTGTACCGGGGTGTGTGTGCTGGCCCCAGGGGAATCTCATAAGGGGAACAGCCTGCTCGTGTTCACACAGACCTCCTGCAGTTTTTTTTAAAGTTTTATTTAATTGTATTTTAAAGCTTCAGAATTTAATTCCAAGATGAATAGCTTCGGTAATTAGGGCATTAAGTGAGTCTGAGGTCATTGTCCTCACCCTTGGTGCTCTGAATATTCTTTTGCAGATGAAGACTCAAGATGCTCCAACGGTCCCCAGTATCTTTAACTTTTGTTGGCCAGGTTATTAAATTACTAAGGAGCTCACTATTAACCCTTCCCTTAATATGACCTGTATGGCTTTGTTCCCCTGAAGTGACCTTTCTTAAATAAAACTGCCATATCACTGTACCTGACATAGCTTTATTTAAACCTTAAGTAACTCCATGTATTGTGGTCTTACTGATTTCATGGTACCTCTAGTAACAAAGAGGAGAACACGTATATGGGAAGATACTCTGAATTAATTCATTTTGAAAGAGTGAATTAAGTCATTTAAGCCTCAAAAACCCTTCAGTGTTCAAGTTGTAGAACAGAATCTGATTTGACTTTGTTACAATCCAGTCTCTTTCTTATATACAGAGACACAAATTAGGTATACCTTTGTAGGGAGTATCCATTGATTTCTATTAGCAACACCATATTCTCAACTATGACAACCTTAACCATAAGTAACAAAATACAAGACCTTTGGCATTTTCACTTTTTTGATTGTGCCTTTGTAATATTGGTTGCCCTTGTGGGAACCGAAAAAAATAACACTGCACGGTCAAAATAACAGGATTTTATCACATTGGTCTCCACAATGTAATTTAGACATGACAGAACACATTTGGGAGTTGTCCGGCAGAGGGCAGTCCTCTTAAGAAAAAGTAAAAAATATCTACTTAAGGTGGACAACATGCAGGTTCTGAGGTGCAATGTCTGTCTACAGGAACAGTTGTACCAAGTGAAGTGGACGCTGGTTTACCTTTAATAAGTATTAAGGTGTGAGCAGGGACCTCAAAAAGATGTAACATGAGGAATCGTATAGATCAGCAACCGAAAGTGCTATGATTATCAAGATGGAAACGTTTTGATTTTAAAACATTTTGTATATGCCGTTTAATTCCCAGGATGTTGTCTTTCATGAATTATTCCAGTTTTGTTGCTGCTGTGTTGATGTTGATATTGGTCTATGTAGCTGCCCATAACGTGTGTTCATGTGTACCACGGTTTGAATATGAGAGAAACTTTATTGATTCAAGAGGGGTATTCTTGTTCATACATCAGCATCGCATGTAAGTGCACACAGATGCATATAATGCAAAACAGATATTTGCTGCCTGTGATAGTTTTCACACCCCCTCAACTCTATATTGAATACGGATTTGGAAGGTAGGTTGTATTCTTTAAATACAGCTAGTTTGATATGGCTGGTGTGCCCCGCGAAATACCAAATTTACAACCAGAAACGTGTGGAAATGCGCTGACGTGTCGCCCCGCCCCGCCAGAGGGCGTATGAGCTGTAGACGTGGAGCGGAGGCACGTCACAGACATGGCGACGCTCACTGAGGAGCAGTTTGACCAGGAGATGCCTGACTGCGTGATCCAACTGATTGAGGGAGAAATCGGCGGCGATCTGAAATCGCTGAAGAAAGTCAAGGGTCTGCTGGAGAAGCTGACGGCGGAGAACATACTCCTGGAGGAGCAGGTAATGCTTGCGAGACTGATGCATATTACATCTACAAGCACTCCGGAGACAACATTGCGCTGTACTAAAGGACAACTAGGTGGTGACAGTTCAGCTGCTCTTTACATTCGTCTGCATAATCGACCTTTACCAGTCATTAAGTCAGTACTTGGATGATGAAAACAACTGTTCGTAGTGTGTTTTTCCCTCTGGGAAGTTAAGCGTTTCATCCAGTTTGGCTCCAAATACCATGGCTTACCAATGGCATGTGTCAGGCAGACATCTGACTGGTTACTCTCCGTTTTAAGTGTATAAAACCAAAATACACGCAGGTGGTATCTGTAACGTTTAATCCGTGTGTAAATTAGGTAATATTCGCGGGAGTAAACAGGGCTGAAGAGAATTATGTTTTCTTGTTGTAGAAAGTTGTATGGGATACTCCTCATCCTCCTTTAGATTCAGTGCGTTTATTCGATGCAAGCTAAAGAGCAACCAGCAGAGCCTGGCTTTATCCTAAACTAGAATAGGGCTCCTACTTCAGATTTCAGTGCTGAGCAGACACAGGATGATCACAAAGGCAGTGTCAGGGTCGGTCACTTGACGGAGGCAGTGTTTACCACCAGTTCAAACTACACACTAAATATTAAATACAGTGGTGCCTCGGTTCTTGAACTCACTAGAACTCGAATTTCTTGGAAGTCGAACAAACCAGTTTGACCTAGAACTCGATCTGAATATCAGAAGTCGAACCGTGATCACTGACCTAATGCAAATCGTACGCGCCAGGAAATTAGTCATACTACAATGCAATTCTTACTTGAATGCCTTGGACGATTAACCAAATAAAGCAGCGCAACATTACAGTAACTAACAATAAATAAACCACTAACTTACGTGTACTAT
>JABFEA020000067.1:31252940-31264518 GCA_019775915.2 Cyphomyrus plagiostoma
TGTGTGTGTGTGTGTTTTGAGGTGCCAATTAAAAATAGGAAGAGTTATTAATGTCTCGTGGAAGAGAGACAAGGGGCCGCTCTATACCTTATGGAGGTCAAGCGAGCAACAGGTATAATAAGATTAATGCAAGATAAAGATCTAAGGGTATGGGTAGGAGTGGAGATGGAAAGGAGATCAGCGAGTTGTATGACACTGGTAAGGCTTTCCATTCCATTTTGGAGTATGTCTGTGGTAATTTTTCATACCAAGGCATTTTGGACAATTCTATGCTTCCCACTTAGCGGAAACAGTTTGGTGAAGGCCCTTTTCTGTACCCCAGTACAGCAGAGTACAAAATGAGAACATTCAACCACCACCCAAGGAAGTATACTTCACTGTGACACAGGTGCTGTTGAATATACAGTAAAACCTTGGATTGCGAGCATAATTCGTTCCAGAAACGTGCTCGTAATCCAAAGCATTTGTATATCGAAGCAAATTTCCCCATTAGAAATAATGGAAACTCAGATGATTTGTTCCACAACCCAGAAATACGCACATTAAAATGATTAATACAAAATATAAAATAAAAATACATAAAACAAATTAACCTGCACTTTACCTTTGAAAAGAATTTTGGATGGTGTGAGGAAGATGAGAGAGAGGAGAAGAGGAGGGTTATTTTGTAGGACAACTTTCACTATAACTAACGGAATCACTGCTATCTGTTGGCTCACAGGAATCTTTTCTTTTTGTGCGACTTTAACAAGGGACCTATCCAGTGATAGATGCTTTTTGATTCCGTGGAAATGTGGACGTTGAATTGTCGGTAAACAGATTCATCGATCGCACTGCTACGCCCTTATTCGGGTGGTATTTTTATAATAAATTTTGACTATACGAGTGAGGCACACCCACTGTTGCCAGCTCCTCAGCAAGGAAAGTCGCTATTTTATGTTCTTGTAAAATATATATATATGTAATTTTTAAAAACTTGTTTATGAGAGTACTGTTTAATTACTGTTAATATTCTTTTTGTATTTAGTAGTATTTGAGTTAGGCTCAGGACCCCCCGCGACCCAGTAGGATAAGCGGTTTGGAAAATGGATGGATGGATGGAGTATTTGAGTTGTTTCTGTGGAAAGATTTCTTAAGTTGAATGTCATGATAGAGTTTTAATCTAAGTTGATAAATTTAATATATTTTCATGGTATTACAATTTATAGCAAAACCTGTAATGATGGGGAGGAAGCACAACCCAGGGGCAGCTGTAGGAACAACTGAAAGAGCCTTCATTGAAACAAATATATTGGTAAGTGAAAATAAAAGACTGTGAGGGGTCGAAACGTAAGGTAGCGAGGAACAGGAAGGAACAACTAGAATGAGCAGGGATCAAGACTAGGAACAGTATAGGGCTGGAGAGAGCACTGATTATGGCACAGTGGAACTGGGGAACACTAACTGGTGCAATGGCTGATGCAGATATAGACAAAGATGATGACAGTGACTAGACAGGGGAGCGCAAGACAAGCCGGTACTGATGCATGCATACTGAGAGGCAGGTGTGATTAAAGACCCAACAGGGAAGACAAGGGATAGCCAACAGCATAAGGCTCTGCTGGCCAAATTGGAGCATTTCATTCTCATGATTTGAAATTGACTTTTAGTAACACAATTATATAAACTGCCTTTGGTCTCTCTTAGATATGTCCTAATCCCTATAGGGTCTGTCCCATTTGTTCAGATAAAATAACAGTCAACCATAATCCATCATTGCTGTTTATTTCTCCCCTGCTCTTGAATTTGTATTTAATGAGGCAACTGTTCTTTATTCTAATTGTTTTAATCCTCTCTTATGAAAAATTGCACCTGTTTGTTTGCTGATTGTAATAATATAATTGTAGTACTACATGTTCCAAAACAAAATTAGTATTTTTTTCCTGATAATCACCCTTCTCGTCCATTACAGTCCATTGTGAAGCAATGCCTGCAGAATGCATTTCCTTCCCACTTGAGGCTGATTTTACTTTACTTTTTACTTGCTGCAGCTTTAAATGTCGCTGTTATACTGTTTTTTTGCAATCATTAATGCAATTTTGTGTGAAATATTGGAGGATGTATTATGAATAAAAAAGCTTAGTCTTCTTTAGCTATGTACTCCTAATAAAGTTAATCCATGACCAACAACCTTGAAACTCAGGAGAGTAAATTTAAAGGGACCTGTCTCTTTGCAGTTAAAGTGCTTCACAAGATTGATGCACTTTATGTGGGCTTCCAGACCGAAAAACAAAATCTCCCTGCAGGTTTCACGGAGAAGCTGAAAGCTAAGTCCTCAGCAGAGGCTAACAAGCTCCCAGGCATTTCACATGAAACTCTATAAAAAAAGACTTGTGAAGGATTTTCACAGATATTAATAACTAATTTATTTTAAGTGTGCTTATAATATGTTGTAACCTGTACATTTGCTACTATAAATCCTACTCTATGCAATACCTTATTGCGCTTGCTTTAAAATCCATTCCATTTATCGATTCTCACTGCTGTTGTTACAAACCCCTGACCCCGTGTGATTATCCCTCACTGCTCTTGTTATAAACCCCTGTTCTTGTGTGATTATCCCTCATTGATGTTTCAACTGATTCTCATCATTCATTGTTTCAGTTATAAACAGAGGCATAACTTCAAATGTGAATACTCATTCACTGTATAAAGCAATACATGTACCATTATCTTGTTGTAATGGCAATATGTGCATTTGTGCTGTTATGACAAAATTTTACCATGCATTTTATGTTTTATATGGCAAATTCATTTACGGTATAAAGGTTAAAATGCAACATAATTTCTTGCCATAACAGTGCAACTGCACATAGTATAAATAAGCATTCGTGCTACTACAACAATAAACTACTATACATATTGCTTTATATAGTGAATGTGTACTTGCGTACCAGTTATGTCAATAGCATGTTATAAACCCTTGTCCTTGTGGGGTTATCCCTCACTATTGTCCCTATCATGCCAGCTCCCTGTTGTAGTTATAACTCCCCCCCCCTCCCTCCCTATGCGATCATCCCTCACCACTGCTGTTATAAATCTCCCTCCCTATGTGATCATCCCTCACCACTGCTGTTATAAATCTCCCTCCCTGTGCGATCATCCCTCACCACTGCTGTTATAAATCTCCCTCCCTATGTGATCATCCCTCACCACTGCTGTTATAAGTCCTTCACCACGGTTTCAATGAACGCAATACTTGTATTAAAATCCCTCACAGCTGTTTTTGTAAATTCCAATCTATATGTGATACTGTACAAACGTCACTCTCTGTATGATCCAAAGTTCAGTCATTGATGTTGCTGCCTGCGCTCCCCTCTGTGCCCTGTGTTCTTGCCCGATTGTCCCTAGATCCTCCCTACCCAATTTTGACCCCTTGTGGTCCGTTTGCCTTGCATATAGTTTCAGTTAATAAAGGCCCTTTTGCTTTTCCTCACGCCTGCCTCTGCTTCTGTCCGTGCTGTTGATGTGGCAGTGATCATCCCTCATCAACTCTGTTATAAATTCTTTTCCCAGGACACATGCAAGTTCTTTTGCATTTACACACATACTTCTCCACCTCTGGTTACTGTACAGATCAATGTATATTCTTACTTTGTCAATAATTAGGGTCTTTAGAAGAACTCAAAGAAGCCACTTGCCCTATGCTTTACTGTGCTTGTCTGACACATACTTTGGCTCTTTATTTTTTTTATTTAGTTTATTTAGTTTTTGCTTCCGGTGGACTCCTATGTTGTGAAATCGAATTTTTCTTGACACCAGCACTCTTAGGTAGGAATCCCTAAGGTGGAGCTTTATCTTTGCTGATGGACAGGTGATTTTGTCTTTTAACTTGCATCTACTTTTTGTTTGGTGTTTCAAAATGATCAACAGCCCCAGAGGGGGCGGAAGAAGTCTAGAAAATGTCCACCTACTATGATGGGAAACTGCTCAGCCGGTAATGAGGGAGACGTCCACTTCTGGGTAGCCATTAGGGTGACAGACTGGACAGCAGGATGTCAGAGGAAGAATTCAGAGAACTTACAGCATCAACATGGCATGTCCTCCTAAAGGGGTTGGCACTGCATTACCCACTGATGTCAGTATAAGATTCAGCAATATACTTGTTCTGAGTGCTCAAACATGGCCCTGGCTCATTCTGAAGCTCACTAAGTAAGACATTCTTATAGAATTCCATTATTGAGTGTGCTGCTACTGACTTTCATAAACAATTCATGGCCTTCTCCTGCTCCCTCCTCATTGTCTCACTGCCCCCATTCTCCCCTCAGAAACCTGTGTTTTTCCTTGACATCCACTGGTCTTTGTCTTTGCCCAGGAATCCTCCTCCCTCACCCTCTCTCTCCTCTGGATCTCATCTACTTTCACCTTTTCAGCTGAACTCCCTTCCCTTCATACCCTTCCTGATCCCCTTGGTGATAAATGATCTTATAATTCATCAGCAGCATCTCTGACTCAATAAATCTGTTACTTAAATTAGATACCCTTTCGAAGATCACTACCACTGCATTCATGTTCCACTCTTCCATAATAACTCATATGCCTGTTCAATTTTGATCACTTATTGAATAATTCTGATTATTATTTTGATTATGAATAATTTCTACAGTTTAACCAGGACCCAAACAGCCAAAAGAGACCAAAATATCAGATATTTAATTTGGCAATTTTTATCTGGCATATTGCTCTGGCATTAGTGAAACAGCCATGAATAGGCACCATGTGAAATTTAAAGAAGAGACTCGGCTGCCCATCAAATTTTAATAAATTCAAACAAAGATAAAATTGGTAGCTGTCACAGTCAGCTAATGTTACTCGGGAGACATGGGCCACATGCACTCGGCATTATGTCACAGATAGGCCACAGCTTTGTTTAAACACGTTGTATTAGATAGCTGGACCAGAAGAACCAGAGAGTGAAAGAGAGAGAGACAGAGCACTTGGGCAGCATTGTCATGATCTGCTCTTTGTCCAGGTTGACATTTGTGGTGCTGATAAGGACTATTAATCAGTTTTGTTATGGTAACAGGTTATAGGCAAAATTATTATGGTTTCATGTAATTTGTTTGGTTTATAAATAAAAGAGCAGGGCTGCATTGGAATTTTAGATCTGAACATTGATTTATGTCCATGTTTTCTTACTAACTTTATGTTTAAAGTGAAATGAGGCGTATACATTAAATAGCAACATGATATGGCATAAACACAAACTGGTTGCGGCAAATGAAAGAAAGATGATAGTCGGGGTAGCCAAACAAAAACAAACAAAGCCATGCAAAACTCTATCTTAGTGAAATATGTTTTAGATTAAAATCATATACATAGAATGATAGTTGAATTCTAGCACAGGATGGTCTACCGTTCATTCTACATTGGTATTATGATAACAGTGAAATTATTGGCTTTAAAAATAAATGGTTAACTGATTAACATTGAAAAAATATTACACAATAAGTATTTCTGATTCATCTATATCTCAGGGGAGTGATTTGAGGCATGGATAGTTAATAATGCTGGTTAAAAATGCTTCATAATCTCCGGCGTTTTGGAAAGAGATAGGCAGCACATTGTCATGACTGCCTTGTCATCTGAGCAGTCCAAGATCAAATCAAGGATATGCACATTCCACAGTCAGGATATTCAGCCCTCTTATGGCCACCCCCTCCAGTGTGCTTGGTATTCTCTATCACATCGGTGTCAAACTCCAGTCCTGGAGGTCCAGAGCCCTGCACATTTTTGGGTTTCCCCTCATTTAACACACCTGATTCAACTCCTTGTGCTAATTACCACACAGCTCTTCAGCTGGATCATTTGTGGTGGAACAGGGAAAGAACTAAGCTACACAGGGCTCCGGCCCCCCAGGACAGGAGTCTGACACCCCTGCTCTACCATTTTCAATAATAATACCAACAGAACCTTCTAAAGGCATCACCCAGGCAAAACAAAACAAAAATGCATAAAAGATTTTTAAAAAATTAACTTGAGGGTTTAAAATACCTCCATTGTACTTCAAGCATCAGGAAATAAAAAATATAATCCAGCCGGCCTGCTTTCGTCACGTCTGGAACAGGAAAGCAGATGAAGGGTGCCGTGGAAACAAATAAACGGGATTTATTCAGGCTGACACACTCAAAACACACTGTAACATTAATGATCATCCTGGGGAAAACGTACCTAATGCAGACTTAAATTCATGTGTTAGAGCCAAATTATAGTAAAATATTTTTTAAATATTTTTGTTTATATTTCGAATTTAAATATTATTTCATGCATAATTAATAATGGGTGATCTGTAATAATTGAAAATACGGAAATTTAGGTAGCATTATTGATGCTGAGTTTCTATTGGTCAGTAGGTGGATTCTATGCTGTGCACGTGATAGAGGTTTTTTAGTAGCGAAACGGACATATGCGCAGCTTGCAAGCGTATAACTTTTTGGCCGTAAATTCTGATCTGTTTTTTGCTCTTCTGTGATTGATATGATAATATCGAACCTTATTGACGACTGGAAGTGAACCTGTTGATGACAACTTTCCGACAATAAAAGAAATCAACAGTTACGATGAGTTGGAGTCAGTGAGTAAGCTTGCTAATGAGGTGGATATTACAATGGATGTGGATACGAGTCAGAAAATCTGCTAGTCTGCTCATATGAAGAAGTGGTGAAATTTATTTAAGTAAACACAGAAAATTTGCCACTGCAACATGGGACTAATGACAGCAACAAGAAACAGCTGGTAAACACGAGCATTCCACACAGGGTAGATGAGGGGGCGTGGCACATGGGAGGAATGGGTGAGAAGGGCATGACAGCTTTCTCAAGCTGAAGGTGTCGTGGACGGGGGCGTGGGGTGTAGAAAGGAGGGGGTTGTACGTACTGGGGACCCAGTTGAAGTAATTTTATCCCAGGCCCAGGAATTATGCAAAGTGGGGCCTGCAGACCAGTTTCAAAAACTTCTTCGATTGTGGCCTAGGAAAATGCTTGTCACATTCTGAAGCCACTGCGAAATCAACGAATACACTTGTTTCCTTCAAGCAAGCAGGGAAAACCATATTGTATCACTTCTGAGGGGTGCTTGTGCTTTACTGAGCTTGCTTATTTCTTTGCATCCTGGTCCTCAGGATCCAGATTGAGGTCAAGAGCAGACAGGGTGTCACATCTAATATGGCACTAACCACATTTCATGAGTATAGTTGCAATGAAAGTCCCTTTTCATGTCAACTACTAAAATGAATGGGTCTGTGACAAACTGTCTTCCTGAAAAGCTTTGGCTGGCAAGATTATTAGAGGATGGTCAACATCTGCTCATATGTTTGTTTTTCTATAGATTTTCAGTTTGTGCTTCAATCTAATATAATAAAATTAATTTAGTAGCTATGCAGATAATGGGAGAAAATGTTGTATAGCATTGAGCTTCACCTGCTAACTGTCACATGAAGCCAGAGGTGGCAGAACCAAATATTACTGAAAAATTAGGAAATATTTTGTCATTTACTCTTCATGTTGTAGGAAACGCTGGGCAGCCTGGTGAAAAGGACCATATGGCCAGTGTATTATTACAGCTTTATTTACATGCGTGCAGACATACAAAAATGAAGCTTCTTTACAGAAAATCGACCTTTCTGAATGGAAGGAAAATAGTTTGGAGCACTGGCATTTGAGTCTGGCATAAAAAGGCTGTTGTCTGGGATTACTGGAAAGCAGAACAGCCTGATATATACGTACACTGGAATGGGGGAACAGGTGGTGTAAATCATCATAACCTTCCTCAGACAGCTGAGACCAACAAGGACCTACTCTACCCCCCATAACATCCCAAACTCCTTTACAGCCAGTATCATAGCAACAAATGGCCCAAATCCCTCTTTTCAGAAGGATGAAGGTGTTCTTAGCATTCTTACCTTCTGTAAACACACAGGAGGACAGGAACACGGGCTAAGCGTTGTACGGCTGTTGAAAGCTGTCCACACCAAAGAGGACACCTAAAGGGTCTCGAGGGGAGAGCCTTCAGGCCCCTCTTCAGAGCCACTTCACTTCCCCTTACATCTGTCTGACGAATCAAATGTGAAGTAAAGTGCTATCCCCACCCAGCTGTGAGCAAGCCAAACCACTCCAGGCCAAAAAGCCTTCAGTTGCTTGCTGCCCCTTCCATCTGACCAGGCAGGGGAGGATCAATCTGCAGGCCCTGCTCTATCTGACAGAATTTCCTTCTTCTCTCTGAGGATCCAGGGTGACATGACCAAACCGAGCTTGCTGTCATACTCCAAACATCACGCTAAACAGGCTGGGCAGCTCTCACTTTAGATTAATGGCAGCTACGGTCGCCTTTGACTAACATTCACTTTGTTGATTTTAGTTCCCTCTGGGTGGTCTTCCAGTTGAAATACGTTATGTAAAATCATTTGTGTGGTGTGGTAGGGCCCTTCTTCTGAAAACAGCAACCTATTACATTGCATGCTTTCTGTTGCTATAGCTACAGTCAGTGCAAATCAGCAGCATAGAGTTACCATACATGGATATACAGAAATTAACATATTACAGTGTGATTGTGCGTGCGAGTTTGCACTTTTAAATAAATTGGCATTCTGTCCAATGTGCCCTATGTCTTGTACTCCATCTTTCTTGGGACAGGCTCCAGGTCCAGTGAGACCCTGAAGGCATAGGAATATAGAGGAAGACTTGAGTAATGAATTGATGTATAAAAACATTAATATTCCAGTGTCACCAACTTTGGTCAGCTGGATGGCATGAGTTTTTCAATTTGAGACAAGTCTCCACAGAGTTGTGGAGACTTTGCAAACTACCCCAACACTTTTGATGTAGGTAATTTTAGGCTCATAATGGAAAAAATATAGATTTGCTGTAAGATTTCAAGCATGAGTGTGCGAGTCAGAAAGTGTGACTGTCAAGCCAGATGACTGAGACAACCCTTACATTCTGGCTCAGAAAAAGGTTTATGTTTGAGTTTCCTTTTTATGAATGGGTAGTACACATACATTCATAAGAAAAGTGAGTCATTCTGTAACAATCCTTTACTGACCACCCACAACTCTTGATCATATTGCTGAAGCCAATGCTAACACTATACTATAGCAGTAGTGTTTACCCTCATATCCCTGAGTTCTGTCTCACAGGATTCCAGAGGATGCTCTTTTAAAATACTGGGTTTTCACATTTAAAAATGGCCTTTTTTCCTACCCCAGAAATCTCCTATCACTGTCATTTTTGCAGCCAGACAAACCAGAAGTGATGTTATATTTTCAGATTTGCCACCTCACAGAAAATTTCTTCACTTAAACTGACAAGCTGTGAAATGCACAGAGTCAAGTTTGAAACTGAATTGAAAAGGGGCCCTTCTGTGACTGTTAAGGTGCTGGTCTTCCCCCCAGGCCTTGGGGTTTGCTTCCTCAAGATTGGATCTATTCAGACCCCACTGACAGCAGAAGAAGTGCCAGTGGCCCAGCTTGTGCTGAGCGTGACCCAAAGCAGCCCATCTGGCCATGGTTGGTCCCTCACCTTTTCTATCATCCTCTCCCACCTCCACTCTATAAACAAGGTAAAGTGGTTTAGAGGATTAGCAACATTAAACTGGATTGGACATGGATTGCTTTCTATGGATGAATACATAAGTACAATTTCAGCTACACCCCTTTTCTGAAAATGACCATGCAGATTTAATATGGTCAAATAATATCAGCAGAAGTCAATGACCAATCATTGATGGGTCTCCTATGGAAGCAGTCAACAAGTTTTGGATTCTTGGTCTCTACGTCTAAGATAGGCTGAGGTGGATGGAGAAGGTGCATCGGCCCTCAAAAAGCCCCCCAGCACCTTTGCTTTCCTGAGACTGCCAAGGAGATGGAGGATGAGAAACCTGTGAAAGAATCAATAGTTACATATCATGTACTCTGTTGCACTATTGTATTCATGTGCACTATTGCAACTGCACTTTTCAATGTTAAATGTTACTTATTTTCGCTATACAATTGCATATACAGTGCTCGCAGAAAGTCTTGGAATGCTTGCTCAATTCACTAAAAATGCTACAAATTTTAAATTAATAAAATTAGATTAGACACCGGTAATTAAGAGTAAAACATTCATTTCAAGTAGCAATAAATTGAAACCCAAATTATAGTAATCAAAGATCTGTTCTGAGTTTAAAAAGTTGACAAGCTGTCTCATTGTGTGCTTTTTAATTAGCAATGTGTTTGCAATAATATAAAACACCAAGCATTTGTGCTTAGCATCCCTTTGAGAACCAGTGGCTACAATTGCAATTAATAGCAAAATGGCAAGAACAGAACTGAATGACTCAGTCAAAAAATTATGACACTTAACAAAAAAACATCTGTGTGTATATACAGATATGTTAAACAATGCTTGTCAATGGACTTTTGTTATGAAACCAATAAATTTAAAATATTTTTACAGAATTAAGCAAGCATCCAACAACTGTCTGTGAGCACTATATATTGTCTGTTTACTGATTCTACAGGTACACTGTTATTTGTCTTGTGTTGGGTAAGGCTGAAGCAGCACTCCAATTAACTTGATCCATTTGGTCAACAAAATATCCTACAGTACATTTTTAATTGGCAAGGAGTGTCTAAATCTTAACATCTTAACAATGAACTGCAATTTAACATTAATCTAGAATTGTTGCCAGTATCCATTACTTCAAAAGAGCTGAGAATGAAAAAGTAAAAAATTGCAGTTTTTTTCCCCCCAAGATGCCATATTTTGGTTTTGATTCAATGATTTTCTAATGCTGTCACAATGCGGACTCTGAGAACATTTAAGTTAGTAAGACAAACAGGAAGCACCCCAAACTGGGCCATTCCACCCATTCTGGCAGGTTTTTCATTGAACAGGACACAACAGGAAACAGGTACCAGCTGGGGCTTGAGACCGCAGACGGGATGAGAGGTTTCGGAATGAGGCAAGCTGGGGAAGGACTCCAACACCGATGATTTGTGGAGTTGGGAGGAAACAAGAACCAGAACCCAGTACTGAATGACAATAAGCCAAAAACACAGATCACAAAACCAGGACTCCGAACACTGAGAGGAGGCAGAGCAGACAGGAGAGGCCAATGTGCTTGGAGAGCCTGGGACTCCCTTAATGCAGAGGTGTTACTCGGAAGCCATCATGGGGTGGGAATTTGGGTATGCTGAACGGGTACCAGTGTACAATTTGTATCCCCTGGTTTGGAAGATGCTGATGATCAGGGGAATGGGTAGTAATGGTAATAGTTGTTTACTGGGGGGCAGACTCCTAGGACGATTCTATTTACTTACAATCTCTAATTATTGTTTAAGTTTGACCTGTCTCTGTTGGGTGGGCAAACACAGATGATCCTCCTGCCCACCTGTGACCACACCCCTGCCATAACAAGCTCTGCCAGCTACCTCCGGTGACACGACTGTAACCAAAGCAAGCGTAAAAAGACTGACGTGATGAAACATCCATCCATCCATCCATCATCTTCCGCTTATCCGAGGTCGGGTCGCGGGGGCAGCAGTCTCAGCAGGGAAACC
>JABFEA020000067.1:31267443-31305673 GCA_019775915.2 Cyphomyrus plagiostoma
TGCCTCCAGCTCTGTACTGTCCCCTGCCTCAAGCTCTGTACTGTCCCCTGCCTCGTGCTCTTTGCTGTCCCCTGCCTCGTGCTCTGTGCTGTCCCCTGCCTCAAGCTCTGTGCTGCTGTCCCCTGCCTAAAGCTCTGTATTGTCCTCTGCCTCGTGCTCTGTGCTGTCCCCTGCCTCAAGCTCTGTGCTGCCCCTGCCTCGTGCTCTATGCTGTCCCCTGCCTCGTGCTCTGTGCTGTCCCCTGCCTCATGCTCTGTGCTGTCCCCTGCCTTGTGCTCTGTGCTACCCCTGCCTCGTACTCTGTTCTGTCCCCTGCCTCAAGCTCTGTGCTGTCCCCTGCCTCGTACTCTGTGCTGCCCCCTGCCTCATGCTCTGTGCTCCCTGGGATGAGTTCCAGACTTCCATTCTACACTTAGGGAAAGTGGATGGATGCAGTAATACTATTTAAACTCATAAAATTTTCCTTCCAACTTTAATTTTATGCTTTGGGGAAATTCCCACTGACAGATCACACTGTCATTAATGGTTTAAAATTAAATTAACATATTCAAATAAGCCTGCTCAATGTCCTCTCTTAATTTGTCACCCTTTCTCAGTTTGCACAGATGAGATTATGGTAGCGGGATTTCTTTAATTCAAATATGCAGATAACTCGTTAGAGCTCAGACACAATAAGGCAATTAAGTTGAGTAGCTGGTGTTATAATTATGCACATTTTTATAACATGGAGAGGAGACATATTGTTATTAAAGTATTAGCATTAAAGTCTCATAGAAATACCGATCCTTTATTATAATGCTTGCCTATTGTGAATGTCAAAAACAGCCATCTCTTTCTTTCAACTTCCATTTAAGATGCTGGGAACACATTTTAGAATTATTATATATAATTGCTGTAGACATTAATTAAACCTTCCAGCTTTCACAATGACATGCTGCTGCAAACTTGATGTGAAAGAGTGTCAACCATGCTGCGACTAGCACAGCTCTGCCAGCATCCTATGAGGAGGAAATTAAACTGGTTTGCATGGTGACCTTAAACCCCCAGTCAGCAACACTTTTCATCTGTCACTTTCGGGTCATTGGTTCATGCCAAAGAACGTCATGTCTCCTAAATAAGGAAAGCACCCATGTTGGTGTCATTGACTGCTGACCTGCTGCTATAACTAGTTATTTCTCATTGTGTTGCATACCAATTACTGGCCCTTTTACTTATCGTACAGCAAAATTGTATCCCAGAAAACATAGGGTACCAGGCTGGGATGCCCTGGACAGGAAGCCAGCCCATTATAGAGTGCAGACAGAACAATTTGGAAACTCACTACTTCATCAAGTCAAAAGTCACTATACAACAGGAGGAAACCAGGGTGCCTAGACGAACCATGTGCGGTAACATTCAAACTCGATGCTTACAGATCCAGGGGATGCAAATCAACACACATGAGGCGTGGAAGCACTCAATGAAGCAGTGCACTGCCCCCTGCAGGTATTATGACAACGCTGTATTGCGATTTATATAAGAAGACAGTAGCAATAATAACGAATTTTGCTTGTCTTAATGAGAGGCAGCACAGAGGTCCCCAAGCAGAGCTTGCTTAGGTGATGAGAATGTTGCTCAATGATGATCTGTCCCCTGATACATCAGTCATGCAGTTCATGATAAGTTACAAGCTAAATGCTACAAACATATAATTTTTTTCTAGGAATGGCATTTGTCAAAAGCTGAAATTATGCCATCTTTCTGAGGAAAACACACTCCTTTCTGTAGTGTGGATTACAAATTTCTTTAATGATTTTTTTATGGAGTTCAGTGGTCCAGCTATTTTCTTTATCAAAAAAATCACAGGAGATGGAGTCTAGACTGTGTATAATTATATTTCAGCTTTATTTCCTAATGCGGGAATGTCATTATGCCAACCACAGGATTTGAACTGGAAACCTTCTGAACACAGTCCCCAAGATATAAGCCTCAGAATCACACACCTTCATCCTTTCTTTTACTTCTGTCATTATTCTCCAGGGCTCTGCTATGTAGGTTAGTGATTTTCTTCAGGACTTTTAAATAGGTTTACCTGGGACTGAAGTGGGTCAAGACTGTTTACCTCAGAGATGCATTTCTCCAGCAAAATTTCCAGCAACAGGGTCCCACGCCAACTGAACGACCTACTTCTCTCTCCATTTGAAGCGAGGCAACTTGAAAATTAACAGAGCTACATGCCAGATTGTTGTAGTGCTTTTATGTACACAGAGCCGTACTTCTGTTCTATGTTCCTGGCTTTTATTAGGTTCTTTCTGTTACCCTAAGGTAACCTGAGTTCAGGTCGTGTTTCACATAGAGGCTGTAGAACTGCAGAAATATCTTTTTCCTGGTTGTTTTTTGTGTAAATTTAGCAAATTTTAATCAGATCACATATGTGTATGTTATGTTCACAAAGGGGTGCATTTCAATTATATCACTGCTTTAGCTTCATTTTGATGGTAGGTTCCATTATTGGAATTTGATATACTAATCAAACGAAGAAAATTTTAATCGCAGGTCAATAAATGAGGCTGTCATGTTAAAAATGTATCTTAAGCAAAAGACAGTCCTGTCACTTTGGGTAGTTAGTTACTGGGAATGTTTGGTAAGATGTTACAATCATCGAATGCAGGGAGCAGAAATATAAAGTACAGATATTTTATGGGTTCCATGGAAATAAAGGTAGCTGATTACGAGAAAGATCTCGGTGTGTATGTTGATGCTTCCATGTCCCACTCTCGCCAATGTGGGGAAGCAATAAAAAAGGCCAATACAATGTTGGGTTATATCTCTAGGTGTGTGGAGTTTAAGTCAAGGGAGGTGATGTTACATTTATATAATTCCTTGGTAAGACCCCACCTAGAATATTGTGCGCAGGTCTGGTCATCATACCTTAAGAAGGACATTGCTGCCTTAGAAAAGGTGCAACGAAGGGCTATGAGAATGATTCCTGGTCTTAAAGAAATGTCTTACGAGGCGAGGTTAGCTGAGCTAAATCTGTTTAGCCTTGAGCAAAGGAGACTAATATACAGGATACAGGTCTATAAGATTCTAACGGGTCTGGATGCTGTTCAGACAAATGGCTATTTCAGTATCAGTTTAAATACTATAACTCGTGGCCATTAAAGTGGAAATTGGCGGGAGAACATTTTAAAACAAGTTTGAGGAAGCACTTCTTTACACAGCGTGTAGTTAGAGTATGGAATAGTCTTCCGGCTAGAGTAGTGGAAGCTAAAACTCTGGGTTCCTTTAAATCAGAGCTAGATAAGATTTTAACAACTCTGAGCTATTAGTTAAGTTCTCCCCAAACGAGCTTGATGAGCCGAATGGCCCCCTCTCATTTGTAGATTTCTTATGTTCTTATATCCCTTGGACAGGGTGTATGTGACCTGTTCCTCTAACATAGCCTGAAGTTTCTTGAGAACAGCTCACTTGCCTTTGTCAGGGCCCCTCCAGACAGGACGTACTCACTAGAGTACTGAACAGTGTGCTGATGCCATCCTGTCTGGGGAAGTGAAGCACAGCCAACAGTTGCAGTGGAGGTTGCTCTATACAGATAGGACTGCTGTGTGGCATGTGTGTACGTCTTCGCACAGGACAGAAGATAACTAAAATTAGTCATTAGCTGTCTCCCCACTGTATGGATCAGATCTAATGAATATATAATATGGCACGGTCAGACTGAGCTGATCTAGCAGAGGGTGATTGAGCTCCCATGCATAGACACTGCTCAGGTAATTCCATTTGTGTTTTTGGTGTTTCTGATTTCTAACCTTTTCCTTGCCAATTCAGGGTCTTATGCCATCAAGGCACGGTTTATGGTTTAATGATACATGTTACATTTTGTTACAGCTGTGATCTCTTCTAAAATAACACAATCAGACTAAGCTCTCCATCCTGAATTTTTCTCATATTTGTTTTAAATTTATCTCCTGAAAACATCACATGGAAAATTCTGCATTATGAAAATTGCTATTTTAATTTGGCTTGACATACTGTTCTACCTGTTCTGCCTGTTAATCATGGTTGATGCTTTGGGTTAATTTATTGGTTTCCACTAGGTTAAATGAGGCAGCGAGTGACAATCCACTGTAATATTACTGTATTAACAACAATAATAATAATCATCATCATCTATGTATTTTATATTCTACTTCATTCTAGCCTTGT
Source organism: Cyphomyrus plagiostoma (assembly GCA_019775915.2). Taxonomy (NCBI): domain Eukaryota; kingdom Metazoa; phylum Chordata; class Actinopteri; order Osteoglossiformes; family Mormyridae; genus Cyphomyrus; species Cyphomyrus plagiostoma. Next base: position 31,271,632 of record JABFEA020000067.1, read on the forward strand.
GGAGTGCATTACTTTATAGTAATGTGTTATAAATATTCAACATAGTATTCTATGAATATTCAGTGAAGGAAGTTAGGTACTCTGTATAATTAAACATTTATTTGGTTTAGGAACCATTTTATTTTGCAAGCACATAACATTTTCCATCAGTGGGCTCTTGTGAACCACATAATCAGAGCCTAGTCTAGTATAAATAATCAGCATGTCAAACAAACATTTACTTTATGTGCTAAGATGTGCACCCAAAAGAAAAAAAAATGCATTAATTACCAAAGGTCACAAATACTACCTAAACAAGTTGACTTATGGTGATCAACTTCCAGGTCCATGTGCTATTAGTAAGTGTGTAAAGGACATTAGCAAGTGGTTGAATATTCAGTGGCCAGATACAGTATACACAGGCATTTGGTAGCGAAAACCAACATGTAAACTAGAGAGACATTACTAGCATGCAAGTCAATAGATGCTTATGACTACATTATTTGTGGTTGTGTACAGAATGACACATACTATGACTATGTATGAGTCTTGGGTCATAATTAACAAACCAAAAAACTACATCCTGACAGCCACTCGTATCTGCATAGTAATATAAGCATTTTTTGTTGGCTTGCTAGTCAGCAAAGTTAGAGTATGGTTGGGCAGATACTCGATATTATCAATAAATGCAATATTTTTTCCTCATGGATTGTTTTCCATTTATATGGATATAATTGAAAATGTGTGTCAGTAGTTTTCACTGTAAAATGTGTTCCCAGCATCTTAAATGGAAGTTGAAAGAAAGAGATGGCTGTTTACATTGAGTTTACATCTATTTACATTGAGTCAAACTGCATTATGGGATTAAAAAACAAACATGAAAAAGAAATCCTTGCAGCTCAGTGACAGGCACATCACACTAAAATGAAGTTGCACACAGTATGTTCTCTGCACACACACCTAAACCCCAGCAAAGTAAACATGCCTGTGTTTCTTGCTAAAAAATGTGTAAACTGGTTACTGTTTAAGTTCCTTTCCCAAATGCCGATGGCAGTTTGCAATGAAAACATAAACATACAGAGAATTTAGATGCCTTTTGTTATTATTAAATTCCATTATTTCTGTATTGGGCATACATTAGTTTTGTTATACAATTATGACCACTGCCTTTGCACTTTTTGTTTGGGAAATATTTTCTACACCTGTTTCAACTGGAGAAAATAGAAGTTGAAAAGAACACTTTGTGTCGAGTAGTTTTCGCATTTGTGTTATGCATTGTAAGCACAGGATAAAAGGGGCTTTCACGTGCTAGACTTGCGTTTGATTGCAAAACTTTCTGCCTGGTATCTCTGCCTCTGCCACATAAAACGGATGTTTTATAAAAGCATGTATGACAAATATTGGAAATTATAGGTTGTACAGCACTATTTTAATAGCATTTTACCAAAATGCAAAATTGTCTATATTACGGTATTCTCATGCATTATCATGTGTATAGAAATGATCAGTAATCTTGAATTTTTAGCAGCCATAGTTGATAATGCAAATTCAGATATAGGCCCTACCTTAGTTCAGAGTTTGATGACAGTTTTATGCAACATTGTTATGCAATATCAATCCTGACCGAGCTGAACACACAACTTCTAGACATGTTAATAACAGTAGTAGTTTTAATTCAACATTGAAAGTTTCCAAACATGTCTGGATGGCTGGGGAAAAACACCTCTTCCACTGCCAAAACGTCTGCGCATATTTTTGATGATTTCGACTGTAAAAAGGTTTATTTCATATGCTGCATTTAACCTCCAAGTACTGTATTATGGTGATGGGAAATTCACAGGCTAGAATTCATATTAACATATATTTATTCAGCTGATGCTGTAATATTAAATGATGTATGACTGAAAAAGGAGGGTCAGCTAGTTCCTGGAGCAACTGAGGGTTAAGGCCCTTGTTCAGAGACCCAGCAATCACAGGCTGTGTTACTGATTAGTATGTCATATCCAGTAGTATGTCATATCTAGTATGAATAATATGAAATTTGCAGTATGCCCAAGGTACCTGGATGTTTTAGTGTATTTAGAAGTGTTTCTTAAATATTTTCTATGCATAGAAAGGTGATATATGTTCTATTTACTAAGAAACATTTGACTAACTGACGTTAAATAAAAACTATATATGCCTGCTCCTAGGGGTACCGCATTTAATGAGATGAAAAAGAGGATATATCCAGGCTTCAGAATATTACGTTTTCTGGTAGTGATTCTCACATGAATATTAATAGGTTTTTCCTAATCATCCTGTAAAATGAAAATTTGCATTCAGGGAAACCTGGAGGCATGGTAATCTTACAGCTAACTCTCATTTTACAATCTACACACAATTCATACAATATATTTCTATACAGGTCTTTTTCAACAAAAGTTACAAAATGCTAAGCTAAGATTGACACAAAAACAAAATTAAAGTTTCAAAGTATCAATGGTTTTCAGAGGTTGACGTCGCTCTTGAGCAGCATGACAAAATGGGATGTGCATATCATTTAATATGTAATCTAAACATGTGCAGGGGCCTCGCAAACACTGTGTGATGATACTGAGTGGCTGCTGTGTACTGAAAGTTCCAGTTTCCTCCCTCAGTCCAAAAGCAGGCTAAGCTGATTGGTGTGTCTAAATTGGCCCTGTGATGTGTTGGCCCCTGCCCAGGGTTGATTCCCGTTATTCCCAGGATAGGCTCTGTGACCCCAGTGGGGGTTAAGTGGTTGTGATGATGGATGCATAAAGGTTCTGGTCAAGATTATAACACCTCTGGTGTTGGGGTCGGCACCAACCTGTTTTTAAGTTTAATATGTATAAAAGCACCACATGAATTTGTGTACTACATCAAGGGATTTTGACTTTGTCAGGAACCTCTATTTAAGAAACAAACAATAATTAAAAAAATCACTAGGTAAGGCTTGCCAAGACATGTAAGGCAAGATAAGACTAATTCAATTTATTTATATAATTCTCTTGAGGCTTATTTTACCATTATTTTTTAAAATTGAAAACGAGAGCTATACTGTCAAAAGGAAGGTCCAGAAAGCCACACCAAAAATATTAAAACCAATCTTTTCAAGGAAAAGGAAGCCTAGCAAGGTAACCAAGAGGTAAGAAACAAAATTGATGATAAATTATTGTTTTGAGGATATTTTATGGCTGATTTAAGATGCACCAACCCGTCGGCACCTACCCGTTTAACATAAAAGATAGGAACAGAAAACTAACATATGACAAAGGTTAAGTTAGATAGCTATAGGCGATTAAGTTAGATAGCTGTTTTTTATTCATGGCAATCCATGTGTAATTGATTCAGCACCCATTAAGATCGATGATTGTATGAACATATATTGAACTAAAATATAAATGCAACACTTTAGGTTTTGCTCCCATTTTGCAGCAGCTTGAAAAAAGAAATTCCATGCATTTTTGTGGGCATGCAAAGAGCCGAGAGAGAGAGAGAGAGAGATCCATCCATCCATTTTCCAACCCGCTTAACCTACTGGGTCGCAGGGGGTCCGGAGCCTATCCCGCAAGCAATGGGCGCGAGCCAGGGGAGAGAGAGAGATGTCCTTCAAATTTTGCCAAAAAAGGTTACATTTTTAAATGTATTGATAGTCCATCTTCTACATAGATATGATGCAGCGTCTATGTGGAGCAGCTCACTACAGGGATGTTCATTAATATGGGGACAATACAAGGAGCACCCTAAAATGGGCAGGCCACACATTGGCCTATGTGCCTCAAGCATTGTGGCACTGTACCATTGGCATGCTGGGTACAGGGATGCCCAGTAGAATTATTGCCAGATTCATGAATGCCCATTTCTCTAGTATAAGCCGCCTCTGCTTTTGGCAGTATGTCTAGCTGGCTTCACAATCACTGACTATGTGGCCTGCATACTCACCAGGCCTGTCACCCATTGAGCATCTTTAGAAAGCTCTAGATCAGCACATAGGACAACGTATTCCATCATCCACCAATATCAGACAACTTTACACTGATATTGAACATTTCACAGGCCACCAGCAACAACTTGATCAACTCTCAAGAGATGCAGGTATGTCATGGTGCTACAGGCAAATGGTGGTCAAACCAGATACGAATGTGGGAATTCTCTTCCACAACCTTCCTTATTTTTCAGAATAATGGTAACCAAAAGAGAAGTGATTAGTTGCCATTGCTGACACACCGCAGCACATGTCTGCATATAACCTGTCATGCTCAACAGGGCTGGGCGACAGACGATTACCATCTAACCACTCGAATATTTAAACAGAGATAACCCAGAGTACTTCGCAAAGTATTGCTGCCATGTTCATGGGCACTACTGAGCGTTTTCTTGTCTATTGTCTCTCCCGCTTGCCCTGCCATCTCACCGACCCTGCCTCTCTCGATGTCCCTGCCTGCCCTGCTTGCCCTCATCGTCCTACCTCCCCGATCTACCCTCCTTGTCCTCTCATCGCCTTGTCTCATCCCTCCATATAGGACTGACCCATCTGGCTAATGACCCACAGACCCAGACTCGACTTTTCTTTTGGATTTTTGCATTGGCTATTGGTGTACCCAACCATTTCAATAAACAGTGCTCATTCTGCATTCAGGGGTGTGGCTCTTCCCTGGTGTCCGGGCACAACATAACCCATATGTGGCATAGCAGGGGGCAGCTAATTCAGCACCTGCAGGGCAGTGTTTGGGGAAGTACCTTGCTCTGGGCACCTCAATGGTATTGCGCTGGTAGGGGTTTTGAACCAGCATTCTTCTAACTACAAGTGCACTTCCCTACCCATTACACCATCAGTGCTTAGAGCCTTTGTAATCCATTTGTGTCATTTATATTTATTAATTTGTTTTTAATAAAATCTTTGTTGAAGATGAATATTGAATGTTGCATTTATATTTTGAAGATTCCAGCAATGCTTGGATTCTTATTGCAAAGGTCAGTAAGATATCACAGCTTGGAGGGATGACCCACAAAATTCTGTGGTTCTGATGTTCATCAATATAATATGTAGACTTTTACCAATGACTCAGAAACATAAGGTATGTAATGCCTGGTGTAAACTGATCTTGTGTTGTGGGTGTACATTGGGGGGTGCACTATACTGATGTGTTCATTTCACTGCGTGCCTGTTTTTTCAGTGAATCAGAAAAACAACCATTGTGAAAGTTTGCAGATTCATGGTAATTTCCAATACACACCAACAATCTGGAACATGACATGTTAGTTTACAGTTTTGGTGAAATAAAATGATGTTATGGATAAAGTTTTTCAGTATTTCACAATTTTTCTATGCCACAGAGACTGTCACACCCTGAGCTCAAAAAAGTGATAACTAAAAAAACATATTTTAAATTAAGCTGGGAGACAGTCAGGAAAATGTGTAATATAAATATACTAATGCTGATCAAATATTTGAGAAGACCCAGTGAAATGGGGAAGACCATAATATTTGGAAAAGCTGATAGTAAAGTGGAAAGGGATCACCGGCAACACTAGAGATGCACTCGTTCATCACAACAACGGCCATGGTTTTGGAAGCCTGAAGACCCAGACAGAAGGCAGAACATTCTGGGGGAGTCACTGTCAGGACCACATGTCTACTTGGCAGCACCTAATAATAGGAATAAAAATAATTGCTCTTGTATGAGGGGGTTTCCCAAGATGGACTGGCATCCTGTTCAGGGTGCCGCCGTGTTTCCCGTGATAAGCTCCAGGCTCCTTGTGACTCTGCACTGGATATGTCATTAGGGACAGTGAATTGATGGCTGGGAGATTTTGTTTCGCCACATCCATTGTTCTTGTATATTTGGGGACCATTAATTAATAGTGTGATGTAGTAAAGGAATTTTACAGTGGATAAATGGTTAAGGAAGTTTGCTAATACCAGTACAGTGAAAACTATAGAACAGATGGGTTAAAATCTTAGAGGTTCTGTGGACTGACAGAGAATTACCAATGTGGTAAAGTATATAAGTTATGAACACTGTAAAGTCACACCAGAATTCAGTGAATGCACAGCTAATATGTGAGGTGAAATTAACAATGCTCGGATGTTTAAATGAAGCTAACCAGACTAGACATCTTCTGGTCATTTTCATGTTTAATGTACTGCATTGATAAGAGAAACACAGCTGAATAGTGTGGAGATGAAACACACTGACAGCAAGAAACAAGGAGCAGTGAGCCTTAGGAAAAAGAGAAACAAATAAGTTTTCATGTAAATTTTACATGGATCTGTATTCTTTATTGGAAATGAGGAACAAACACTTTCTATATATTCTAAGGGGGTCTGCTGATTTCAACCAAGTTGTCATGGCAACACCAACATGATTGTCATTATGATGAAAAAAGTAAATAACCAAATCATAATTGAAACACCAGATAGTGTAATGATAGCGATAGATTGCAAACATGAGGGTATGATTAACAAGGTGACAGTGGGAAGTTTAATAATATGAAGATATGTTTAATTAATGAATATACATTTCCAAAACGTCATTAAAGAGAAATCTAATGCAAAAAATATAAATAGGAAATTTAATTTACAGGTTAAAGTTTTCAGGAAGATTACAAGGCCACTCCCCTTGTCAGAGAGCTTCTGCATAGTTGCATCTGCACTTAATGAGCCAACAGGCAATGCAAGCCGAAACAGGCACCCTGGCCTCCTTTCATTGGTCACCTGCCACACTTAACGAGCCAACTGACAATAGGACTGGGACCATGGCCCCATTTTCATTGGCCCCCTGCCGCGTTTATATTAACTCCGAAAACCAGGGATTTTTCATCCTTTCTCCAGTCACCTGTGAGAATGTTGGTCCTAGTTCCTGCTGTGATCAAATTAACCTTTAAATCTTTAAGGAGCTTTTGATTGAATTCAGGGGTTTATCTGCTAGGTGACAATTCTGTTTTGTTCTTCAAAGATGGTTTTAAAGTCAACTAATAATAATAATAAAAAAAAAATTGTATTGATTGAATGTTGAATAAATTTTACATGAAAAATTACATTTTTAATGATTTATCAGAAAGTGGATTCCTGTTGCATGCACCGCTCAGTTTTAGGAGGTTATCAGATGGATGGAGTGAGTATGGAGTTAATATTTAACACTCAAGTTTAGCATACTTATCAACCAAATGTGAGTCAATAATAGTTATGAAAGAATAAGGTTGCATTGTTTTACTCCACTGTGACCCTCTACAGAGGTTATGGACAATGGGTGGTTTTCTAAGTGTATTTATGAAATAAAGAATAAACCAAAGTTTAGGGAAGTATTATGACTGATTGTCAGCCTGTGTTTTATAGTAGTTTTTAAACAAGTTGACGGCCTTTTTAGGTTTTGCTATAGAATATTTTGCTTCAGCGCTTCAGAAATTATTACTTTCTAACTAGGTGATCTGTGACTACCTGTGAAAAACATTGAAAGATTTGTGTCATTCTTTTAGATTTTGATGCTATGTTGGATTTTGATGCTATGATGCCTTTCATCTGTCAGTCAAACAGCCTAAAAATGAAAACAGCACATGGGCTCCAGGATCAGAAACAGTGTCATAAAATGATCCAAAGTGACATACATCCATCCTAAATAACTGCCTCTACAGTAGAGGATCATGGTGAGCCTGGAGGCAAACCCAGGAAAAACAGGACACAAGGCTTTGACAAGATGTCAGTCTATCACACACATACACACAATGGGAATCATAGAGCCAGCAATATACCTAATTGCATGCTGAAGTCCATCTGTCCATTTCCCACACCATTTTCTGAAACTGCTTATACTATTCAGGGTCACAGCAGATCTGGAGCCTATGGGTGAAAGGCAGGGAACAGCACAGAATGGGGTCCCTACCCAGCACACACACATTTCATAACTCCACCCTCAGCCTCCCTGGATTACCCAGAGGAAACCCCACAGAAACACAGGGAGAACATGCAACCTCCACATACATGGAGCAATGGCAGAGACTTGAACTCAGGTACAAGAGTTGACAGTATTAACCACTGCGCTACCATATTTTGGAGTGCAAGAATAAACTGCTACAGTTGTAGGAGATGCACCCCAACATGAGGCCAGCATGCAAACTCCACACACATTGAGTTGGGGGGAGACTGTAGTTCTGTGAGGCTACAGCACTCACCGCTATAGTCCCATGCAGCCCAACTCCAACCAAACCATTCTTATTAAACGTTTCTTATTCTGCTATTGATTGTCACTTCCTGTGCCATCAAAAGCAATATAGTGCATTTTAAAATAATGGGAATTTGCATTATTTGGTGCATTTTTCCTGATCAAGTGTTGATCATGATATTGATTTACTCAACAAGATAATCATAGGCACATTTACATGGTTAGAAATCGCTGGATTGTTTGAATTGTCAATGTCCCCCATATGGTGCACTTGCTGACCTGTGCATTAAAGTGCCCCTGCAGATAACACATATATTCTCTGAATGAGAAAAGATAGAATGAAAAATTATATTACAAATACAGACACTGGGTTTCCATAACTGTAACATGCTCATAAATTAACAATTTGAAATCCATAAAGCATTATATGTGTGATCAGAGAGGGAAATGTGGTCAGTAATAGCAAACAGGATCTATAGTGCATACTGGTAAACTCACTCAACAGGGCTGAAAAATCTTCCATCTATTTTCAGTTGTTAGCAATAAGACAGCATCCATCCATCCATTTGCTACTGCTTATCTGGGTTCAGGTCACAGGGTCAGTAGTCTGAGCAGAGATACTCAGACCTTCCTCTCCCCAGCCACCTCCTCCAGCTCCTCCGGAGGGATACCAAGGCATTCCAGGCCAGCTGTTAGATATAATCTCTCCAGAGTGTTCTGGGTCAACCTTGGGGTCTCCTCCCATTTGGACATGCCAAAAATACCCTTCCATGGAGGCATCCAGGGGGCATCCTAGATAGATAACTGAAATACCTCAGCTAACTCCTTTTGATGTGGAGAAGCACTAGCTGAACTTTGAAACCCTTTCTAAATGTCCGATGTCTTCAGCCTCTCTCTAGGACTGAGCCCAGACAGCACATTTCTGCCACTTGTAGCCACAATCTAATTCTTTTGGCCAGTAGCAATTACACTGGAACAAACATTTCACTATCCAGTCATCATGGTCTTGGCCATGGTAAGTCTGGAGCTGAATCCAGGCAGCACAGGGCACAAGGCAGGGGACCACCCTGCGTGAGATGCAAATCCATGGTATAGCACACGCACACAACCATACTACAAGTAATTTAGAGATGCATATCTTCTCGCAGTGGGACAAAACCCGCATGAGAAATTTTGGCTAACAATGACACAAGTTTTTAATTTTAAATCCTATACTCAGATTTAGCTTCACTGAAACTTTTTATGTACTTTAATGTGTGGTTTTTGGTGACTTGTATCTCATTAAAATGCCTAGCTAGTGTGAAGGTAGACAAAGAAATATAGTTGTAGAACTTGAAAATGTCTGATGCATCTTTCTGTCCATCTTTGTGAGGTGCCAAGCCAGACACTACAATCAAGGGCCATCCAGAAATAGGCAAATACTGTCGACTTGGAGGCAATTTCAGTGCAGTCTAAGCTGTGATTTTGGGTACTACCCCTTTACAGTACTTGTCCAGAAGCCTACAGTGGGGACCGGCCCAGACACAAGAAGATCATGCCTAACAACAGAGGCAGTGAAACCCACAAACCCACATTTCTACCCCCACACACCTCCCACACCACAAAGTCCTTCAATGAGATCAGCTGTCTGATAACAGTTCAATTTTCTCTACTGAGCCATGGTGGCGAAACAGCTGCTCATGCTTCTATGCACTATGCTGCTTCAAACAGGTCATTCCACCTAGACATAGCCCCATTCACGTGAAATAATTTCTTTCCTTATTTCCAATCCTTTTTTTGTGGCAATTAAAACATTGTCAGAAGTAAAAAAAATGTTTTGGTCAACCTTTAGGGCACACATTGGAACAGACCTGTCCCGCATGGGCAGAACGGAGCCACATTTTAAACAAACTGCCTTTTTTCAGAAGCAAAACTATTAATATAATAAGAACCATACAAATGGAACCATAGGCCCTTTAAATGGCAAGCAGAAATTAGTGCACACCAAGAATTTCCAAATGTACACCGGGCTGACCATTTTTAATCCTAGAAAACAAACAAAGCTAGCTAGATTTCAATACCTGAGGCTGGTGTAGGCATCATGCTAGTGATCAATCACCATGGTAACATGAGATCACCCAAACCCAGCCATACGCCATTGTCTGCCTACTGCCAGCACATGAAGCCCTTGAGAAGAGATTGGTGATGTTTCTTACACAAATTCATCCTAGAATATCTTTTCAAACCTTAATCTTATACTGAAATATCTGATAAGAACTACAAAAGCAGTCATTCTTCTAGAGTTAATAATTCACAGCTAGGTGATAATGTTCTTACCTCTAGGGACCCAGTCCAGCTGAAATGTTTGAATAATCAACACCTTTGCTGCTTGTAAGTGTCAAGACCTGAGTGAGCCCTTCTGCACAAAGCTAAAAGTATTCTCATCTAGTACAAAACAATGGCAGGCATCATTAATTCCCTGACAAAGAGGCAGGATCAACTGACAAACCTTGATATGAAAAGAAATGTATAAGATACCAGAAAACAAAGATATACCCAGACATACAGTTTACTTCCTACACAGAAACAAATGAAAGCTCAGAACTATCTTTCTCAAAGACATCTATAAATATATATCCTAATTTTAAACAAATATCAATGAATCACATACCTGTTAATTTCATAGTCATATTTTAATGACCCAGTGATAATGGATTTAAGGAAAAGGCTACAACTGAATTTAAATAAATATTTAATATACATGGTTCCAGACATTACTCAAAATCAGTCCCCTAACGCCAAAACAAGTATGCATACGAATGAAGTATATATGTATATTGAATACATGGCATTTCTGATTTTTTTAATAATTTCTATGGATGAGAAAAAATGTCACATTTGGCCATTATTCTTAGTATTACAATGCTTACAGTATTTTTTTTTCATATTGCATCTTGTGATGCATAATTATATCTATGCAGCATCATGGTGGGCTGGAGCCTCTCCCAGGAAGGATAGGACACGTGCCAGTTGAAAATTTGGCCGTCACTCAAAAAGACAGTGAAAATGAAACCGACATTTTCATGCAGCTGTCAGTTATGTAGCGTGACTTACAGGACTATGTGTATTTTATTACATTACAGTATCTTATCAGTCACAAAACATGTGGCTTCCGATGAAACGTATTCCAGTTACTGAGGGATGACTCATGCAGGTGCTTTCTGTGCAGTTGATTCATTGTTATGATTGAACTAGGTCTTGTTTTTCTCAAAATGATATTACACAGTAGCTTGGTGTATGACTTATTTAGTAACCACGGATGGAACACTGCTAGCCAAATAATTCACTCCACTCTTATTATAAAATATCAACTTATCTATTGCAACTGGTGTGACTGATATATCAAGAGCATAGAAAGACTTTTTAGGGATAAGCCTTGGGTCAGGCAAGCTTAAACTAAAAGCAGCACTCTGCTTTTGCTGAGAGGATAGGATTTTATCTTAAATTTTCTCATTTCTGATGTATTTTACCAACATAATGCTGTTGATAAAGATTTCCAGTCTTCTGATTCACTTCAGAATTTCAATCTCCATTTCAGGTTCTTTTAATTTTATGGATTTCAAGGCTGGCCATAATTTACAGAGGGTATGAAGCAGGTGTTACATTATTTGTTTGATTGATGGCTGTGAATGCATCCCTTCAGTATTTCACATCCCTCTGAAAGTAATGCACTGCAGTACTTTTACTCAGGCCTATATTTTAATTTTCTTCAGTATTTCAGTCAAGTTTCTCTCCATTCCTGTATAATCTTTGTGTCATTTGACCCCATTAAAGTGCTCCAAAAACACCATACAGGAGTAATTGTTTCATTTTCTTAAGCTATTTCTATGAGCATTTTGTCATGAGCTGAAACGCAGGTTAATTAGCAAAGGACAGTCTCTCTAACAAGTACTGAATTCATTATTAATGGTACAAAAGTTGATGTCCTAAGACAGCTTGTTTTCTTTGTCTGAGGAGGTATTTTTGAAATGGTGATCAGAAGTCGTTTCCCGTTCCCTGCAGATAGACGGTAAGCAGTAAGAGAGCCTCTCCTTGCCCTTTCTGTTATGTCCCAGCTGTCACCGCAAACAGCAGTGACAGTCTGGACATGTGCATCGTGTCACCACAACACCAGAGGAAGCCGTTCATTCCTCAGAGGCCAGGCCAGCCCTGACTGGGGCCTTCTCCCAGTTACCTTCTCGTTGCCGCATCCCCTTTCTGCCGTCGCTCGCCAGGGTCTCTGCAGCAGGTTGTTTCCTGTATTCTTGTACAGATGGTGATTGTATATATCCAAGATGGTGTCCTAGTCCAGTCTCACTTCGGCCCCTCTGATGCATCATATTACCGGTATTTTACTTGGGCATTCTGGAAAAGTCTCACAGCAACAGTGGAAATGCAGTTATGTAAGACAGAGAGATGGATAGATGAATGCATGACCTGTTCACAGAATGCAAATCACTTCAGCACTTGGTCCACTGTATATTTAAATATCATAGTTTGATCTATTTGAATCCAGCAAAAATAAGGAAAATCTTGTACATTTGTACTAATAAGTATGAATCCCTTTACTTTATAATCAGTGAAACCAATCAAAATATATACTTTTTTTCATCCATCAGTGTTCCAACCATTTATTATAGTCAGGGTTGTGGGGACATTTAATTTTGTTTTTATTAATTAATCTTTCAGGTAACTTTTTAGCAGCTAAAATAGATGAAAAGTTTTCTGTTATAATTATAACAATTCTTAGCACTTGGATTTAATGCATGTAGAAAATTACAGCTGTTTCATTAAGATGTTTCAGATTTAAGTGATTTATTCAATCAACAGCTTAATCAAGTCTCGTCAATGAAGATCTCAACAGAAAATCAACATATGCAATGTACTGGGAGGTCTGGACCTGTGAATCTTTGACTGCTCTCCAGTTTTTGGTTTGTTGTGCTAATTAAGTATGGTATCAAACTAACTCTAAAAAAGTGTGGCATGACTGGAATGAAATCTGTTCCTGAACTGGTAGGCCTGCACCTGCAGTTACTGTAATGGTGAGTAACTGAAAACAAGATTTTCATCATTGTAATTAATTTAATTACAAGACTGGAACCCATTACCGTAAAATGATTTGCTTTGTGAAGACTAACATAGCTTACTCTGTAACTTGTAGACATTGTATTTCTTCAAAATCCCAGATTGATGCCTGGTTCCTGAGATGCTGGAACTACAACATCTGGTACCAACAACATGGTGGAAACTGGCTACATCACTAATATTGCCCATTCTAGATCTCTGTTGAAACTTTAATTAAACCACTTGAGCCTGTCTGGATACTGCATATATTGAATCTCAGCACATGATTCTCTGTTTGCTGGAGCAGACTCTCAGGATCAACGAGCAGATGTACCTAATAACATGGCCGCTGAGTGTAGGTACCCTTTGGCCATGACTCAAATCTGTGTACCTGTGAACAGTTGTGTGTCACCAAAGCAGAAACTCACAGTTAAAAACCCAAAAATGCTTTGGAAAGTCACCTCGACATGCTGATGCAACATGCTTGCAAGGATGACACAAAGACGGGAATAAAGACATTGCTTCCTAAGACATCATGGGGCTTCTTTCAGTCACACGATGGACAGAAGGAAAATTGAATATAGCAGGACCACAGTGAATCTCTCATCGAAGGCAAATACTTGGACTATGTGCTACTCCAGAGGTAACTTGTGCAACAGAGTTGACTCATGGTTAGCCATTGCTGTGTGGCATCGCTTTGGCTATGCATGCTCAGGTCTCTGGGGAAATTAGCAATGTGGAAACATGAGGGGTGTTTTCTTCCAGAGTAATTATAGTAGATATCAATAACTGGAAAGTCGGTTACAGCAGGGGAAGCTTCGACCCAATCACTGCTACTTCCATGTAGTTGCACCTACGGACCATCGATCAGGTCTCTTGGCGAAAAGCGTAATTGCAGCACAAAAAAATATACAACTGCTCTGACTGCAACCGATTACAGTGGAAATGTTGAAGATTTCTGTGGTTTAGAGACTTGTGTCATGTCTAGCATAGAAAAAATATGTGGTGCTGGTAACCGTAGCTTAACTTGAGCAAAGGCTGTGTGAACCTTTTGTCAAATGATGCCATTTTGCAGCAAGGAGAGGGTTGGTGGCCATGGAAATTAAACCGCCATGTTGATAAAAAAAAAAATCATTACACTTTTAGAGAGGGAACAGAATAGCACAACATTGATAGTATCACAATATCTTATGAGCAGTGAGCTATTTATGCTGTTTAGAAGGGCAATACCTCAACAGTGGTTTATCTCAAGGGCCTGACAGCCCATTAGCATAATTAGCAGGTACGTGTACACCTTCTCTCTGCTGACTAACTGCACTTCCCATTCTGTTCTCAGTCGACAGTAACTTCACTAAACACAGTTTATCTCTGAAATGAATAACATGGAGGGATGCAAACACGGACACAAGTTTCCCATTTTGTTTTCGCAGGGATTTACGAGGAACCCTCAGGGGGTTAACAAGCGGTGAGAAGCGTGACATGGGAGAGCAAGCAGACAGATGGAAAAAAATGATAAGCTGCAATTAAATTCTTGCATTAATTTACTGATCGATGCACAGGTTTAAATCTGTCTTCCATAGTGCCCATTATGATAAGAATAAAGATAATAATCAAGAAATAAAACATAGTAAGTCAGCCACCAATTTGTCTTTCTGTTCTAACAAGCCTCACTGTCTACCTCATCAGAGAGACAAGAGCCGGTTGCTGCTGTTTCAGATCACATATTTTTTTTTACAATACAGGTATATGGTATATTTTATATTGTCATGGTTATTGTTTTGTTTTTAGTAGTATGTACCACAATGTAATTTATTATCTGGGATTATAATCATACTCTCATTTTTAAAGAAATTAATTAAATTAACAGCATTTACACAGTTTTTTTTGGAATAGACTTAATTATCGTTGCATAATAGGCGTGAAGCAAAATGTATCTGGAAAAGGAAGGTCTGCACTAGGGGTCATCACTGAGTTAACTTCATGTTTCTTCAGTGACCAATTATCAAGTGTGTGGAGCTGGCTGGGTATGGGATGAGCCTGTGAGGTTCAGACCTGTATAGCTGACAGACGTCCCCGCATCTATGACAAATTGTAGCTTGAAGGTGGGGTGGAGGGTCTTTGCCTGCTGTGGTACAATGTCTGTCACCTGTCTTCTGAGCCCCCAACACCACCTCCTCCCTGTGTAGGTGACATGCAGGAGCCTGGAGCCAGCTCTCCATGATGTTCTTCCTTTTAGTGACATTAGAGCGTGTGATGAACAGGAGGCAGAGGTCATCACGGAGACAGAAACCTGTAGCTGAAGTGCACATATAAGTAAAGGGCAAGGATTTGGTGGTGGGACTGAATGAAGCTTTGGAAACACACATCAGCTAGTGAAACACTGGCTGCAGGTCGGGGCCACATCCCTCACCTCGCCTCTCAAAGTCCTCTTTCCCTGGGTTCCTTCAGGGCAGATAGCAAAGCAGCTCTCAGCTTTCTGGCAGACATCAGGTCCAGGCTGCGTGTTGGAGTGGGGGCAGGTTTTCAGGCTTTGGGGGGGCGGGGTTGGCTGGCTGGGTTGCCAGAACAGGGAGCCGCTCTTTTTGTGTAGCAACAGTAACCCTGTGACTCTGCTGGCAGCACATAAAAGGCAGGCTTGCGTACCCACGCGCGCAGACACACACGCTCGCACACACAGACACGCTCACACACACAGACACGCACACTGGTGTGCACGCGCTCAGAGAGGCGCTCACACTGACACTGGCGTACACACAGCCCCCACCCCCTTACTTCCCTCCCTCATTCACTCACTCAGCCAGTATTGTTTCATCTCCCTTGCCGAGCTCCAGCCGTTCAGACCCTGTTCAGTGGACTAAGGACTGGCTCTTGTCTACATGTTACTCTCTGTCCTCTTTCCACAGTGGTTTCCCTCAAGTTTTTTGATTCGACTCTGCAAAACAGGGATGTTAGCGATGTCCCCAGTCCGGCTGATGGACTGTTGCAGGAGTGCAGCAAGACGGGACCGGCAGGGACACAAGTGACAGAAACGACGATTCCCTCTCCGGCACTTGCAGAGGTAAGTTCACAAAGCTGCTTATAATTACTTTTGAGCGAAGCTTTCCAATTTCTCTGCAGGAAACCTGGTCTTTAAGCTTCATTAGAAATAACTGACAAGTAGTGCAGACACATGTTGTGTCCTTAACATGCTGGTGCCTTTGTCCATTACTGTTCGGATCTCCCCTTTTGGAAGCTGTGAAGGCTCTCTGCTGATCCTCTTCTTAACAGCTCTCCAAGTTTCATGTTATAGAAACTGCAAAACCCCTGTGTTCAGCCTCATTGCTGTTCTTCTGAAGCCTATAATTTGCTTTAATTTGAGTTGTAGCTCAGGTCTCTAAGCATATGCTGCATAGCAATTAGGCTGGACTGGCTTTGGTAACCGGGAGACCAAAACTTGGGTATGATGGATGAGGTTCTGGCGAAAAATCCCAAGATTCATTGCTCAATCAAAGACAATTTTCATAATCATGATCATTAATAATCCAAGCCATGAAACCTGCATGAGAGAGTATTTTCAATCTATTTTTTAAGTCTGGATGGTGACTTTTACCATCCAAGGAAAGATTATACCTGCTTTATAGGGTTCTTCTGTATTGAAAATCCTCACCAATTTAAATGACAGTGAAAGGTAGCAGATATTTCAGACAAAACTCCTGAGCAATCTTTATTGACTGGAGCTGATTAAAATGAGCTAATTACATGCCACTATCAGATATTATGGATAATCTCTTGCTTTTGTTGTTCTAGATAATGACAAGCATTGACCACGGACTGGTACAATGGCATTCAAAGTATTATGGAACCTTATTAAGCATTAGTTTACTTTAGATGAATAACCAATAACCAGAACATTATTTTTTATGTTTCTAAAAGTAAAAGCATCAATTAAGTATTGATTAGGGAATAGAGTTGGTAAGGTTTCTTTTATGGTGAAAGTGAAGAATATTGTTTCTGAGATGACAGCAACAAAATATTGCATTGTTTACCAAAAAAATTGGATCCAAGTTAAAAAAAAGGCTAAAATAAATATAACTAGTGATGAATTTGCACTTTGAGTTTTGTTTTTCTGATAACTGGACAAAACCCATTTTCATGATGCTAATTATCTGAATGTGGGCAGCCTCTTTGTATTCAGCACTGATTAGATGTGAGAGTACATTCCTGAACAAAATTTCTGAAGAACCCCTTTAATAATGAATAAAAGTCTTACTTCTGAACTCATGGATTAGTGGGCACACTCACTGTTTCATTCTAGCTTAAGTGCTGATTTGAGATCATTGTTTGCTTATAAAATAATAAATTAACTAAACTGGTGAATGCACATATTACATTAAATTTCATGGATAGATGATGTCATAGGTCAGCTTGGTCGTAGACCCTAATCTGTGGAAGCTGAAAGTTTTGCAATGCCCTCCAGAGGGTGGTGATTTCCCATGTCGGGCGGCTTATTAAATGTATGTGGTAAAAGGTGCCCTAAAACATTATACTTTAACCAGGCTTTTAAATGTTTTATTTTGTATTTCCTCGTGCTCAAGTATAGATGTGCCCACCCCCTTCATAAACCCCAAATAACTGGAAGCTAAATTTATTCAGTGAAAATCCCAACTGTCATCAACGTCAGGTGAGAAACAAGCTTTCAAGCCAAATAAAATGGCAGATTTGGTATCAAAGCAGAGCACACCGCCCTGTGTGCAAGGGGGAGGCCTGAAGATGTCTGGTGGGAAAAATGATAATTACGGGAACAGCGTATTCAACTCTTAAAAGAGACGGACGGTCTATGTCACGCGATTGTGACATGCGATTGCTGATACAATAGAAGGTGCATGGTGAAGGAGCTTCATTAGAGCACAGTTGTAGTGTGATTTGACAGGCCGGTCTAAAAAGGGCTCCTGGATTAGTTAGAAAAATGTATTGCACATCAACATGTGTGCCTCCCTGTGTTAATTCATCTAGTATAATTACAAAATGATCTATATTTATATAATAAATGTGCCAATAGTGTGCATGTGTGACTGAATGGTGTGTGTGTGTCCTGTGATGAGTTGATGCCCCCTCCTGGGTTGTTCCCAGCCTAGTTCCCATAGCCTCTGGGATCAGCTTCAGAACCCCTGACTAGATGGATCGATGGATGAATGGATGTGCCAATAGAATTCTGAAATTTCTTTTTTCCTCACATTAATTTAAGAGGGTTAACATGTGTTGATCTCTTGTGCTTAGAACCCCTTTTTGTAAGCTAAGATTCCACGATAGACATGATGCAACTTTTGTCCCCTTTCTTAATAACTTTTTTCAATAACATTTAAGAAAAGAAGAATATTTTCTGAATATTTTCAAAGGTAATTATATCAGAATTTATGTAAACTCTTTAAATCTTCCTCACAGTGTAAATGAGGCCTGGCTGATTTAATAAGATTCTAGCAGGTCTGGTTCTACTCGTACTTCTTTATTTTTACTCACCAGCCTACTTGCAAAAAAAACATCAAAAAGTCCAGGCTTAGAAATCTCTTTAAAATAGGAAATTGGATCACTGTGAGAACTTCCACCAAAGTGCTTCAAGCATCAGTAAGAAATGATTCCCAAAAAATTTCAATTCTACAAATATTCAAAAGGGATGGACTGGCAGCATCCAGCCAACAGCATTTCTTATTTCACTCTTTACGGTCACTCAGCCCTATTCTGAGACTCCAGACTCCACACCGTGACACTTAGCAGAAACATAAGCTCAGTTCTGGCTTCATAGTCTTTTCTGCATGCTGGTTATCTTCTGCAAGTCAACACACCATCATTATGATTAAGACCTCCAGCATTGAGGCTTTCATTTTGTCTTTGTAACAGTTAGAAAGAATTAAACAGCCATCCAGATGAGACTGTCCAGTGCAAGACACTGGTGAATTCTGTGAAATGTGGCAGAACTATCCATTTCTTTTAGTGAAATGAAGCTGACCAATGCGCTGTGTGATATGCAAAGGCTGGTTTCTGGTTTTTAGGACGGAGATACTGGTTTCAGGATTCTAGAAGCAGAGGTCTTATTTCTGTAATCTAAAGGCATTTGATGTAGAAATAAGATGTGCAAGTAGGTCAAACAGAAATATAAATAAACTGGTAAAAATAACAAGAAAAATGAGTGTTTTGCAAGTTGGGGAACATGAGGACGGGGAAGTCTCAACTGTGAGATGATCCTGACAATTGACAATCTGTAGTGATAATGATGTAATGTGGAAAACTGCTTGTAGGAAGCTGATATGAACTGTCCTAGCAGTGCACTTCACATCTGCACTTAATGTTTCCCATTCCTTTTGTAGGTCCACTTGATGTCATCCTACGATTCACGAGAAACTGTCGGATAGGTTAACGGTCATCACTGACATTAGAATGTGGCTTCCGCCTTTTACCTGGCTGGTTTCTGGTCGTTCCCAGTGTCTCCTGCTTCACCTTATTTTTGTGTACTAGTGTCTTAGAAAT
Organism: Cyphomyrus plagiostoma; assembly: GCA_019775915.2. Lineage (NCBI taxonomy): Eukaryota > Metazoa > Chordata > Actinopteri > Osteoglossiformes > Mormyridae > Cyphomyrus > Cyphomyrus plagiostoma. The sequence continues at coordinate 31,291,359 of JABFEA020000067.1, forward strand.
TTTGAACCTGAAAGCATCCTGCTGCTCAGCATAGCCTTCTGCCAGCAGAACCACAATTAAACTGATTTAAAAATGCAGATCTGTTTAAAAATATAGAGAGGTCTCAATATTTTCCATGGCTTTATAAAAGAACATTCTCATGAATGCAAAATTTAAATTGTGCTTGATCTTAATAATATTATATAATGATTCATGCAATTTGTGAACAAGCATTCCACTATCAAGTCATTGCTGAGCTTGCCCCTTTTCCACCTTCTTTGATGTTCCGTACTGCTCCTCCTGTTTAACGTTCCACACACACTTGGTAAACGATGTGAAGGCTAAATGGGGAGACCTGCTGGGGACACAAGCATATTAACCCTGAGTGCCTACTGAATGCTCGTGTATGTCACGTGTGGCTGAGCGGGCGAGCGTAAAAGCAGCTGGTAGTACAAGCAAAGCGGGGTTTATTGTGACAAACAAGGCTGACAGGGACCAAACAACAAGTAATGTCAATGTACAATCTACAGGACTAACTCGGATGCGGACTAAATACACAGGACAAGCTGGCAGAAACAGGAAACAGGTGAGAACAATCAGGAACAAACACGGAGTAACGAGGTGGGTGTGGCACACACGAGGATCGGACGGAACTAGGCATGACAGTGTGCTGGTGAGACTTACAGTTCCGTATTCATGTGATTTACAGCAATGCAGTGTGGGAGACAATTTGCAAGGAGATGGCTTATTTTCCAGGTATTTCTAATTCAAGCTTTTGTCACTCATGTATAAATATATATATATATATAAACTGAAATTAAGTGAGTTTAACACTTATCAACTTTTTTTTTTGGTCAGTGCATAATTCCCTATATGTTATTTTGCAATTTTGATGTCTTTATAATTATGATAAAATGCAGTGAATAGTCCAAATAAGACTTTATATGGGTAGGTGTGTCCAAACTTGTGATTCATTCTTCATTCATGAGTAAGAAGGGGGGACATGCCCTTAACACGCCCCTCATATGTTAACCAGTTTTAAGTGGAACAGAAATAATTCTGATGTTGTAGAGTGGGCATGGCAATATGTTTATTTTTTATATTCCTAGTCCTCCAAGGGAGTATTTGGAGACTTTATTGCAACATTGTATTTAAGTAGGTCATAATTTGCCTGGCTGTAATAAACATTTAGAGCACCCTTTGTGTCCCTTTTCATTTTGCTTCAGCACTCTTTAGTTTAAAGGTCCATTAGTATTCACACACAGGGCTTGAGATCTGTGTTAGTTACTGTCTTAGTCATAGAGGGGGGTCTTGAGAAATGGTTCAAGTCCTCTGTCTTGGCATAAGATTTCATGCCAAGTGTTTTTTCAGCAGCCAAGATTCCTGTGCTGTTTGGAGAGAATTTTCCATGAAAAACTAAGATTGAGCTAACAAGCCTTACTTGGTGTTATGTGGTATTACCTGGTTATGCTCTGTCTTCTCTGCTCTTATGTTCAGTGGCTCTGCACAAGGTACAGTGTTTTTGGGCTATACACTGTACCTTTTCAGAGAGCTTGGCTCTTAAATTTCTTGGAGGAAACTGAACTATCTACAGAAAAAAATATACAAGACAGCAAGACCATACAATAGTAAATATCACTGAGCAATTAACTGGTTCAAATGTTCCACATAATCTTATACCATGTAGATGTATTTAACCAATAATCTCAAAATTCCCATGACACCTCTAGAGATGAATTGTGAGGAGCCAGAGAAGGTGATGGATTGAGACAGATTGTGGGGAGCCAGAGAAGGTGATGGATTGAGACAGATTGTGGGGAGCCAGAGAAGGTGATGGATTGAGATGGATTATGAGGAGCCAGTGAAAGTGATGGATTGAGATGGATTATGAGGAGCCAGTGAAAGTGATGGATTGAGATGGATTGTGGGGAGCCAGTGAAGGTGATGGATTGAGATGGATTATGAGGAGCCAGTGAAAGTGATGGATTGAGATGGATTGTGGGGAGCCAGTGAAAGTGATGGATTGAGATGGATTGTGGGGAGCCAGTGAAGGTGATGGATTGTGACAGCGAAGCCAGTGAAGAAGCCCAGTAAAAACTTACCTCTGGGTGCACTGCAGCCTTTTCATTCTATCCTGACCCCTGAGGCCAGGTTGTCTTAAACACAGGATTTTTGGGAAAAAAGAGCCTCCTTCATCCAGAAGTTAAGAATAAATAGAGAATTTTCAAACTAAATACAATCCGAAATTCACATAAATTCACCTCACATATGCTGTATGTTTTGTACTGACAGGACATATATCATGTATTCCTTACAGCTGTACGAGTTCTGCTGACGAGCATAAATAAATCACTCATGGTACCAATGCTGTCAAGATCTCCCAGAAGTAGTGTAAGTTCTGCTGTCTAACAGAAGCTCCATCGGTGAAATAAACACTTTGGGGTAGCGAGTGAAAGTATGATTGTTTCAAATCATGATCAGTCATTTGCAGAAACAACAGGCAAGCATCCTAAATTGGCCCTGTGGTAGTGAGTGTGTGACCCCTGCGGTATGTTGGCGACGGCTCAGGGTTGGTTCCCGCCTACACCCATTGTTCCTGGGATAGGCTCCGGTCCCCCCTGCGACCCCAGTTGGGATTTGGGAATGGTTCCTGAAAATGGATGGATGGATGGAAGGAACATGCAAGCAAAATTCTTTCAGGAATTTTTTTTTGCCCTACTGGGTATTGCTCAGTAATCTATGGTCAAAGCATCATCCAGGAACTAACCAGAACCCCGCAGTCACAGTCAGCCGCATCTAGGCCTGGACTCGAGCTTACAATGCACAGAGTGTTGGTGATCTGCTATAGGTTTTTTTAATACAAAGTAAAACATAGCCACTCTCATCTGAAATACAGAGAATGGTAAACTAATTTCAAAGGGCTTTAAAATGCAAATAAGACACTTTTTTACGTCTTATCAAAAGATGTATGGTGTTGTAGCATGGCAACGTTTTTGAACAAATTAGGTGTTTTTTAATGAACCTGATTTCTTTTCGCTCAGCTCACCAATCGCTCTTGAAAAGATTTCACACCAGTTCACTGAACCTCCTAATGACTGTTTCAAAAGGCAGCACACAGTGATACGCTGATTTAAATAACTATCAATTGTTTTACCGTTGCCCCAGGCTCAAAGGGTGGACAGTAGATATACACTAAAAAATCAGTTTAGAGTCTACGTTTTACACCTTGAAATTAAGCAAGCAATGAATCAGGCTGTTAGGCGAGTCAGGGGAGATCAGTTGGTTATTGTTTTCTAATCTTTCTTTCTCCATACCTGTCTGCTGAGACAAGCTAGTGATGTGTTTTCAATGCATTTGTCTGCTTGTTCCCATGAAGCTCTTTGCAGAAATAGACATCACCTGATTAAATGTCACGATTTTATATGTTTATTTTAAAGAATTGCTTTATCTCATATCATTTTATACATCACAAATAAAGCAGGCTGGGTTATATCCTATGTAAAGCTCCTCTGCTTTGTCAAGTTCTTCTTTTAACACTTATAACCAGATGGATTTTACTTGTTCAGGTAGCCATTTTATTCAAAACATCTCCATACACCATTTCTACAGCTGGACATTTTATTGTAAAGCTACAGCACTCAAATGTAGTAAAGTAGCTAAAGTGCATATTCAGTCATGGAAAAAAAATAAGACACCACTCTATTTTTTTAAACAAATGCATTTTTAAATCAGCTTAATTGTGGATCTGCTGGCAGAAGGCTATGCTAAGCAGCAGGATGCTTTCAGGTTCAAAATTACTAAGACACCAGTACACAAAAATAAGGTGAAGCAGGAGACACTGGGAACAGCCAGAAACCAGCCAGGTAAAAGGCGGAAGCCACATTCTAATGTCAGTGACGACCGTTAACCTATCCGACAGTTTCTTGTGAATCGTAGAATGACATCAAGTGACCTACAAAAGGAATGGGAAACATTAAGTGCAGATGTGAAGTGCACTGCTAGGACAGCTCATATCAGCTTCATACAAGCAGGACTGAAGATCCATTAAGCAAGGAAGAAGCCGTTCATTAATGAGAAACAGAGAAGAACCAGGCTGCAGTTTGCAGAAAAATATTATTCACAGACGCACACCCATAAATTGAGAAATGAGTGAAACAAAAAATTGTGCTGTCTTCTCTTAATTTTCTCTGCTCTGCGGCTGAAGTCTTGAGGTTTAGACCACCTCCTGACCTTAAAGAAAAACACCAGTTACAGGCTTCTCAGTATAAAGTGCCTTTTGATTGATTAGCTTAACTTGTTTTTTTTTGTCTTCAGTAAATTCTGACATATGTTCCTTCTTTACTTGGTTTATTGAAGAATTGATCTTCTTTGAAACGCAAACCCACATCATGCAGGCATCTGGCAGCCTGGTGACTCTGTGATCTTACACCTCCAGATTTGTAGGTTCAATTCCCACCCCTGTCTTTGGGTGTGGATGTTTACCTTGTGTTTGTATAGGTTTTCTCCAGATATTCCAGTTTCCTCCCACAATCAAAAAATGTGCAGTTATGGGAAACTGTGTCTAAAAATTCCCTGTTGTGTGTGACTGTGAGTATGAATATTTGCCCTGCAAAGAGTTTTATCATTCCATCCAGGATGTTTTCCTCAGTTATGCCCTTTGCCCCCTAGGATAAGCTTCAGGCTAGTCACAACCCTGCACTGCATAACTGGTTATGGAATATAAATTCCTTACAAAGACTTTTAGATGAAGCAATGCAATAAATGTTTCAACAGGTTTTCCTTGACAGATGTTACTCTAACCAAGAATCAAACTGCTGCAAATGATGCATCAATTGGATTAATCCATTGATCTGATGACTTGCATCTCCAAGCTCTCAAAGCCAATCAGATTTGTACCCTGAATCCCAATGACAGTTATAACAAATTTTTCATCGTAGGAAAAACTCCATGATATCAGTGAATATATGGAGAAGAGACTCATCAGGGTGGACCACAAAAATTTTACAATGAACATGTCTGTGAATAAAATTTGTTTCCTGCATGAGGACTGGAGTTTCACTTATAATTATGGTACGCACCTGTATAGTGATTAGTCTGCATACTTTCCTGTGGTTTTAAAAAATGTGTGTGAGATTATATTTCTGGCATCTGAAAATTTGCGCGGCAGTAACTGTTCTGGGAAAAAAAGTGTGTCACTTGAGATGCTTTACCCCTTCCCTTATACCTTCATCATCTATTCTTCAACAGATACGTCTTTCTGTGTTTTACACCAGTGACATAAAACCATATAATACATATTTCAATTACCACTAGTAAGATACTACGAGTAGGCTGAATTTGTGTCATAAATTCAAGAAAATAAATAAACAAACATAAAAGACAATATGCTGCTTTGCTCAATCCTGGAGCTCAGTGCCTTTAATCAGTGCTCAGCTCAGAGCTTCTGAAGAGCAGAAAAAAAGGTGAAAAATTGTATTTGCCTTGGGAGATAAGGAAAAAGCGACCTCAGGAGATCAGAAGCCTTGGCAGTTGTGTTTCCCATTGAACTCAACAAAGAGCCAAGCACAAAATGGGATCCAATTTATCAGGTATGTCAGCTGCTCCCAAAACCCTGCTGTGTTTTCTATTCAGTGTCGCCACACTGACTTGTTTCCTGTAACTAAAATAGACAATTATTGTTTGGACAATCTGCAGTTAACTGTTTCTTTTTTTGTTTTTTTTTTTCTTTCTGCAATAGCTGGTTTCCAGGGTAACAGCAAACTGTTCCCCAGGTACCAATGGCAGTAAGTATAGGCTACTGTTTGGATTCCTGCTGCACAGTCTGTTAAGACTGAATGCTGCATGTAATCAACAGGAGAAGCCCCCACCAGAGGCAACACACGTGGCTTTCATAGTGCTACACAATTTGACTTTTCATGCTCACTGTTTGGACCCATTGGGCACTCCAAGACAAACACCACTTTTCTTTTCAGCTCAGGGTGAATATTTTGATGGAGAATTTGGGATAGAATGAATGGGAATTTGGCCCTCCTTAACTTGTCCCCACATGGACAAATTGTTTATGACTACTCTTTTGGGAGTACTTAGATTAACATTTCCAGGGTTATTGTCACGCCCTGCCCATCTGACCCTCCTGTTTTTCCTCCAGACATGTCCCTTACAAGCCACGCTTGGTGCTTGTTTATCTTATCTCTTATTCCTGCCCTCGTGTTAATCACCCCCAGCTGCCTTCTGTTTGCTCCCTTGTTAGTCATGTACTTAAGTGCTTCCCAGTCCTGTGTTTCTCAGATCCATCATTTTATTTCTGTGTAGCCTATGCCCTGCTGTCCTCCTTTACTTCCATTCAGATCCCTTGGGAGTTTATTTGTTTGCAGTTATGTTTTTTGTGTTTCTCAAATTTTAAAAAGCATTAAAAGTCATTTAGTCAGTTATTTAATTTCATAAACATTATTTAAAATTATTTAATTTCATAAACTAAGGAACTTTGTTGTGCCATGACATCACTTCCTGTTCACATATATAAAATAGGTAATGCACATGCCAAATCTTTTTGCTATCCAGCCAAAAAACAACAAAAAAAAAAACAGGCAGACAGATAGTTGTAAACCTTTGTAAATGGCTACCAAAAGATCTACGAAAAATTAAATGTTCCACATAGCACTGCTGGAACACTTATTAAAAAATTTAAAAGCAAGGAACAGTTAAAAACCTGAAAGGTAGAACATTAGAGTTTTACCCAATAATGTCATTATGTATTTTTAATTGCATTTCCAGTCCATTTTCATTCAGGTATTCAAATAATACTGGAGGTCTGTCATGTTTTAGAGAGAACTATCAAAAACTAACACAAGGGTCTCAGGACACTGGTGGAGTACATTGTTCCATTCTTCCAACACTGAAACAGGAAGTAGTTTGTGTGTCAGGTGTGCTGATGTTTAAAGAGTCTGCTGCTGCTGTCCTGGTGCCTCTGTGGCTGTAAACACAGAGCAGACAGCAGTGTGAGCCCTGAGTAAATTATGAGAGCTGTCCTTCAGCACCGTGTTCAATAGCTCCTGTCAGCTGAGCTGTATGCAGATTTCAATAGATTTATGTATATAAATACTGTACAAATACTGCTGACTGTGTTTTTGATTACAGCTAAGGAAGAATTTTCTCCTGAACCATTTGCAGCAATATACATACAAATAAGAGGTGCATGTCAGAGAGAAGATGCACCCCCATACAAATGAGAATGCAAATGACATCCTATAACTTATAAAACATTTTCATATTATTGCTATTAAGAAATATACTTTGTCCTGAAGTGAGGCTCTCATTATTTTCCTCCTCATTCCTTTTGTCACTCTCCATACTCCTTGTAATCACCTTCGGGGAGAACATTAACTTTAAGGTAGACAAATTCTCTACTCACCTGTAACTGAATTTGTTGGATGTGAAGTTACTGTTCAAAAAGATCTGTTATATTGTGTACAGAAGTTGAGCATAAGTATATGTACAACTGCAGCATGAGTCACTGAATAAAATGTTCTTACATTTATTTCAGTAACATTATATTATGGAAATCAGGGAATGATTAGACATGCGGCAGTCAAACAACAAAGTCAATGAAATGCATTCCATTTCTTTAACAACAAACATTTTAAGAGCAATTTATTTAGCTTATGAATTTCAAAAGTCAGAGGCAACTAGTTTTATGAATCCTTCTTCCTTATTAAAAAAGAAATTCAAAATATGTCAAAACTTCTGTTTAATCAAAAGTTAGTAAAAATACTGTGATCCTGTATTCTATTTCTCTATTTATATCATGCAATAACGAACAGGCTAATTAACTGCTGTTACTTTGCACTTTGGTCCTGATGGACCCAGGTGAGGGTCAACATCACAGACAAATTAAACTTGTTTGACTGAACTCAGCAGTGCACATCTGGCATCTAGTCATTTGTAAGGCATCACGTATTAAAATTTAAGTACCTGAACAACCTAGCAAGTTAAGGTGCAAATGTTAGCTAATGTTGACTGATGCAATCTAAAATATAAAGCTAAAATAGACCTTTGTCAGAAATTATTCCTCAACTCTTTTATCATATTTTAGGATTTGACTTCACCTGTACACAAAATTTGGCAAAACATTCTTTGGAAATCCAGAGAAAACAATTCATAGGTTTTATTAAGTTAAATATGAGGTCAAGGACCCTCCCACTTGTGTTCTTCTTTCTCCTTTCATCGTTTTCTCTATACACTAGACAAACCCCAAGCTGTAGGGACTATGACCCTTTTGTTTTTATAAGACTAGCTCCATGTGGCGCTAATGATCCACAGTAATAGTTATCCACAATAATATTATGTTTGAGTAGTCAAAGGAATATCCAACATGCATGCAGACAATGTGAAAAATATAAAAGTACTATTAGAAGAAAACTCAGTAGAGTGTGTAGTGAATGTAACATACTAACATCTAACAAAAGCATGAACAAATCACAACTTTTACCGACCTTAACTGCTAGCACAAGGTTGAAGCACCTGTTCTTTACCTGTTCTATTGTGACACAAGTCAACTTGTTACTTGCAAAGCCACCACTGGGGTTCCTGTGCTCTGCTATGTTAGGCGTGACTGTGACGTTTTTCATTTATTTTTGGAAGCCATCTGCTGTTATCCAACCATTAAAAATAAGACTGAATTCATCCTATAAAATTTTCCTCCCTTTATGTTTAGACTTCAGTAGCTGTGAACAGTCAACATATTCAGGCTACTTCATTATTAAAGGCAGGGGCAGCTTAATTGTATATGAATTATCCCTTAGAGGAAATTCTAATTTAAACCATACTACGACATTTAAGTGATAATAAAGACAACTATAAGGGTGATTAAAACAATACACTTCATACCATCCATATCCTGGAAGGAATCAGTTAATGACATTTCATTCTGGAACTGTGTTTTAACATGCCTTGCCAAGACGAGTCCATTTAATATGGATGGAAGGAAAGGGCATAGGAAAATAGATGGTTTTATTGCACGTTTCATCACAAAGCCTTTCAGTGGGCTGCTTCTCTTCCAGGGCATCTGGTTTGTGTACCCATAACCCCCTCTGAGCTCCCAGGGGAAGGCGAGGGAGACGACATTATATCGAGCAGACCATTGGGACTAAGACATGGAAAGCCTGGTACTGTGATAGTCTCCTCCAGCTATGCTCTGTATTTCTTACCTTGGGAAACTGAACTCAGGCACTCTGAGGCCACCTGTCTTCACAGGAAAGCCCCAGGGCAGGGAACCTGGGAGTAAAGTCCCTGGTGCTGGATCACCTCGTTCAATCGCGTGCTGCGGGCTGCGTGCCTCACGGCTTCTGATGCGAAGCTGCCTGTTGACTCAGTGACTCATGTCCCTGTTAGGTGTGCTCAGACTTCAGTTCCTGAATAAGTTTGTAAGTCACTTTCCTAGTAAAGATAGCATAGTGGTATTTTCATCTGGACATTTTCTCCGTGCTTTGTTGATCTTATTCAACCCTTTGATTGTAAGTGGAAATGCTCCTAAAATATCAGATGATTGATAACTGTATTAAAGACCAGATGGATACAAACTCTCTAGCAAACAGTAAGTATTCTTTCTGTGATTTAAGAAACTTAGCCACCATATTAACATGTCAAAATCCTTCAAAAACCAGTAGAGAATATAAAATCTGGTCTTATTGTACTGCCAAAGACAACATTTTAAAGCTTTCCCGCCTTTTGTCACTACACACACTGTTTTGCTAGAGAATCAAAAGCAAAATGTGCAATATGATCAGTTGGACATCTCCTCCAGGCAGGACATCGTAGACCATGAGAAGAACCATCAGAAGCGTGCTGGTGCTCAGCTGAAGCCCACTTGGTCCTCTACCTCCGCTTCCGCATGTCAGAGAGAAGATGCACCCCCCAAGCTGGCTGTCCTGTGATCTCTTGGCAGTTGCCTTGCTATTGCTGTTGACCACAGGTGAGCAAAGGGACTCAATAACAGACAGAACTGACAGCACTGCTTTCTGGGTGCTCATTCAGCTGCCCCATGCTATGTCACATATGGTTTAAATGCAGAGAACACATTTTATTGTTGTGCTGTGTTGTGTCAACAATGGCAATTAATCACTAAATTCAAATATAGGCAGGGACATCATGTAACCCCCTGTTGGGTACTAATCAGTAATTGCACATTTTAAACTGGTTTATAAGTCAGCCAAGGGTGAAAATGTATGCCTTTGCTTCTGGGCCCTTCATATGCCCTTTGTACTTTGCTTATAGTCTTCCAGTTTACTGATAGCCCATTAAATAGCTATGCATTTACATTGCCCTAACTGTTATGCACTTCAGTGATATCCTTTACCGAATGCTGCTAATGGCTCTGCACTTTACTTTATTTCTAGAGCTCAAATAAGTTACATCAGTTTTCGATTTCTAATTAACGTACAATGCCAAAATCTTCCCTTTCATTTCTAAATTGTATTGTTGTATTGTTTTATGTATTTTTATGTAATAGACATGACCAATGCATGATAATGAGCATCTTGGTAATAACCTTAACAAAAAAGTGACAGATTTAGTTGTAAAACAAATTGTCATCCACTGCCACTCAGAGTAATTAAGGCATGTTATGATTACAGCATTGATTTGCCTTCTGTCAGCTTGAAATACCGAGCAATGTAGTGATATTCCTCAATGTTTGTCCTAACTATAGTAACCTTAGTTCCTTTGTGAGAAACTAACCTGAAAACTACATCAATATCAGTCACAATCACCATGGCATGGCAGACCAGTGGGACCGAGGCAAGAAAAGCTAGGTAGTGTTGTATATCACACACCTTCACATGGTGTAGAACACCTATTCCCTCTGACTTGTTGAATTAATGGAGCGTGGAGTATTTATTGTGAGGGTGTTATGAATCAGTGAGGCTTTCCCACACTTATAGAAGCCCTCAGACAATTTGAAGAGAGTCATGCTTAGTGAACCATGAAGGTAGAGGGATGTTCTAAGAGGCTCGCACAGACCATTGGAGGTTTATGAGTCTTCACTAGTGAAATCGCCACTCCTATGGGCAATGCTTAATTTGTAAATTCTGAGGTGCTGGAGCTGATAAAAATCATTATGATGTCATACACACATATCAGTCTTTTATGATAATGTGCTATGAATTACTTAAACAATGCAATATTTTCTATGAACACCAGTCAGTTACATCAGTTTTTTCATGTGCCTTGCACTTTTCTATCTCCTTTTCGTGGTCCTTCATACTAAAATTAGCACCCACAGATCTCTGCTTGTTCTTCCACCAGGTTATCTGGTTCATTTCTGCTCTAGTATGGGTACAATGGTTTTGTAGCTTTGCCAAAAAATTTGTAGTACTACTCTATCTTTTTGACATTTTCTTTTAATAATTTTGCTGTAATAGCCCAATCTATTTTAGTGGCCAGTAACTTGATTTTCTGCACATCTGGGTTGTGTTTTTTCCTTTTCAAAGTAAAGCATACTAATTTAGGCTGATGTATGTAAAAAAAATCATATAGTACAAACGATTTTATAAATATACAGTCCTTTAGTTCAATTCATTCATCCATTCCAAAGTTTAACTCAAATTAATTTTAAGTTTAACTATATTGGGTGTAGTGTGTGAGGTGCCAGTGTACACCTGAGGCGTCAAAGTGCAGACTGCTCTGAGCCACAGTTCCTGGCAATAGCTGCTGCACAAATAAATCACTGCCTGTTGATTATTTGGTTAGTGAATACTGTACTTCTGAATGCTGTTTCCCAGGTTTACATTATTAACTTCAAAATGAACATGTTTAATGACTGAACAGGTGTCAGATCTCATTGGCCTGTGTGGGGATATAATTACAGAGGCACTCCTTAGGAGATATACAGTGTGGGGGAGGAGGGGAGCTGCTGCATAATTACACACATGGAGAAGCTCTTCTTCCTGCCTAAAGCAAAATTGTGTGATTTAAGACCAGTTTAGAAAGTCACAATTTGCTGATTAATGAACAGGAACATACTTCAGGTTTTGAATATAGTAAAAGGTCTTGTGCTCTGCTCTTCCACTGGTTAACTTCAGGGTTCATTTTTAAGATAGTTTAATATTAAGCTAAAATCATATACCAGGGAACATATGATTTGACTGTGTAATTTAAATTGCGGAACATTAACAATAGAATTGTCGGATGTCACATTGGTTCAAAATTTCAAATGGCTAAAACAGCTTGCCAATTTTTTGGTTTCAGAAGACATTTCACAATGCACAATCAATTTAGAAATAAAACCATCTGTACTAGGGAACAAATGATTTGCCCTTTCTCGTTAAAAATGGAACATCATAGTATAAACTTGTGAGGTCAATTAAAATACAATTCAAATAGCTTATTGGATATGAAACTGTAACTCTTCAGTTGTAAACGTAATGTATGATGGTTTTATCATGCATTTTACCCTGGGGTTGAATTTTAAACTAAAATGATGTGCTAGGGAAGTAGGGAAGTGAACATTCACATCAGTATCTTGTGATGTCACAGTGATGCCCTTTCCAAATACAGTTCCAGCTTCTTAAGATTAAATAATGCTTTCTGTACAAAATATAGAATTGGCATCATAGCTACACACCAAATTGTACCAAATTTTGCATTCACATTGTTGTCCTTGACTGGAGTGGGAGATCACTAAACTATTAAGCACTGCAATGCTCACTATGAAAAGGGGTGTGAAGAAGATGATGATGAGGAAGATAACTATGAAGCTCTGTTATATTATCTTAGTAGGATTTTCACTATCAAATTCAATATTAAATATAACAATATAAGTAATTCATCCTTGTTTGATGCTTACCACACCAATAGTGTTTCTGAAATCACAAAAAACTTAATTTACAGATAAAATCCAACCAGTTAAATTGATTTACTAGTAGTTTAAAGACAATATAATGATGTCAACTCAGATTGGGTTTCAATAATCTCAATATTGTCATTGTTACTCCTAAAATATCCAGGTGTGCATGAGTAAACATTTACACTAATTTAGACAAGCAATTGCCTTTTGTAATTAGCCTAGTAATTAGTAAAATATCATCACTACTCTGGGTTCTATTGAAAGACAGTATTAAAATCTAACTGAGGTAAAATTACCTTACAAGAGAGGACGTCTAAGGTTTAATTATGATTTCATAAATATTCGTTTTGGCATTTTCAAAGTGCAGAGTCCTTTAAAATAAGAATCATTCTGTTTCTTAGAGCCTGGACAAACAGAAGAAACCAGATAAAAACCACGAAAGCCTAAATACTGATTTATTCATGTATTCTACATGCAATCAAAATAGAAGGTTTAATGTTTATAGAATAATGGTCGAATGGAAACTATTTTAAAAGTGTTAGTTTTATGAATGAATATTAAGGTATATGTTAACTGCACTAGATGATAGACAGCATAGCAATTATATTCATAACATTTATACATTTATTTAAAAAATATTTATTTATCAGATGCTTTTGTCCACGTCTTTTGTTTTCATAATCTGATGCTTGTCTGTTTGTTTGTGCAGTATCCCAGAGTGAGGTACTTAATCCAAATGGTTCAGGTAAACAGTAAGCAAAAGCAGCACTCTAAGGGGAATGAATGCAAACAGGAGGCTCACACTGAGTCTCCTCTCAGCCATGCTCCTCACTCCTCCGCCTCCTGCACTGCCTTGTTAACTGCAGGCGCTGTCTATCCAGCCCTCGCTTCTGATCTGTCAAATCTAATTTCCTTTCATTCAGACCTTTCTGACTTGTTTTTGCATTTTAGACAATTGTGTGTTTTTTTTAGATTAGCATGAGTCAGAGGAAATATTTGTGAAACATTTTTATCATCTTTTCACGAAAGGGCTGGATACCCATAGAAACAGCTTTCAGCTGGCTGGAATTGTGGTTACACGAGGATCGTGATGATGGGGGAGTTGGCACTCTAATATAATTTGTTGTTTCACTCTTAACCCTCCAGATATCTGAAGCAATATGGTGGCGGTTTAGTGGTTGACTGTGGGTTCACTTCCTATGTGTAGTATCCCTATGTCCATTTCAGTTTCTGTTGGTGGTCCAGTGAGTTCACCTGTAGATTGTGAGTGGGTGCCCTATAATTTACTAGCATGTTATTGAGGGTGTCCCTTGCCCTGCTCCATCCTGGACATTAATGGATGGATTATATCAAGTTCCACATTGATCTCTTGCTCAAAGAATCCATGAATTTATAAAGCTACATTGGGGAAATATTTTCATAAGAACATAAAAACATAAGAACTATACAAACGAGAGGAGGCCATTCGGCCCATCAAGCTCGCTTGGGGAGAACT
>JABFEA020000067.1:31305773-31316080 GCA_019775915.2 Cyphomyrus plagiostoma
CTCAGAGTTGTTAAAATCTTATCTAGCTCTGATTTAAAGGAACCCAAGGATTCAGCTTGCACTAAGTTATCAGGAAGTTATAGTTTGTGTCACTATTTGCCTGTTCACTCTTATGTATATCCATTTCTTCCTACTTGCCACTTTGGTATTTGCTCAGACAAATACCAGAGATCCATTCCTTAGACTGGCTTCCTCATAGCTTCAGATGTCCAAAAGCAGACCAATACTTTGCCTCACTAAATCACAACTACTGTATCATCTTTATGCAAATAGCCTTCTTCTATTAGGCTTACATACAAATTAGCATCTCCTCTTTGGCCCGCTTGCAGGATGATGGCTTTTTTGGGTTGGCTTCCGGAAAGATCACACGGTTTACGTATTTGGGTGAATATAGACTCATCAGGTTTGTTCATTGTTACTTGGAAGATGAGAGAATGGGGAGAGTTTCTGTAAACCCCACTGCATACAGCCTCAATGTGGAGACACAAAACACTGACAACCTCATCTGGATAAATGACCATTAAAGACTGTTTTCACAGCATCTTTTTCATGTATTTATTTATTTATTTTGCTTACAGAAATCCCACCGACACACCTTCCAATGAGGAAGCAGAGTCTTGTGGTGGACTCGCTTATCTCTGGGGCAGAGGTCGCTGAGGTGGCTAATAAGCTCCTCGGTGGCCGGGCCCCAGGGGGTGGATGACATCCGCCCAGAGTTCCTCAAGGCTCTGGATGCTGTGGGGCTGTCCTGTCGGGGTGGTGGTTCCCCCTCTTTAAGAGGGACCAGAGGGTGTGTTCCAGCTATAGGGGGATCACACTCCTCAGCCTCCCTGGTAAGGTCTATTTCGGGGGTTCTGTAGAGGAGGGTCCGCCGGATTGTTGAATCTTGGATACAGGAGGAGCAGTGTGGTTTTTGCCCCGGCCATGGAACAGTGGACCAGCTCTATACTCTCTGCAGGGTTCTGGAGGGTTCATGGGAGTTTGCCCAACCAGTCTACATGTGTTTTGTGGACTTGGAGAAGGCATTCGACCATGTCCCTCGGGGAGTCCTGTGGGAGGCGTTCCAGGAATATGGGGTGCCAGGCTTCCTTTTAAGGGCTGTTCGGTCCCTGTATGACTAGTGCCAGAGCTTGGTCTGCATGGGCGGCAATAAGTCGGACTTGTTTCCGGTGAGGGTTGGACTCTGTCAGGGCTGCCCTTTGTCACCAATTCTTTTCATAGTTTTTATGGACAGAATTTCTAGGCGCAGCGAGAGTGTTGAGGGTGTCCGTTTTGGTGACCTCAGGATTAGGTCTCTGCTGTTTGCAGATGATGTGGTTCTCTTGGCTTCATCGGACCTTCAGCTCTCGCTGGGACAGTTCACAGCCGAGTGTGAAGTCTTGTTCACGAATGGGCGGACGATGGAACGGGAGATCGACAGGCGGATCGGTGCGACGTCCGCAGTGATGCGGGCACTGCTTCGGTCTGTCATGGTGAAGAAGGAGCTGAGCCAAAAGGCAAAGCTCTCGATTTACCAGTCAATCTACGTTCCTACTCTCACCTATGGTCATGAGCTGTGGGTAGTGACCGAAAGAACGAGGTGGCTGGGCTCTCCCTTAGAGGTAGGGTGAGGAGCTCGGTCATTCGGGAGGGTCTCAGAGTAGAGCTGCTGCTTCTCCACATTGAGAGGAGCCAGATGAGGTGGCTCGGGTATCTGATTAGGATGTCTCCTGGACACCTCCCTGGTGAGGTGTTCTGGGCATGTCCCACTGGGAGGAGGCCCCGGGGAAGACCCAGGACATGCTGGAGGCACTATGTCTCTGGCCTGGGAACGCCTTGGAATTCCTCTAGAGGAGCTGGTGGAAGTGACCGGGGAGAGGGAAGTCTGGGTTTCCCTGCTGAGACTGTTGCCCCCACGACCCGACCTCGGATAAGCAGGAGAAAATGGATGGATGGACGACTTACAGAAATGAAATCAGTCTCCTACGAATTGCACATTGATCACATCTCCAGAAAAAAAATTCTGCCTTTATTTAAACACCTGGTGAATAATGGGGTTTATATTTTCACTCTGTTTCACATATTTTATATCCAACTATCTGTCTTCCGACCGCTTATCCTGCCCAAGGTCGGCAGGGTATTTTAATGCAATAAACTTCTATAGCTTAGAGGCAATATTAAGCTAAAAAGAACTAGATCTGCTGTACAGTATAGAGAAATAACTAGGTAAAGGGCACGTGAAGAATAAAATGCTATTTTCTGTAGCTGGGGGCATTTTATATATCAGGTAACAGAGTAAGGAATTTAGTGTCAAATCAAATACAATGCAGCAAATATGTTTCTTAACCTAACAGAAATTTGCAAATCAATTGCACCAGCCTAGTGATATCTCTGTATATGTTACTGTCATTTTTATTAACTTCCCCAATTATGCATCAGCTTTATTGTTACCACTGTGTAACTTTTCTTTGTTCTGTTTTTTCTTCTTCTTTGTAGTAGTGTAAGTAAACTTGTTTACTTAGTCTCACAAAGAAGGCTGGTGGAAAAGAAATCAATCTGTGATGGACAAGACAAACAAAAGATAATTCCTCCCTGTAATTTAACTAGACTGAGTCCATCTGTCGCTCATGAGGAAAACAGGAATCAAATTCAATTTTATAAACATCCGGATGGAAATTGTTTCATTCTTAATGGTGCAATTATCTGTTTGCCATCACAAAACAATTGGATTACAGAGCATGTCTCCTTCTGCCATTTCCTTGATCTGTTATTACACCGTTTGTGCACAGTTAGGAAACTTTGTGGTGTTTTAAATACTTTGTTATCTGAGGCACAATGGTAAGACATAAAACAGGCAGGAGCATGAAAGCTTTTAGATTGTCTTCCCGAACTAATTCACTGACAGGTAAAATTACTTTCCTGTTGTGCTTTCATTTTGCAAAATGTATGTTTTTGGATCATATGACATTCCACAAATCAAAGCCTCCAAGGTTTCTTGTCCAGGAAAAAAGATCTTTTCATAAATTATGTTAAATGTTTATGAGCGATTCTCTGAAGTGCAATGCAGTTTAAAGATCTTGATAATTACATAAGTACAGCATAAAGTGATTTTAAACTGATGTAACAGTGTTAGTTTAATGATGGGCTGAAAGCATCAGTTTCAGTATACAGTTTATTCTTTTAAGATTATGCATTGATTGATGCATTAGGCAGTTGTACAAGGGTGTGGGATGTTTGCAATCTGGGTGCACAGTTATAGGCAGGAAAAGCACAGCATTGATCAAAACATCTTTATTGGCTCTCAGAAGTGCAAAGGGAAACACAACAGCTCACAAAACTATTTTCTGCTGAACTGAGCTGCTTCAGATTCCCAAACCTGAAGATGGTCCAGTTTATTTTTCTTGAGTAAAAATCATCCAAATAAAACCAGCTGGGTTTCATTAACTACCATGCATTTTTTCTACAATTTGTGCAATTTGTGTTTGTAAAATATTGTTCGCATTTGATAATATTTGTGTGGCAATTTTGATGGAATTGGGTTGTTCTAAGGGTCAAGAAGCAAGGGCAAGATGGCAGCCACACAAAAGCTAGGTGAGATGGGTCTGTTTGTGCCAGGCTGAGGGCAGGCCTGCAGGCTGACCTTCTTTGGCCTCCACCTCCCAGATGACTATGCCAAGTGTGTAACCATGTGAACACTGCAATCAGGTGGGGGATGGACTGGACTTGTTGCTAAAATGCTTCAATATTCTGGCTGAGGAGAATCTCAGCAGATCTCAAGGGCTCCTCAGTGGCCTTTGGTTGACGTTAGCAACTTATTTTGCTTTGAATTTTTGTTTGGACATTATTCTTTAGGACAGTGGTTCCCGGAACAGATTTTTTCCTTAAGCTTTCCTTTAGTTTTTGTGAAATACACGCAGCCACATGCACACAAACATGTATAAATACATTTATGTTGTTAATAAATAAATAACAATAAATTGTTGTAACAGCAATATATCCAAGTTTTGTTTTCCACTGTAAAAATGTAATGATTTGCCAGTGCAAAGAGAGTACTGCCACCTTTTTCCCCCACTTCAAGCATATGATTATAACACAAACAAATCATCCTCCTGGCGACTTTTTTTTTGTTAAAAGCAACAAATCCAGTAACTTTTGTGGTGTTTGGAGACTCGAAAGCACGAATCACTCTGCAGTTAGGGCATAAATTACACAGAGCTGCAACTGACAGAGAAGAGGGCTTGAGATACGATTTTCAATGCGATGTCGGTATATACATACATTTAAAACAAAAATAGAACTTAAAGTACTTACAAAAAATAAAGAAAAACAATTAAGGGGGGGCTCAGATCTCAGATTTAAATCACTCGTACACGTAACAACGGTGACTAATATCACAATATCATTCAGTTCTGTTGCAATAGTTTTCACCCTCACCCCTTCTTTCTTAGTAAAGTCTGTTTGGCTCTGCATTGTCTGCCCTTCATTCTCCACTTCACTAGTGTAACTGTGCTGACTGAACTGTGCAAAAATCACCACCCCAAAAATAGCTGGCTATAATATGTAAATTTGAGAAAATATAATAATTTTACACAGACCTAGGAAGGCGTTTTGAGGATTTAGCTACTACGAAAAGTATATGAAATAATTAGGACTTTCAAGCCTACATCCAATCCAGGACACAGAATAAAACTTTGGAAAACATACAATTTGACCGGAGATATAATGTTGTCGTAGAGAATGACTTTGAGTAAGATGTAAATTATGCAGTTGAGACATCACAGAAGCTCGCGACATACCGCCTCATTCACATATAGCTAAAGAAATATCTAAATCAAAAATAATAATATTAACCCATAAATAAAATATTTATATTTATGAAAGTAATATCATAATATGTTAAGACATGGAAGTGTGAATGCATCTAACGTTGAGAAGAGCTGCAGCCTCGTGCTCAGAGAATCTCATGTAGCTTGCAAGCTGCAGGTTGCTGACCCCAGGACTAGAGAAATAGATATGAAATATGTTGAGTTTTTAATTATTGGGCTGATTAAAATATTTCAGTTTTGATATGAAGGTCTTTCGAAGAATAAAGTTCTTGGCCTCTTCCATCTGTTTTTTTAATATCATATTCAGGATATTATTTAGCTGTGTCAGTGCTTTCTGTAAGTCATGTGATCGGGTGTTTCTAACAACTTCCATCTTAATCCATTTGTCCCTCACAGCCTACTCGGCACACTTCCGGGTGTGTGAACCTTACTCTGACCACAAGGGGCGCTACCACTTTGGCTTCCACTGCCCCCGCCTGTCCGACAACAAGACCTATATGTTCTGCTGCCACCACAATAACACAGCATTTAAGTACTGTTGCAATGAGACAGAGTTTCAGCATGTCATGCAGGTGAACATGACAATGCATCCTGATGGCTTCTCTCACAAGTAAGTCCTGCGCTTAACAGTCCTCATTTGTGATGGTAAATTAGTTTCCCACATTATTTAAAGCATAAGTAAAGTGAAAATCATAAATAGGGTGAAAATCAGCAAAAGAAACACCATATTTAATATTTTTATTGCTATCATTACTGTTTTTTGTCATATGTAAAATATGTTTATAATAACAACAGGGGGCAGCACAGTGGCTCAGAATGCAGTTTTAGGTTCAGTCCCTTCCATGGGTATGTCTACGGAGTTTGCCTGTTATCTTGTGTTTGGGTTTTGTCTTAATACTCTGGTTTCTTCTCACAGCATACAGGTACAGTACTGTGCAAAAGTCTTGGTCAAAGAAAATATTTAAAGCTGTTTATCATGGTAGACAGAGTATATTTACTCATAAAATAAACATAATTTAACATTAGAATACATGCAAATGAATAGTACCAAAATGAAAATTGACCAAAATAGTTCTGTTCACAGAATAGTCACTGATATTTTGTTGGATATCTTGTTCCCAAACCTCTTCTCAGCGGCACCCCAGCCATTCCACATATTCATTAAATTTCAACACCAGATCAATTAATTAATTAACTTAATTAGTCAAATAACTAAATGAGGTATTAAATAGATAAATACGGTAGGGTAGTGGATGAATAAAAAATATATTGGTGAATTTAATGGTACGGGAAAATACTCTAGTGAATCTAGGAGAGGTTTTGTAATGGCAGATGCATTTTGACAGACATGTCATAGCTTCATACCAACATGAAGATCATTTAAAAATCATTTCCTCTCCCTGGCTAAGATTTTTCCATAGTACTGTATTTATGCGTGTGTTTCTCTAAATTACTGTGCATGCTCATGCCCTGTGATGGACTGATATCCTGTCCAGGTAATACTCTGCCTACTGTCTTGGCTTCAGGATCACTGAGAAGCTGTACTAGATAAGTGTTGAGGGAGAAAGGTAAATAGAAGTTAATTTTTGACAGCATAATGCAGTGGCAACAGTGAGGGTTTGTTTATTACTGTGTTCTTGGTGATGCACATGTTGGTATGAGAAGGAGAAGGATGCAGAAGTGAATCACACTGTCTGCTATCTATAGCAGCAAAGCTCCGTGAAACAGCTTTGGTTGGTCCACCTGTCTTGTCAAGTTACTGTTTCCTCAACATGCCTTGGACCATTCTGAGAGCACCATAGAGAAGGAAGCATTCACACACATACCAAAAGTGCAGCCCTTTGTCTAGAAATAAGAGGGCTATTTCTGGGTGACAGAGAGCATGAGTACTGCTCGTTCTTACAGTTTTTAAGAATAAAGTGCTGCAAAGTATGCACAAAAAAAACAGACAGAGAGCTGGATTCAGTAATCATCTGCATTTCTGGGCTGTTCATGCCAAAGACACGCTGTAAATAAAAGCTCACTGCTTCCCATTAACCCTTTCTCTCCTTCCCACTCTTAGTCTCTCACACAGCACATACACATGGGCATAAACATGTGTCTTCAAAGCAAAACGTTTTATTCCCCAAAGCTCCTTCAAAGGCGCATCATGCTTCAGACTCCTGGCCTCCACACAATACCGTTCAATTAGACTCTTATTCCAGTTGCAATGAACATGGAGAGCTCACTTTGCCTTTTGATGTGTACGTGTACAAATAGTGATCAAAGAGTCTGAATCTGGCAAAAGGCTGCTCCTACTGTACTGCTGACTGAGGACAGGCAGCCAGTGGACACTTGAGCGACATGCGAGAAGATTCTTTCTTCCACTGAGGCAGTGTGACGTGCCAGTGAAAATGCTGAGGCAAAGGAGAATACAGAGGCTTCTGGTGAAGATATTAGATGTGAGATGATACATGATAGATAGATAGATAGATAGATAGATAGATAGATAGATACAGGTAGATAGATAGATAGATAGATAGATAGATAGATAGATACAGTAGATGTTTTAAACTGATGTAACAGTGTTAGTTTAATGCATAGCCTGTCCTGATGTCACCAACCCCACGCCAGCTCTGATTTCATGCTCACAATGATCTGCTGGCCATCCGTTGCTAATGAGGCTTCAGTCCGTCTCTGTAATTGTCACTGATGCCACCCTGAGGCCCTGAATGAGGTCAGAATGTGCCATTTATACATGATGGTCGACAGCCGAAATGGAGAGTGCAAATGATATGGGTGTTCACTAAATAAACAGAATAAACAAACCTATCACTAATTAGTGATCACTAATCACATTTACAGTGTACTTATCAACAGAAAGTTTGTAAAAATTTTGAATATTAATACAGTCATAATAGTACCAATGCAGCCAGAAAATGATCAGCACTAACTGCAATTTGCTTATGTTGCAGAAAACACAAAATATGGCAGCAAGTCTGGGGAAGTGATTATATTGCACTCCTTACAAGATGGATGTTTCTTTACCCATCAGTTAATCGGCCGTAACAGTTGCACACTAGAGACGCACCTATTCTGATACAACAGGGGTGATCAACCCAGAATGTGTTTCTAAGCTACATTTTATATGTCAAATATAGGCATGTATAACGTCTGACTTCAATGTAGACAAGAGTTGATGCTTGAATTGATACTTAATCAGTTTTACTGCTTCAAGGCCACGATATGCTCAGTCAGTCGGTTTTTCTCCACTGTTTTTACGTGGGGTTTGTGGGTTTTCTTTATACTTTGGTTGATTGCACAGGCTCAGAAACCATTTTTAGCTGAGAATCTCTCCTTTCCTGTTAAAACCACTGACTGCTTTTTAAGTTTTCATCGCAACCAGGTACAGGGCTTTTAAGGAATATTGTGCTTTTTCAGTTGTTACTGCAGTTGTTTGTTATTTAGCCACAGTAGATTAAATACCCTGCCATAATTTCATATTGAAAGATTTTAGATGGATGTTCCCCTAAAATGAGTCTCATTATAGGCCCTGGAACCTCCACGAACCTGAATAGGACAAGTGGTTACAGAAAATGGATGGATGGACGGATGGATAAGGGTTTATTAAGGGTCTATTAAGTATATAAATGAAGCTTTTGATATTGCTCTGACAACATTATATAATCAGGAGACCACTAGTTCGATTTCTAAGAGTACAGAAAAACAATGAAATATGATTACGATATCAACAGTTCACTAGTCCATTTTGGAACTCAATTTCTGCAATCTTTCATCTACATTCATAGTTTTATGAATTTCTCCATTGCTGTAATGGACAGTATGTACTGACTTTAATAGAAATTGGTTTTAATAGGACATTTACCCAGCCGACTTGTCTGTGCAGTAACTACAGCGCCCTCATCGGAGTCTGGGTCTACGGCTTCTTTGTCATGATCCTCCTGGCCCTGGACTTCCTCTACTATTCAGCCATGAACTATGAGCTGTGTCGAGTCTACCTGGAAAAGTGGGGGCTGGGTGGCCGCTGGCTGAAGCAGGCCAGGCGCCAGTGGAGCAGCCCCATCCAGCGGGAGGACCAGGCTCAGGCAACACGTTCCAAGACTGGCCTGAGAGGGGAAGCCCAGAGCCCCACGCTGTCGGCCCAGCAAACCTCCATAGCCTGGTGAGTCCACAGTCAAGCCTACCAAACCATGCCCTAAAAATGAAATAGGGATCAATATGTACACTGTATGCGGAGGGCAGGGCCATGCAGAGACCTTTTGAGAGCCAGGTGCTCAAAAGTGTTTTGCTAATTCAAAGGCCCTACAAACGGGGTTGCCCAGGGCAACTGCTCATCTTACCCTTGCCAGCGGAACTCTGTACTTATAAAGGGAGGCACTTTTAATAATTTTGGCTTACGGGACAGGTGCTCAGGCACCCCCAAGCCCCTCCTTCTGCACAAGCCTGCCAGAGAGTGTTACCACTCCATTATGAGTACATGAAGGCCGTTACCACCAAGTCTGAGTACATGAACAACGGTTAACAGATCATTGATTTATAGTATCACAGCTAATAGCGGGAAAAATAATAATTGGTGACAGAGTGACTTGACAACTGACCCCCGTAAGGGACCCAAAGTATCAAACAGGAAACTGCAGCTTCCCAGCAGAAGGGTAATCATAAAAACATTGTGAGGGAACCTGAAGCACGACTTCACTTTGAGTGAAACCGTGCGTGTCTTGGAAAGCGAATGTGTGAAACCATCCGTGCTGCTGCAGCATTTGGATGCCAGTCACTGAGACTCGAGTATGAATGGAATCTGTCCAGAAATGAGAACTTTCACAGTAAGACAGACATGGACAAGGAAAATCATCACAGCTGAACATGAATGCCTACCGCAGGCAAACTGATATTTATAGTGGAGAGTGATGTGAACAAGAGCGAGAGAATGAGCTAAACTCTATTCCACGAGGTATGTGTTGTATATATAGAAACCATTTAGATGCATACCAAATAGATGCAAAATCAAAAGATTCAATGCACTAGCCATGTATTTCTTCACAGTACTAAGCCGATAGAGCTATGGGGCGCCGTTTGTAAAGTTACTACACATTTTTGTACTTGCCAGTTTTTCAACATTTAGTGCAATTTTCTGATATTTAGCTAGGAGTCAATGGTGTTGTGGATCATCAGATCACATCATTGTTCATCATATGTAAATATAAATGGTATGTCTATATATAAACATTAAATGTAAATGTAAATATAAATGTTGAATCAGTGGCGGTTATACACTGAATTGCTCCCTGTGCGAGACTCCCTCCTGTTTTATTGTAGTAATACTACATGTCGTTCCATATCAGACCAAGTTTTGCAAAAAATAAATAAACTCATGTTGTATACATTGCTGAAAGAACAATAGAACCCTGCCCAAAAATAATAGAACATGTAATGGATTTAATGGTTATAATGGGAATTGTATTGGTTTTAATGGTAAGTATAACAATGTCTGCTGGTATATGA
>JABFEA020000067.1:31324650-31335878 GCA_019775915.2 Cyphomyrus plagiostoma
TTCTCTACAGTTGATCTGAGTAATGTGATGTCAATTCTAGCCCTAGTCTGTTTTCGGTCTTGGTCTCGACTAGTCTTGGTGTTGGTCTCACCTTAGTGTGTCTTGGCCTTGGTCTTGGTCTTGGACTTGGTCTTGATAACCTCAAGTCTCGGCAGCGTCTTGGTCTTGATACCCTCCGGTCTCGGCAATGTCTTGGTCTCGGTTTAGGCGGTCTTGACTACAACACTACACTGTGGGTTTACCATTTTTGTTCTTCCATTCACTTCCAGCTACTCAAGAGATCCTTAATCACTCTACTTCACTTTACTTCTTTCAGTAGACTGTGTTTAAAGCACTGCATTAAGTTTGATGCATTCAATCCACTGCTTTTAAGCCACTGTCTATCCCTTTAAATACTTGCTGTTAGATCGAGAAAAAAAATCAAAATACTTACATATTGATTTAATTGTATGTTTGTTTACATTTTTATAATTTTTATTGGAAAATTCTAATATCACCTATGATGGGGAAGGTTTAAAAATGATATATGGAAGACTAATACTTTTAGTTTCCATGTGCTTAATTTACTGATGTCATTATCATTATATCTGTATTATAAATTACTGCAGAATGCTGTAATGCCTTTTGTTGATACAGGACACACAGGAGCTCGTGGTTCTTTTATATTACCGAACTGCCCCAGATCCATAAGATGCCATTTCTTGATTATTAACACAAGGTTTCCCTTTGCTGAGAGTAATGACACAGTATCTGCTAGGAGCCATGTGTCAACCAGGTGCTTCACATTGTCCTTTTCTCATGAAGAAACAGGAAGAAACTTGTCCCTGTGTGAGAAAGATCCCCAGGCTTCTCGGGGGTGCATCTCCTGGGGAATTGAGGTTGGAGTGCCTGGGTATGACTGTCTGGAAAAGGAGAGGTGATGGGCGCCATAACAGTCCAAAGATCTCCCGCTGTCTAAGCAACATCTGTGTGCAGACATGGGGACACAGCCTATAACAGCCAGCCTGCCAACAAAAGCAAGATGTTAGAGAAACTGCAAAGCACACGAAAGACAAGGACCACATTAGCCACAACAAGAGCAGTGGCTGCATGGTGGTTAAACATGCTGAGGTTACGGGTTTGATTTCCTATGAGATCTGCAGTTGTATAGATTGCAGGTGGCTTTGAGTACAAACAAAAACTATGCAATGATGTGACTTCTGTGATTGTTTTTTTTCCAGAAAAAGGTCCTTTTGAGAAGAATGAAGTTAAGGACAAGAACAAGAAGAATGGCATAGTTGGTCCACCAACTTCTACACAACTTATAATCACCCCTCCACCCACTCAATCTAGTCTGTATCAGGGCCTCCTAGTGGTCAGGGCCTGCAATGCACCTAGTGAACTTTGACCACTTCTGACACTAATTCAATGGGACTGAGAGTGGGAAATGCATAGAAACCCATTGGAGGACATGGAAAGTTGGGCAAAGAACACTGGAGGACACACAAAGTGACCCCAGCCCCCAGGCACAGTTCTTCAGCTGTCCATGACATTTGCACTAGTGAGTCTGTTTGTAAACTGAAGTATTAGCCCCAGTTATATTGATATCAATAGGTCTTTGGGGAGAGGTCAGAGAATAACATGATAAACTAAATCACAAAATCAAAGTAAACTTTTAAAAGTCCTGCCTTATTTTAGTTATCTGTGAACATTTTAGACAGTGGAGGTGCATCTGTTTTGGCCTATGTCTCCCAAAGACTTGCTTTTTATAGCTTCTTATAAATATAAGGACTATTTCTTTTACAAACCTGTGCTAGAGTAAAATGTGCTGAGGGTTTTGACCAAAAGGGTCGTTATAGTGTCGGATAGCCGAAGAGAAATTGTGCTAAATGTCGTCTGTGTTGCTGTTGCCGTCTTGTAAGAAAAGTGTGGATGTGACGGTAAACATTTAGTCACTGAGGTTGAGGTTTTTTGCAGTAGAAAAAATATCAAAACAAAATGAGTGTGTCTGTAGAAAACATCCGTGAAACAACCCAGATTTATTTTTCGGCTATGAAACCTAAGCTCAGAGAGAAAAAAAGTGAGACACAGAGAAATAGATGAAGACATCCCTGGTAATTTAAGAGTCCTCCTCAACAAGCAGAAGCGAGCGCCTGGCGTCCTGGGGCAGCTTTCTTCTGAAGTCCAGTCACTGATCTCACCCAGGCTGTCAGTTTTAATGAATGTACCCCTGGCGCTTGCTGCCCGGAGACGAATCAGCAGCAAGGGTAACTGTGGGCCCAACTCTAAGGAATGGACCGCTCCACTGCAGAGAGGCACTGCCAAGTGAGACTGTGGCCGTGAGCCTGGGGTACCCATTGTGAATGGCGGAACTTTCTGGGTGAAGGAGACGCTGGCAGTGTTTAATGAGAAAACCTGAGACTCTGGGCAGCTGGTGGTTCTTCCAGTCACCAGCATTCATGGTTCGGATTAAAAGGCAGCAGTTATGTACTGCAGAACAGGTGGGCCGTGAACCACTTATGCCACCCTGAAACACATAATGGTTGCCGAACTTATCATGTCAGGGAGAACCTGCGGCGTGTTTGATGTTCACAGCACTAGAAGGTGAGATTTCTTCAATGCTTTTTAGGGGCCTGACACATTTCTGACAGAAATGTCTACTGCGTTTCCATGTGACAGACAACAGAACCAGTGGGGTGCAGAAGATATTTAGGAGAGCCACATGTCACCATCAGATGTCCATGGCAAGCAGCTGCTGGGATGATGCTAACAGGTCCTATCCATGACTAGGTTCATTCACATGTAGGCAGGGCCATTGCATTGGCATGTCACATGACCAATGACACATTGATACTTATGTGGATAAGAAGCTAGTCAGGTGTATCACAGCAGAACCAAGCTAAATGAATTGTGGCAGAAATGTTTTACATGTGCTGCAATAGTAAGTATTTAGACATATCACTACAATAGCATCTGCTGTCTTTGAGCTCCTTAGCGCCGTCCCATCTGGTACAAGTGCAGTATCTGGGTGCCTGCTGACTAACTGAAGGGCTGTTCCCAGTTCTGGCTCTGATTTAAATCCACCTCACTACCAGCAATAATGCGAAGATTGTGGACCCAAAGTCCTCCTTGTACTTTAGCAGTCATTAACATAGTCTGTATATTTGTAACTATCCCCAATCCTTTGGAATCCTTTTACCAAGTTACCGTGTTGAGGAACGGTATCCCACTTCAGATTAATATGGACCTCGGATTAATATGGGCCCTCACCACAAGGAAACAGGACAGGAGGCAAAGGGGGTTTAAAAGCTGCTGGCAAATGTGTTTAATTGTTTCATGAATGCTGGAGAGCAGAGAAGGCCTGGAGTAGAGTGCTATGTGGACTGTGCTGTCCATGAATGGAGTTTCAGGGTGGAATGATATGTCAGTCATACATAAATCTGGCAACATGGCCACATATGTGCTCCCACATGTCTTCATGATTCCCCGAACCTCTGGAAGAGGTGGGATGTTTGTTCATACTGGGCAAATTGCTCCAAAATTCAAAAAGGTTTATTTCAGTTAGAGAAGTGTTTGACCATTTGCCCAGTATGAAGTTCATACATCGTTTTTATTTTTTTTTGTTATGTGATTTAAATGATCTCATACAAATAAGGAACACAGAGTATTTCTTGTGTAAGTACCTTTTCAGTTGTATGTCTGTACATTCATCCCTCAAAGGGGTTCTGGTGTGACCCTCATCAACAGGGTTAGAGTTAGTAATATGGATACAGTCTACAATGTCACGCAGGGCACATGGAGGTCAGGTTGCTGGAGTGTCACCCAACAGAACACACACGCACACGTATGGACTCATTTTAGATCCTCTGAAATGTTAACGACTGAATAAATTTCCATAAAGGCGCATTAGAGATGACGGGTTATTGTTGCGGTCAGGATTGTCCATGACTCCTTTGAGGTTACATCTGGTGGACAGAGCCATCCCTGGTGTGCAGCAGGAAAAGGGTCTTCAGCCACAAAGCTGCCATGGTAACAATTGCCTTACAGTAATCTGCACCTGCTCTCAGTAGCTTTGTACAGTATATCAGTACAGGGGTTGGTGATCATACATATCTAATTTTGTGTGTTTTATTACTAGATAGAATGTACAGTTTGAGTCAAATTGTAATTGCAATAGTTAAGTTTGTACTGTTACAAGAGAGAAATAAAGATCTATCTTTTCCAGTGTGTTACCCTTGGTTGTTTGTCTTTGTACTTTCTAATAATATTGCTGAACACTCAGAAAAAAAGTCCAGATTCCCACACAAATAAATTACCACACACATATTCTCTGCTATTTTCAGAAAGCAAAAATTTATGTCATGCATAATGACACCCTACATATCAATTTAGCATCTGCTGCACATGGAGAAAATCCAAGATAATTTGCTGTATATTTAGAGTCACTGTTAGATGACAAATATAGCTTTAATGTACAAACTGTCAGCATGATGAATATTTGCATAAGTGGACTTGCGCACCAGCCATGGGCACCCAAAGAGTGGCTGCAGATCCAAATGTATCGCCACAGCTAGAATCTGTATTCCACTCACAGCAACCCATCTCTTTAAAGTCTAACTGGATGGATTAGCTCATCTTCACTGGATGATCAAGGAGGATGCACTGTTCCCAAAGGAGCAGCAGCATTCCAGCATGTGCCAGTCTGGTGTTGGCTGCAAAACAAGAGCTCAAGGTAACAACAAGTTGTTGCTCAGGACACCCAAAAGTGGGTGATGGTGGCACCAAGATGGATGGAATCCATCACAGAAACCACAGGGTAATTGTTACAATAACAATAACTGTTAAGATCACACCCTTACTTAGTTTTGGGTGCCTCTCAAAACTAGTTTACAGGAAACTGGGGAATTCCGTTTGGAAAAGCTAGGAGCTATAGCTGAACCAGCTGCAGCGGTCTGACGCAGCCCAGTCTGTCTGGAATAACCCTCTGGAATTACAGGGTTGCATGAACACACTCGGGATAAGGGGTCAGACATGAGTAAATCATGAAATTTGGGAAATACCTGAAGTCAAGCTTCCTCATCATACATAACAATATTGGGAAGCCAATATTGGGAAGTCAGTCTTCACTTAAAACAATGGATACATTTCTAGAACTTACAGTGCTCATACATCATACAAGTTTATCCCATGGACTGTGTGAGTTTAGGAAATTTGCTCTTCAATTTGAGCCCCATTATGGTGAATCTACTTACTGGGTGACATTTATGGAACAGGGGTTACCAACATGGTAACCTGTTCTAAAAATAGCTAGTTACCAACATGGCGGACCTGTTCTAAAAATAGCTAACTCACCAGTGAGCAGCATATAAAATTTAATTTTATCCTGCTGCTATTCTTCTTTAATCACATTTGCATTTGTATAGATTTGAAAATGACAATATCTTAAAAAAGCATTTAAAACATGTTTATTATATATGAAGTATATAAACTTATAAGTTTAGAAGGGCGTTTCTAAGTGGTACCCTTTTGTATGGCTGAGTACCTGTGAAGTGGCTCTCAGTTTCAAAAAGGCAGGTCAATCCTATTGTAGAAAATACAGCAACTGGCTGCAACATGTGTACAGTGACCTAGAAATGCATGTGTACAGCCACCCCATTATAATCCCCCAACTCCTAATTTTACAATCGTGTAATGTGTGTACCCATTAGCACATTCTCCATGTCTGGGATGCCAGTTCGTTACAGAAAGCACTATGGGCAATTCTGAGATATCAGTTTGCTGAATTGCATGTTTTTGGGCTGTGGGAGGATTATAGATATTTGGATTTGAACCCCAAAAGCCATAGTTGTGAGGTAACAGTGCTCTTCACTATCCTGTCCTCTGTAAGAACCTTATTAATAAATCTATGCCTTTCTGAGTATTTCTATCCATTCTTCTGACAGAAGATAAATCAAGGAATGTATCTAAGTGGTGTCTATTTTCCACCATCTATTCACACTCCCCTCTGACCCCCCCACCCCTGAACCCTTTCTAAACGTGTCATCCATGTCAGGCAAGCCAATTTAGGCAAAACATTTTCATTCCCTTGCAGATTTGAAGCAAAATGACTGGAATGTCCAGCTGCAAAAAAGGAAGGGCGGTGGCTGGGAAATAAGGGCTATGGCTGTTATTAGACTGTTGTATGGTGGGTGACAATTCAGTAATAAAAAAGTCTATTTCACCTTCTATCTTACCTACTTTGCCACCATCTGTCACCCATAATTTCCAACCGAGAAACCTCATTAAAGTGAAAGAATTTAAAATCTAAAGCCATGATGGCAGCCAAGTGAAACAATGCAGCTGATGGATAGAGGACAAAATCCAAAGTGATGCCCCTCTTCCATTAATGTGTCGAGGTAAAACATACTGCTCCTACTCTGCTTCTGCTGCCACCCTGATAAGGAACCTGTAGCAAGACTGCGTGCAGACTGAAGGGCTCCTATGTTTAATACTCAGTCTCTGTATGACATGGCTGACTTGTTTCACAGCAAGATTATAATTACCTGCAGCATTCAGAGTTGTGGCATTTTCACCCATCTTCCCTCAGAACATTATGTGAATCTACTGAACGTGGGTGAAGCAGAATCACAGTTCACCAAGGCTGTGAGGACTTCTGAATCCATCCATCCACCCATCCATCCATGCACCTGGGGCAGGAGCAGGGCGGCCACTACACTCTTGGCTGTAACAGACACTAAGATGCAGTACAAGAATGAAATAAAAACCCACTAAAGAAAAACCAGCAGATTTGCTAGAGAATGTAGGCAGTGAATTTGGAAATGGTCACCACTGTCACATACCATCTGGCCTATAAAAGTCTGAGTAGAAGCACAGCTGCTGAAAACAGCGAAAAGGGAGAGGAGGCACCAAAGACCATGGTGCAGATCACTGTTAACTACAGACTGAGAGACTAAGTAAAGCTGGCAGCATAAAATGAACAAAACCATGTTAAGCAAAGATTCAGAAATCACTGGTACTGCCTCGTTGCTACAATGCAGAAGGAAACCACTTATATACAAAGCTAAGATGCAGAGACAAGTCTCACAGTGCCAACCCAGAGATAAAACAGGCAATACCAATAGCTAGGTGCCTAGCTAAGTTTGTTGACGAAAACCAGTAATATGGCACCACGACCAGCCAGCCAAATTGCAGTCCATTCCACTAACATGGAAGCTGAAATGTACAACCAGATAACCATCATCCGACCAGATATAACACAAAAAACCACCCTGTAATTAAGGTGCTTCTGAATCATCAAATCCAGTATGAAAGCCAATTAGGTAAATGAAGTAAGGGGGGAACCTAATTTACTACACATGCATCCATCCATCCTCCATAACTACTGTACAAAGGGTTATGGTAACTGCTGTACCTTTCTCTAAAAGAACTGCATGGATTTTAGCCCTTGTGCAATTTCAAGTGCTTGTTATAATATTGACTGAAAACAGATTTCCCATTTAGCACACTCCTCGATTAGGGAATAGCATAAACAGCACTGTGCATAATATGACTCACGCCGCTAATGTGTTTAAGAATCATGGGAAATCACTCCAAAGAAGGCATGACCAGAAACAGTGATTGCTAAAGTAAATCCAGTGTTACGCTCCAGTCTAGGGTTGGAGACTAACAAAGTAAAAGGGAAGGAGGTATTGGGAAGGACAGGACAATCAGAGCAAGGAGACGGGAACATGGGACAGAAAGGGAGTCTTTTTATAGTTTTTCACAGACGCCTCACAAACATTAGGTGTAACAAACGTCAAACGTTTTGACAAAGGCCAAAGAAACAAACAAAAACACATCTCCCAAACAACCCGGAGCTAAGCTAACCCTAAGTGAACACAACAAAAAGGTGGAAACTAAACAACAATGCCTAAGCCTATCTCCCTAACCAAACAAACAGTAATCCCCAGGTTCACGAAGAAACAAAAAGGCAGACAGACACTCCCTACACACCTAGTGGAGCATGCAAACACACGGTAGTGAAAGTATCCAGAGGGGAGATCAAACAGGCAAAGTCGGAGTACAAGCGAGAGTACAAAAACAAGCAGACAATCAAAACCAGGGCAAAGGTACAATAATGGACGAGGCGAAAATTGGAAATCAAGAACAAAAACAGTCATACACAGTCAAACCAAAGGCAAAGCGAATTAAGAGCGAGCTAGCAGATGAAAAGACGAAGCTGCAGCCTCTTCTGTCAGCGAACCGGAAATGGCTCAGAAGGCAAGGGAGGCGGGGTCAGGTCCAGAAGGCGGAGTCAAGGGAGTGGTTGACCAATGGGCGAGTGGGCAGGACTTCCGAAGCCTCCTGAACTTACGGCACGTACTGTAACACTTACGGCATGTACCCTGACCTTACAGCACGTATCTCCCTTATGACACGTACTACTTACGGCACGTAACCCAAACTTACGGCACGTAACACCAGATACATATTAAGCAGGACCAAAAGCTGAGCATTTTAATGAAATGAGGCCTTGTGCCCCCCTTTTTGCCACATGTGTTCTGTTGCTAATGTGCAGTGGCATGTGTTTTATAATCATAAATAAGAATGACTGGTTTACATCTTAGGATCAGGATACATTTCACTGCATGTTGTACCTCTATATGCATGTGACAAATAAAGAATCTTGAAGATAATCAAAAATGGGAGAATTATTTAATCTTTAAATGACAGCAGCATTACTTTTCTATTTTTAAATAGAATTCATTAGTCCCACAGTGCTGAAGTGTTAAATCACTCAGTTCTTAAATGGCTTTTCCTTTGTGTCCCCTGGTATGCACTCCTGCAACAGCCCTGCATGCTCACTCATCACCTGTTTTGTCTTGCTTTTTAAAGTCTCTGCTTGCCATTCTGTCAATGCAGAAGCACTCAGGGGAGCAGCGGGATTCATCCTGGGACCTAATAAACAAGCAGGTAGACTAATCACTGCCATTTATCACCATGGTGAAGCCTGTCTCCACTCTACGGCTTTGCTCTGTCACTGAGGACCACATTCATCCATTAGAACCAAGGCTGTTGCTTTCCATCATGAGGTGACTTTAAGGACATGAGTTAGTGTTACATTCACCTTTAATGTGATAAAGCCCATTTGGTTTCCCAGGTCATTGCTTATGTTGCCTGTTAATGTTTCCTATAATTTTATCATGGCTCTGAAAGAGAAATGTTTGCTTCATCTTGAGAGAAATGCTGCCCAAAATGTCAATGGAGGCAAACAATCATTAAACAAAATCAGATATTCCATTGTTAACTACTGGATTTTAATCATAGCGATCCATCTTCTCCTCCTCCCACATGCAACTAGGCTTGAATATGAATATGTGTCTTAGGGAAGAGGCTACATACAATATGTTCCCTCAAAGCACGCCAGCTAGCACTTCACTGTATTACTTGCACAAAAATCTATTTTAATAAATAATGTTTTTTCCAGGAAAACTCTTGATTTTTGTAATTAATGCTAGGAAATACCCACTAAACATGCCTATGTTAATTTAATAATCATACCAAAATGAGAAATCTGGGTCCAAATTGAAATGGCACACTTTATGATGTTGTATGATCTGCAAATGTAGACAGTGGCTGAGCTAACCTTGAAGAGCATGGGGGGTCATGAGGTTGCTGGAAAGGGGTGTGTGGCGCTCCCGATATCTTTGCAAGAGGACGAAGCTCCAAGGACCTAAGCTGGACCAGGCCAAGGGGACGCCCACGTAATACCTGGCTGCGGGAGATGGATGGCCATTTCTGGAGGGTGGGACTTGACCGTGTGTCTGCCCGGGGAACCGCCGGCCTGGATCCTGAGGAGTTTTGCTGTGTAGTGGGTGCAGCAACGTGCTGCACTAGCGCATGCTCTCCAACCTGACCTGACCTCAGTAGTTGTCTACAATAAATTTCCTTTAAATCAGACCTAGAAAAAATTTGAGCTATTAGCTGAATTCTCCCCAAATGAGCTTGACAGGCCAAATGGGCTCCTCTAATTTGTAAATGTCTTATGACTTTGACAAATGTCTTGTCAAAGTCGTGCCTAAATATTTATTAAAATCTGAAGCATTTTGGATATTAATTTAGTTATTGTGTTCTTAATGATTTCAAAATATTGACCGCATTATCTATTGTGTTCATTCTGGATACACAGAATACATTTACCTCAGGATTAGAATAGTACTGAAGCAGTATCATTTCTTGATAATTCTATTCTTTCATTTCATTCTGTTTTGCACATGTAGGGTTCTAAGAGTAGTGAGCTTTGAGAATGGTGTTTTCTTCTGTGCGTACGTGAACCAGAAGGGGCCTGAGAGCGTGGAGCATGAAAAAGGTGGCTGCAGCCATATACTTCACCATTCGCCTGGCAAACAAGGTCGCCTTTCAGCCGAGGGAACAGACATGTTTGTGCGCGGGATGAAAAGGTGTGAGCACTTCATCTACGGGAGCAATACTGTCCCCCCAAGCCATTCGAGTGAATCGGGGTGGGATGAGATACCATCGAGTGTGTTCTCATATTCTGGGATCATCTACGCAGTTCCAAAAGTGATGTTATCATGTCAGAAGACGGGGAAGCTTGCTGCTGAAATAGAGCAGCAACTGGCAATGGGAACGGGAACTTAATTATGTATGTGTGTGGTTTTGTTTTAATTCTGGGTCTGCAGTTAGAAATATAAAAATAGAAGTGCAATCTTTGTTCAAACAAAACACAAGTCAAACTAATGATTTCAAAATAAAGCAGGGATATCTAAGTCTATAGGTTGAGTTAAAAAACAACATTAGATTATCCAAGAAGAATGCAGAAAGAAAGATTGCAGTGGAGGCTAAGGATAATATTTTAACTCCAAAAGAACTCTAAAAGTAAAAGTTGAAATCACCAATTTGCAGAACAATAAGGGCCTTATACAGTGGTACCTCTGTTCTCAAACTCACTAGAACTTGAATTTCTTGAAACCAGTTTGACCTAGTACTCGATATGAATATCAGAAGTCAAACCGTGAACGCTGATGTAATATAAATTGTACATGCCAGGAAATGAGTCATACTACAATGCAATTCTTACTCGAATGGCTTCCTCATAGACTGGATGATTAATCAAATAAAGCAGCACAACATTACAGTAACTAATTAAATAAACCACTAACTTATGTGTACTATGCATTTATGTCATTTATTTAAACTTTATTTTACCAGGTAATTTAACTGAAAACCAGTTCTCACTGCTTTACGTGATA
>JABFEA020000067.1:31335978-31348174 GCA_019775915.2 Cyphomyrus plagiostoma
CTATCAATATGGGCCAACATTTCTAAAGAATGCTTTCAGAACCTTGTTGAATCAATGCCACATAGAATTAAGGCAGTACTGAAGGCGAAAGGGGGTGAAACACCGTATTAGTATGGTGTTCCTAATAATCCTTCAGGTGAATGTATGTATAACTGAGATATGTAAATAAATCCAAATTACTATCCAACCTTCAACTTTAATATTCCAGAAATCCTTATCTACTGGTGTGGTACCTTCTGATTGGAAGCATGCTAATATAACACCCATATTCAAAAAAGGTCATAGAAGTAATGCAGCAAACTATAGCGCAGTCAGTTTAACTAGCATTACAGGAATAATAATGGAAGCTATAATTCAAGTGAAAATGGCAGATTACATGGATTCAAATAACATTCTGATGGATAGCCAACATGGATTTAGGAGAGGTAGATCCTGTTTAACTGATTTACTTGAGTTCTTTGAAGAGGCTACAAGAGAAAGTAATTACAAGACCTATGATGTGATCTACTTAGATTTCCAGAAGGCCTTTGATGTTGTCCGCCACGAACGGCTCTTGCGTAAGATCCCACCTTGAATATTGTGTGCCGGTTTGGTCACCATACCTTAAGAAGGACATTGCTGCCTTAGAAAAGTTGCAACAGAGTGCTACGACAATGATTCCTGGTCTTAGAGGATTGTCTTATGAGAAGACGTTAGCTGAGCTGAATCTGTTTAGCCTTGAGCAAAGGAGACTAAGGGGGGGGGGGGACATGATCCAGGTATATAAAATTCTAACAGGTCTGGATGCTGTTCAGCCAAATGGCTATTTCAATATTAGTTTAAGTACTATAACTCATCACCATAAGTGGAAATTAGTGGGAGAACATTTTAAAATGACTTTGAGGAAGCACTTCTTTACAGAGTATGTAGTTAGAGTATGGAATAGTCTTCCTGCTAGTGTAGTACAAGCTAAAACCCTGGGTTCCTCTAAATCAGAGCTAGATAAGATTTTAACAACTCTGAGCTATTAGTTAAGTTCTCCCCAAATGAGCTTGATGGGCCGAACAGCCCCCTATCTTTGTACATTTCTTACGTTCTTAAGTTACAGTTTTTGACGTGTTATAAAATGTTCAAATAAAAGGCAACCAGACTGTTATCTTTCTTCGGTAACAATTTAGATTCCTTACCAGGCTAGAGGTCATTCAGCTCTTCTGCCAGCTGATTTCTCCTTGCCCATGCTGCTGCCAGCGTACACTCCTTTATTGACATTGGCACAATACAGTTCAACATTACATCTTCTAAAGTCCTCTGATGTGTCCTCATTTATGCCCAACAGACATTCATCACACATAGCAATTTTATACAATATACAACATGCCACAAAGAATGTTGCAATTATCTAAATAACTAAAACACATTTTCAGCAATCCAAATGTCCTTTCAATTACGGTACATGCTTAATTCTAATAATGGACTTGAATGGTTTTTTAATGATATGGTTTGTTCTTTACTTGTGTTTTTTTTTCTTTTCGTGTTTAATTAAACAGTAGGCCTATGATTACATGAAAGGCCCAGATCTACTCTATAAAAATTATATACAGTAAATTAATATAAATAAAGAACCATCAGTGCACATTAGTGTGTATCAATGTCAATAACGAGCTTCAGTGCACCTGCATGTTTCTAGAATGTGCTGCTTAAAAACTGTTTAACAATGCACCACTGACTTCTGATGTGGTTCTTGTTGGTCAAAAGCGCAGACACGTCACAACCTTAAAACACATAGAAATGCACTGACAATTCACTCGACTGCGCCTCTTTTGAAAAGCACCACTCCTCCATTTATTGCTTTGCTGACGTGTGTGCATGGCGTGAAAATGAGCAATGCACTGGTACGAAACCAACCAAACCACTTTGCGTGGGGCTTTGCGCAGGTAGAAAATAGATCCCATATTACGCTTTATATTTATCTTTCTGCTTAGAAGAATAAAAAAGTTTTTGTGCACTCTTGAGACCTGAATTAATGGAAATTTTTTGTCTTCCGTATTCCATGGCACTAATGTCATTTTCATTATTCTATTATTTTAGAATTTGAAAACTGGTCTTTAGAGAGATCACTTACAGCTAACCCTGGAGGTGAAGTGTACTTTGCACAGTAATGTAACTCTCATATATTCTGTGGAAAGAAGGCAAAAACACAACATGACTACCTTAGATTATGCAGTTTAGCAGTCAACAAGGAAACCACAGGATACAGTAATTTTGAATCCTGGCCATTGTGCTGTATGCATATATAGCTAGTGAGCAGTTGTCCTGCCCCTCTTGCATCCTACTGGTTTACCTGGACCAGGTGGGTGGTGCTTAGCACTGGGTAATTTGGAATTTGAATAAGTAGGCAACAAAAGTATCACCTGTTGGCCATCTGTTAATGGCAACAATTTGGCGTGGTCATGTGCGGCATCACAAATCTATGCATTTTATTTTCTCTTTTGGTATACGTTGGTGTGTGTTGCAGTGAATGTGACTTACACTAGAGTGTAGCTGTCTTCGTGGTCTCAGTTGGTGTCTTTAGCTGGTTGAATGAAGGGACCAGCTCCAGTACTTGATTTGTAGGATGTTTTAGGAATCCATTGCATATGGTTGACACCTGTGGATGAGGAGCTTTGCTGCTGTTTTGTTTTTCTGTCCTTTTGTCGTTGGTACTGGGTTGTGTCCTGTGAACCTTTCTTCTTGCCCACTAGACCATTTGTGCCCTCATAGTATGTTAGTTGGTTTATATACATATATGTGTAATGTGGACTCATGTCTCTGAATAATCTTCCTTCAAAGGGGAGTGTCAATGGTGACTGCCTACTCAGCCCATTAAGTCACACAGCAGTTCATATTAAAAGTTTTGGCTTGGGTAGACCGTGGATCTTTGTATCAGCAACCAGCTTCACTCGCATGTTAGCTGTCTTTATGACTGGGGAATCTCATGTTTCTTGCATTAATGGGGGCCTATTATTTGCACATTTTCACATTCTCATGGACCTTCCCCTAACCCTCATTAATGTGAAGGGGTTACTTTAATATTTGCCTGGGTGGTATAGTCAGCTGTTCATTGAGTCTACAGCTTTGCAGTATACTCTGCCCCATATATTAATAAAAGAGTTTTTATTCAAAGATTAAGAAATGAATAGATTTTACTGAACTTTTCTAGATAAACACAGGAATGACGTCATAGGCATAATTACTGTGCCATATTTTGAAAATGTTCAGTTTTTTATTTCGTACCTAAAGCAGATAGAAATCAATGATAACCTTCATTCTGCCTTCCATCCCTTCCTTGCCCATCGCATGAAAATAATCTTGAGTGATCACTGGATGTTGCATGTTACTGAATTTAGGAGGAAGGATTATTTCCCCCTGATCTATTCTTTTTACAATTGATATCAGTTATTTTTTAAGAATTGTACAATTTTATTGATTGCACACATTTTATGCAGCCTTGTCAATAAATATGTATAAAGTAAAAGCTCTGTGACTATTAACTCATTAGTGCATGTCTTACATTAAAGGGAGACAGCTTTCTGTGAAATTCTGTAAATACTTCAATGCGCTTGGGTAATGGCCTCATCTAGACAATTGAGAAAAAGGAGCATCTGTTGGTGTAGCCTTCAGACAAAGAGCCTCAAAAATTGTGCATGACTTTATTCTCTGGGCTAGATTATGATCGGAGCCATGTGACGTAGGGATGGGAAGAAGGAATCGGGACTTTATTGGGATTGGAATGGAGCAAGGTTAACCAAAGCTGGGGAGGAATAAACACAATACAGAGAAGTTTCAGCATAAGCACAGTGGGAAAAACAGATACATATAACCCAGAAGGTGCACAGGTGTGAGTGATGGGTACAAGATGGGGGGGTGGGGGGAAGGAAACCTCAAATTTCTATGACGTTTGGGAACAAGAAACAGGTGAATTGAGTCAGTTGGCTTATCAGCTAACCTTGCCTCACCCCATATTCTTCCAAACACCATCTTATACTTGTATTTAATTACATATATATTACATTATAAATGAGAGTCTGAAAGTGATTTCATTAACTTTTCCAAAATGGTTTGGACATTACCCCGAGGGTGTCATCTCTTGCTCCTGTGGTGCCTGGTAATGCCTTCAGCCTGGGCTTATGAAGGAAGAATATGGACAGCAGGGGGTGTGTATCTCATTTAGTCTGTTGTCCCCTCTGCTAGACGAGGCACATGATGACTGTTAGCCTCGTTCACCCTTTCAATCCCATACTCCACAGTGCATTGAAATTTTACTAAAACAAATATCCAGAAAAACTTATTTCTTGAAGACCTAGACTACAGCAGTGATTGTAAAGATATATTCTGTTTATGAATGTATGTTCCCGGTGAACTAAAGTATTTCATTGTGAGGTAACTACACAAGCGAAGTTTAATCAACTTATCTAGGATGGCATTTTATGATCGGGGTGCGGATCATGGGCTTGGGTGGTGCTTGACTGGTTCATGGCTCATGATGGTTTGATGCGTGGATTTGTGCATGATATGTTATGGGTCCCTGCTGCTTGCTGTGGGCTGGCGATGGGGTCGCTGTGGCTTTGCGTGGTTGCCTTATGCTTGCTGGGTTGCCCCTTGGCTGGTGGCCTGGTGGGTGTGGGGTGGTTGTGTGATTGTGCAGTTGCTTCATCGCTGGTTTGTGGTGGGTGGTGGGGATTCGTGGTGCGCCTTGTGTTGATCCGGCCATTGGACCGTCGGGGTCATGGATTGGTTTGGTGTTGCTTAGGTGCATGGTTTGTGTCCTTGTTGTAAAGTCTTAACTTATTTTGTTGTGTTGTGTTATATTTTACTTTCTATATTAGGTACTGGCTCCTACTGTCCATTAGATCGAATTGTCAATAGAAGGTTCTGGACTAAGTTTTTTCCTTTTGTGTAATTATTTATGTATGACTATAATTTCAAACCCTCAAAATTATACAAATTAATGCTGGTCTTTAATTAGTGCAGATGGGGAATAAAGACCCACAAGAAAATTGAGATTCTCTTCTTTGTCTGGTCGTATCCTTTATGAACAGGCCACATAAAAGTACATCAGTCACATGGGTAAAGACAGAGCAAAGCACGGTGATACTGATGAGGGATATGCAGCACTTTGGGCTCTCCTGCAAATGGAGGGAGGACAGAGGAATTCCGGTGCCTTCTGGGAACATGGGGGTTCATAATGCAGCAGTGGCTGCCATTTTTAAAGTAGCGATTCCATCCAAGAGATATATGAAGAGGTGAAGAAAAATATTCTTTCATGATAAATATATTCACGTTTCAGTGTTTGAGTAGTCAGACAGTGGAGTTCTTACATTCAGTACATTCAGTTGGCACAGTGAAAGAGGAATGTTACCTCAATGTAAAAAAAGGTAAAACATATAGATTGAAAGACAAAAACTCATCCTTTGTAGACCACATACATCTCTACTGAAGGTGTTAATACAAAATTATCCTTTGTGACAAAAGCTAGTGATAAAAAAATGATCTATTCTCCCATTTTTTTGGAAATCACACCAGGTCACTATAAAGTCTTGTACCGTCAAGCACAGGGCAGCACCTCATATCAAGTGACTGACAGGCCAAACACAAGCTCATCTCTTTGGATTACAGAGACCTCAGGTTTCAGCTGAATTGTCA
Source organism: Cyphomyrus plagiostoma (assembly GCA_019775915.2). NCBI lineage: Eukaryota > Metazoa > Chordata > Actinopteri > Osteoglossiformes > Mormyridae > Cyphomyrus > Cyphomyrus plagiostoma. Next base: position 31,341,640 of record JABFEA020000067.1, read on the forward strand.
AAAAAAACCATTATACCATGACTGTGGTGTATATACCAAAGGTAATAGTCTGCCCTTTGTGTTCCTTTATAAGGCTATCACGGGCAAAGGAAAATACAACAAATGTCAATGCAATAACTCTCTTTTTTTTTTCTTTCCACTGAGGAAACAGAACAGAAAAATCTCCTTTTGTCTCAGGCAGCTGACCTGGCTAAAATGTTGTATCTTTTTGCAGAGAAGGGTGAACTCTTGTCAGCACCTTCTAGTAATTGCATTATAAATCTATAAGCTAACATAATATCTTCGTTGCTTTTAAAAAGAGGAGCTAAAACAAGTGCAATCCCATTTAAAGGAACACTTTTTAATCAGAGTATAACATCAAGTCAGTTAACCTTCTGGGATACTGATCTGGTCAAGTAAATAGCAGAGGGGATTGTTAATCAGTTTCAGCTGCTTTGGTGTTAAAAAAATTAACAACAGGTACACTAGAGGGTCAACATTGAGACCACCCCCTAAACAGGAATGATTTAATAGGCCATCTTTTCTGAGTCTTCTTTCACTAGTTTGCATTTGGCTACAGTCAGCGTCACTACTGACAGCATGAGGCGATACCTGGACCCTACAGAGGTTGCACAGATAGTTCAACTCTATTCCAGGCAGTTACTCGAGAAGAGTTGGACAGGGCTGTAGAAGGTCCTTAACCCATCAGCAGGACTGGTAACTGCTCCTTTGTGCAAGGAGAAGCAAGATGAGCACTGCCAGAGCCCTAAAAATGACCTCCAGCAGGCCACTGGTGTGACTTTATGAGGGTGGCCTGAGAGCCCGCCATCCTGTAGTGAGCCCTGTGCTCAATGCCCGGCACCATGGAGCTCGATTTCCATTTGCCATAGAATACCAAAACTGGCAAGTGTGCCACTGGTACCCTGTGCTTTTCACAGATGAGAGCTGGTTCACCCTGAGCACATGTGCTAGATGAAAGGGTCTGGAGAAGCCGTGGAGAATGTTATGCTCCCTGAAACATTGTTCAGCATGAGCGGTTTGGTGGTGAATCAGTGATGGTCTGGGGAGGCATATCTATGGAGGGATGCACAGACCGATACAAACTAGACAATGACACCTTGACTGCCATTAGGTATCAGGACCCTATGTTTTCAGACCCTATGCTGATGCAGTGGGTCCTGGGTTCTTCCTGGTGCACAGCAATGCCCAGCCTCATGTGGTGAGGATGGAGGAATTTATACCATTGACTGCTCCCCACGTTCACCTGACCTAAATCCAGTATAATAGCTCTGGGAGATTATGTTTCAGTCCATCTGATATGTCAGCAGGTTGCACCTCAGACTAGGGCTGCACGATTTGTGGAAAATATCGAATCGCGATTTTTCTGACAGAAATTGAAAATTTGGAAAATTATGATTTGATTTGCGATTTAATTTTTTTATGTCAAGCTTCAGTTCAATATTCAGTGTATAGTAATTTTAAAACATATGATGCAGCATGAGATACCATCAGTATTAGCTGGTCTATATTCTAATGCAAAGATGAGAATTTAAAGATGTAATGTGTCAAGTTAAAAAGTTAATGAAAACAATTGCAGCAAATAGAAAAATAGCGATCTTGCAGGTAATGCTTATTACCCTCCTATAATAACACTAGAACCGCCTTTTCCCACACCAATGAACAAGCAAGAACTACTTCGGTGTATTCAGCCCTTTTGTTTGCGCTATTGTGTTGTTAGCTGCTGTTATTAACACTAATAACACTCAAAAAACCATATTGTTCATAACAGAGTGGCTGTTCTGTCCTGAAACCGTAAAGCTGGAAATTTTTAAATAGTGATTAAAGTTGAGGGCTCAAATTTTTAAATAGTGATCTATTCTTTTAGTATTTATGTTAAAGCAAGACTTTACCATAAACACTTAAATTTAATAAGCACAAAAACATATGACATAAACACGACTGTATTGTGGGGTTTGCAGCTCTTTTGGAGGTCACCGACTCTGCTGTGAGAATTACTGACTATCTCATTGTTGTTTTGATAGGTTAGCAGTATTCTAATGCTATTGCCTATTAACAAAAAAAAAAAGGTATGATACGCTGATGTATATTGCAGCTGGTGTTTAAAAGGAGCTCGCCGGTTTCAGTGATAATAGGACCATTCTGAAACAATCTCGGACCATGAAATAGGAAGGCAATCCACTTACGGCTCAGTAGCAGAATCAGTATTTTTCCGTACCGCGAATGTAACATTTTCCTTCGGTTTCACGTGTTTGCTGTTTGTGGGCTTATACGCCTTCTTGGTCCACTTCTGATTGGTGAGCATGACTGGTACGGAGGAAGCATGGCACTTGTGATTGGTGAGAATGACTGTCACACAGGAAGCACGGCATGAATTTGTAAACCTATTCTCACAGCAGTTTTAAATCCTGGGTCCGACGTGCTGTATAATGTATATCCTAAATCGCGATTTTTGCGACTTGCTAATCGCGTTGTTTCACATCGAGATTTCGATTTGAAATCGATAAATCGTGCAGCCCTACCTCAAACTGTCCAGGAACTCAGTGATGCCCTGGTCCATATCTGGGAGGAGATCCCCCAGAACTCCACCCGTTGTCACATTAGGAGCATGCCGCGACATTGTCAGGCATGCATACAAGCATGTGGGGGCCATACAAACTACTCAGTATGGATTTAAATTGAGAGAAACTGATTTTTTTTTTCCCCAGCCGACAAGAACTATGATTTATCCGTTTGGTAGTGTTTCTCTCTCTCCTCCAGTATTTGCACTAAAGTTGCTGCGATCTTTCTCTGCAAGTATTAGGAAACTCTGTGTACCCTGTACTATGATATGTCTTTAGATGTTTGATCAAATTTATTGTGTTAAATGACATGCTGTCTCTTTCTTCTCTTGACAATTTAGCAGAACAGACCTTACATTCTGACAGAATGTCACAATTTTGGGTTTTGGTGGAATGTTGCAATTAATTATCGTGTTCTTGCATAGTATCCGAGAATTTTTACGAGTATGAGTATATGAGCACAGGATCAGCCCAATTCCCGGTATCGGTGCATCATTATCCATATGCATGGAATGCTTTTCATCACCTCTTCTATCCATTTTGAATCATTCCAATACGCTCAACATTTTCATCCTTTGCTGGGAACCCTTGTTTTGCTACCACAGAATCCATGTGTTATTGAAATGTTTGTGAGTGTTTGTGTATGTATATATGCAAAAGTATTGCTTCAATGTTTCATTGTCAAACAGAATTTAGCTTCCCACTGTTTAATTTTACTGTACAGTGATTGTTAATCATTCATCATGCTGTTCTATGGAAACACAATGGTCTTCATCTAAGTTTGATTCCACAGATTCCACTTTTTCCACTGATGCACAAATATTATCTTTGCTTTCACAAAGTATCGACAACCTTGTTAAGTCAACTAATTAAGAGGGTTATTAACTGACATAGTTAATAAATGAACACATTAACTGATCAAGTTGGACTATTCAGTATTCCATCTGAACATAAGGAACTAAGGGAAAGCTTCGAGTTGGCTTGTTGCTTGCTTTCTCCATGGTACACCCTGCTCTTCCAGACCACAGATTACCAGGAACCAGCTTCAACTTTCATATTAAACAAAGGTGATCTCAACTGTCAGGCTGCATTGTGTTTTTTATGATCAAAGAGTGCACTTGTTATGCTTGTCCTTCCATGGCAGACAGTCATAAAATATAATGAGACAGTGACAGGAATAGTCTCACAAATCCAATGAGTCCTTTCCGGTTCATTTCCTTTTATGGGTTAAGCTCATAGGATTCACATTTTACTTACTGTCCTCATTTTTCAAACATACACTGTTGACTTTGCTGTAGTAGTTCGATTAGTGCCATCTAGATTAATATTACGAGTGCATTGTCAAAACATTCCTACATTTTATAGTAGCTACTCATCCTAGAGTGTTTAGTAAACCAGGAGTACTTCTTAATATATTGAAATTCTCAGGAAGGTGGGAGGAAAAAACTGAAAACCCCCACATATCAATGTAGGAATGCAACCAGGATATGTTGTTCCAGTAAAAAAAATAATTCTGTATTTGTCTCAGATAATTACATGTGTATTGATATGTCAGTACTGTTTCGTCATTCTTTTGGTCAAGACACAAGAACAGGATCTATATAGTTCCTCTGGTCTTGATAGCCTTGTCTGGAGCACGGATCAACAAGAACAGAAATGGGCATTGAAGGTAAAATAGTGCACCATCAGTGGTAAATCCGTTAAAGCAGGAGTAGGCAACCCACATCCTGGAGTGCCAGTTTCCAGCAAATTTTCTATCCTACCAGATGAGTTACTATCTGCTGGAGATCAGGTGTGGTTTATCAGAGACCAGGCAGGACAGAAAACTGAGCATTGGCACTCCATCATCAGGATTGCCTACTCCTGCTTTAAAATATTCCAGTTTAAAGTATACCAGTTAATGGTGATCTGAACACCAAAGCTCCATACTATAGGTGGGGGGCAGGGTAAAGTTTTTAATCTGATAAAATAAGACAGGCTTATATTTGTCTCTTATCACACACAGACCCCAGCACCTGCCACCCATACCAGTGTCACCTGCATTTGTTTTCTATTCTGAGAAGAGGTTTGTTTTGTTATTTTTGGTTATTGGAAAGATATGTAACCGACAATCCTAGTGTGTGTCAGAAAAGGATGGTTGAATCATATCTGGGAAAGCCAAGAGAAAGAAGTATTTTTTAAAATTTTCTGTAAATCTTTGGGCTGCATAACAGCTGAAAATAACATAACAGCCAAAATACATTTGAACGTAAAGCTTTTTCAAGATCTAATGGGGAAAGGACATATTTATATTTATGAAGGAAATATCATCTCTGAACACATTTGTGAAAGGTGTGGATCAAAAATGGCACCTAAATAGCCAGTTTGATAAGTTGTTCAGATAGATATCACTTCTTTTTACTGTTTTTTTTTTAACTTGTTGAACATTTGAGTGGTTTAGCAATAATAATTTAAGATGGATGATATATTTTTGGATGATAAATTTACCTTTGATTTTGGGATACTCAAAGGTATCACATGATAACCTCTACACTTTTACAGTAAACACCATAATGAGTATAATTTAAATACAGCTTTAATGCATGGCTTGTTTGATTAAACTATAAAACCACAAAGATTTTCAGTATAAACCCTCTCATGTTTGCCCTGTAGTTTTATACTGTTGCCCAAATCGTTGATAAATTAGGTTGTAAATGGATTAGCTATGCAATGTCAAACACATTCATTCATGGTTGTCAGGAGGAATGTTGGCTGAACAGCAGAGTGTGTGAAACAACGGCTGAATAGCAGTGACCTGCGCTTCCCCTGGGAAACTGCAGGTGGCTACCTCTGTCCCGTCCCTATTCTGTCATTGAGGATGTCAGGTACGTAACTTATAAAGTGCTAGTGGGTGTCCTGTAAATTGTCTTGTTCAGTTTCCTGAAGGTGACCAATGGATGGCCTTTAGGCAAGCTGTTGGGAAGCAACTCATATATTATTAATTTAAAAAACATCCTACTTTTCTTTCAACAAGTTTGCCAAACTTACAACCTTTTTTCACACCATAATTCTCCCACATAAAGTAAATATAACTGACAAGGACGCCAGATCTTGCCACCATTTAATGCTGTATCATTTCCTTATGCTTCATGTTCTCTGCTAGCAGTATTCTTTTAATTTGTGATCTCTCCATATGTACAGCAGAAGACCGCAGATTGTGATATGAATGGTAGGGGAATGTCCCTACCACTATTGTGGGAGTACCAGATGTGTTTAGAGGGCACTGAGTTTGGGGCTGATTTGGTATCTACCCTTGCTGAAACCAAACTTATGCCCTTGGTACAGCATATATATCCAAAAATATTTAGACAGTGTAGCCAGGACACTTGATTCAATTAGTAGTTGAGACCATTTACACATTGTTAGTTATTAAACATGCTGAGGGCTCAGTTGATCCATTCAGCTGATGTAACTATTCCTGACTCAGGTATATGACCTTCAGGCTTTACTATATCTAGTACTGGGCAAGTACTGCAATTTCAAGTACTGTGGTCACACTAAGGATCTGGAAGTCTGAAGATGATATACCCCACATATTGGTCACTATCACCATTTCCTGCCTGCTGTTCGCAGTTAGACTCAAATCTTTAAATTTGGACTACTTGAATTTTGTCATTTTGTTCATTTCACTTCCTCTGCTGGCCCCTGAAGGATGGGCTCCCCCTTTTGAGTCTGGTTCCTCCCAAGGTTTCTTCCCTCTAGGGAGTTTTTCTTTGCACCTTTTACCTCTGAATTGATCTCTGGGGGCTTTGGGCAGGGACAATGTAAAGAGCTTTGAGACAATGAAATGTTGTGAAAATGTGTTATATAAATAAAACTGAATTGAACTGGTCACCAGTTTGCCATTACTGGTGACACAATGTGTGATGGACAGCAACAGAGGAGCGGACCCAGGTATGCGAGGGCAGCGAGGTTTATTCCAACGAGCAGGCAGGGAA
>JABFEA020000067.1:31348815-31361966 GCA_019775915.2 Cyphomyrus plagiostoma
CTTCTTCTGTTGGTGCTAACGGGGCGAGATTCCCTACACCTGTCGAGCCCCGCCCATCCGGGGCCGTGACCGTCACACAATGCTGTTAGAAATAATTACTGTTAATATTTTGCCCCTTAGGCTAAATGGCTCCCCAGGGCCCCACCGGTTATATATTACTTTAATATATATTACTTTAACAAATCAAAAAGTTGTCACTTTGGCTGTCCTCATTCCCACCAGTGACCCAAATTTCCAGCAGAATAACTTATTACAGAGTCACTTTGTGTCTTAAAAACAGAAAAACTAGTATAGCGGTACCTCAGAAGTCAAACTTAATCTGTTCAGAACAGCAGGTTTGAATCTGAAAAAGTTGGAATTCTGATAAAATTTTCTGAATAAGGAATAATGGAAAACCAATTAATTGGTTCCTGGCCTAAGAAATACACCTAAATATGTTTTTTAGCATTGAAACACAAAATGAACAGGATAAAACAAGAAGAGAATTTTTCTTAATGGCTTCCAAAATGATAAAGAATGTACCCCAACACTATACCATGTCCTGCCCCGATCATCTGCTCCTTCTGTGTGCCACACCCCCTCATTAATATTCACTGTAACGTCATTGTGTTGTTCTGCCTGTTCTCAATTAAACCATGTGTTTCCCAATTGCTTGAATCCTGTCCTTGCTTCCCCAGTCCCGACTCGGCAGTTCATGATAACCCCAAGCCATGCCCCAACACTGTGCCAACACCAGGCTATGCCATGCAGTTCATTGTTTATTTTTATTATTACTCTGTATTCCTTAATTTGTTCGTAAATCGCAAACTTTTAGGTTGTAACATTTGTACAACTATTGTGTAACTTTTTGGTGAGCAATGTCCTACCTGAGCACCACCCAACCCCACATTGTAAACTGCAGGTTCAACAATACCATTCTATTCATTTGTAGGGCTGGCTAAGCATCTCAGTGACAGAATCATCAGAGCATAACAGCCATAGCTGAATCAAGAGTACAATTTATGATACCAATAAAATCAAATACAAAACCTGCCTACATGGCTATTTTGAAATGCCAACTCTTAAGTTTTCAGGAAACACAGTTATTCTGATCAATATACCATCAAATATCTTCCTTATTATCAAAATCTGGCTTCAGATTCTGGCTTACGCCTTTGCAGCCACAGCCGGCAAAGGCGGAGCCGACCGGGCGACCGACGAGTCGACCCGAGGGCCTGCAGGTGACCAACCAGGCATCGGAGGCGGGACCAAGGACTGACGAGGCCCTGGAGGGGGACTCACAGGCGACAGCAGACCAGGAGCCAAAGGGGCCGCAGGCACCCCCCGAGCCCCAGCCAAGGCGAGTGAGGGCGGAGCAGGGGGCAGGGCGGGCGGGATCCGAGCCCTACGGCGATGTCCCCTGCCCTTACGGGACACCGATAGGTGGGCACCTGACTGCAGTCCATTAAGTTGGGGCAGTGGCGGAGGAGTACTCTCCTTGTATGTGTCCATTAGAGCAATCCTGAGGGGTCCCATTCGAGCTCCTCCTCCATCTCTGACCAGGAATGGGGAATGATGATCAAGTAATCTGGGACCTCAGGCGGAGCGACGAGTGCGCGGCAGCTGCAGCCGGGACCTCGGGCGGAGGTGGCGTCTTTGTGGGAGCCATGGGCATGGTGGCGCACGAAGCAGCTGCATAAGCCGCGGCGGGAGCTGCAAGTGGACGGTGCTGCAAGTGGAGGTGTAGGAGCCTTGGGCAGTTCCAGAGTCAGGACCTCGGGCGCAGCGGCTACAGCAGGCAGCGCTGGGACCTCGGGCGCTGCGGCTGCAGCAGGCGCCGCAGGGACCTCGGGCACAACAGGCACCACCAATTCTTGGCCAGCAGGGGACACCACCAAGACAAACACAGGCAGGTCAGGCACAGGAAGGTCTATTATGGCCGCTAGGGTAGGCGCCATTAAAGCGGGCGTTGCCTCTTTAAGAGTTCTGGGGACCTGGGGAATAGCTTCCTAAACGGTCCTGGCCTCTTTAAGGGCTAGACGCGTTGCCGAAAATGATATGCTGCCAGGGGTGGCGGTATCTCCTCGGCGGGGCTGGTGTGGGGTACCTGCAGGCTGGTAGCGGTGGCATATTGGGTGGAAGGGAGAGAAGCAGGAGAGAGAGAGCATGCCCTCAGGAAGACCGCTGGCTCCTCTTCCTGACCTCATTCTCTCCTCTTTTTCTTTTTCTCCAACTTTGGCTGGTCGGTTGAGGCAGGGTGGCCGTGGAGCAAGCGAGTGGCTGGAGCCGACTCTCGGTTACCCTGTCAACCAGCTGCCGGAAATTTTCGCGCGCTTCTACTATGACGCGCATGTCTGTGAGTGGTGTCATCTGCTGGAGGACGGCAATGCTCTGGCTGGCTAGGTCCAGTGTTCTGGGGTCCTCCTGAACCTCTGGCTGGTGAAGCCAATAAATCACCTCTTGCAGCAGACGGATACGCCGGTCCTCCATCAGCTGTGGCAATTGTTCAGGGAGATCAGTCATTCTGTGATGTTCAGTCGCGTACGGTCAGGCAGCGAGCAGGGAAGCAGGCGAGCAGAGCCGTAAGTGCAGGCAAACAGGATTTATTTGGACAGAACAGGGTTGACAGCGACTAACAACAGCAAACATCAATGACCGATCTACACACACTAACTCAGACGTGGAGTAAATACACAGGAAAAGCTACGAGTAACAGGATACAGGTGAGAACAATCAGGAATAAACACAAGGTAATGAGGTGGGCGTGGCACACATGAGGATCGGACGGAGCTAGGCGTGACCGGAACACAGATACCATACCTTTAGTTCAATGATATTCAAATGTTTTGTCTTTGTGCAAGACAGTCACATGAACATTGTCACCATCATAATCAAAATCTTATAGGTACAACCAATATCTTTTTTATTTATCTATTCCTTCATCCATCCATACATCCAATTGCTTACCCTCTTCTGGGTCACAGGGGGTCCAAATCCTTTCCCAGAGGCTATGGGTGTAAGGTGAGGAACAACCGGGGATGGGGCACCAACCCATTGCAGGGCACACTCGCACAGTCTGGGCAATTTGGTAACTCCAATTAGCCTCAGGATGTTTGGAGAAACCAGAGTAGCTGGAGGAAACCTACAATAACATGGGGAGAACATGCAAACTCCACACACATGGAACTCGGGCAAACATGAACCCAGGTCCCAGAGGTGGGAGACGATAAATTCCACTACACTATCGTGTCACCCCTCTCAGATGTTTAATGAGACCCCTATCCTACAGCTCAGTCCATCTCAGCTGAACAGGCATCTTCCTCACAGCACCCTACACCTTGCAATAGGCTCCCGACTTGGGGAGAGAAGCAGAAATGCTGAAATGCTGCGTTGGATAAATAATCAAGCATGATGAATAGATGAACATTTGGTATCCTGTCCAGAGTATTCTCCGACCTTGCTCCCTCTACTTCCTGGGATAGGCTCCAGGTTCTCTGTGACCATGTATTGGATAAACATTTCCATTTCGGTTACTACCCTACAGATGTCATAAGTATGGTCTATGGGTTTCATGTCAGTATTATCATGTTCTTTTCTGGGTGTCTTGTGGGTGTCATGTTAGTTTTGGGGATGTCTCATAGAATAACCAACATGCATCCTGCGGACACTGGAGGTATTATCCAGTTCTCAAATAACTTATTCAGACTAATATCTTCAGGTCTAGCAGGTAGATTACTGCTGATGTGGAGCACGGATGCACTCTCTGGGAAGAAAGGCTATCCTTCCATTGGGTAAAAACAAAAATTCTAACTAAGAAAAAAAGGAACGGATCCAAGTATCTGAACAAGTGCTACTTCACACAGAGGTCAAATACACATCTATGAAGACAACAACAGGACCTTAAGTGGACACTTGAATTAAAGGTCAGTCCAGTAGGGATGGCTGAATGACTTTTTTGTTGTCTCAGTTCATGTACTTCAGGCCAAGTTAGAGAAGTTCAAGAATAAGGACAGGAATAAAAAAGCACCTACACCCCATCCAAAGAATCTTCCCTTGATGCCATTGTAAGTGAAGGGAGCCACATTGATTTCTTATGTGTAAAAAGCAGCATGTGTGAAAAGGTGGAGCGATGGTCTCTTGTTCTTGTACTCTGGGGGTTTGTGAGAGAGACAATGCACAGCATGCGCCCTTTCTGCACATAAACATAGTACAAAATACCCTCCTTTGACACAGGGGAGATGGCGGGAGGTGGGAAAAGGGGGTAGCCATGGTAACTGGAAGAACGTTCACACAGAGAAGGACCAGACCCATGATGATCGTGAATTTATGCTTTTCAGTTCAAATCATAGGGTACAAATGACTTTGAGGTCTACAGAGGATGCATTACACCTTATAAAATCCACATAATAACAAGACCACATTACCTGCAACTGTCACTCAATGTTAAAACCTAAATGATTCAACAGTGGTGATAAGAACAACAAACATTCAGAAACCGCATCCACCACACTGCTGTAACATTTGACACAATCTTGGAAACAAGTGCAATAGTGCGAAAGTAACAAAGCCTTCAGAAACATTTGCAGTTAGCTAAAGGAAGCTTATAAAATGGTATATACACTAAGAATAGCTTAGACATTAAGTTAAAAACCCCATTCAGACCAGATTTGATTGTTCACAGCTCAACAGTGAAAAAAGTATTCAATATGCTTAAGTAAACTTCTTAATATTACTCTATTCTTAAGACACTCTAGAGTTTTGATGCTTCTAAGCTGAATGGCAACAAACCTCTTAATTTAAGCCCTCTTTTCTACATTTTTCTCCTAGGCAGGTTGCTTAATAGTTTACAAATTCATGATTGTGAAGCAAGTGCTGAAAGTCCAATCGCTATTCAAATAGCTTAGCAGTTACAAAGTCCCCCATGCCATCCAGGCTAAATGTATTGTACCTTTCCCCCCATTGTGACTGATCATTTGTCACTGTCTACACCAGCACTGAGAGAGTGGGTGTCGCCCACAGTTGGAGGAGATGCTGCATCTCATTGGCTATAGAAGCATCACTTCTGCAGTTCCGTAAAAAGCCTGACAGAGACTGGCAGTACTAAAATGCATGGCACCCCAGGATGGGCCATCATGTGACAGGGGTGATAAGCCTTTTATAGGGATGGGGGGGTGCTAATAGCTCATGCTTACTCTGTGTGTCTGTAGTTGGTGAACAGGTTGTAGAGGACCCTCAGAGTGGACTTCAAGATTATGTTGACAACATCTGAAATGTGTACATGCAAAACACAGATTCAACATACAAAACACACATTGGATCATATTTACATGTATAATAATATGATAGTTTCTCAGTTAAATCAGTAAATGTTTATGTAATCCTACATATCTGTAGCAGGGAATGTTGGCTTTTATGGAAACCATAATTTCAGTAAAACGTCACCTTACTTTAGCTCCTGGTATACATTGGAGACTCAGAAGCCTGAGGACTTTGCCGCTCTCTGACTAAAAGTGCATTTTACCCAAACTGATGGAAACAGCTGCTTTTTTATGGTCATAACTGAACACACAGGCCTTCATAAAGACTTATTTTTTAATGTTTGGGGTGTAATCAATAAAATATTATAATTACTAAATTCAGAATTGCACGACTTGTTAATTACAAAATGACCAAAATAAGTACCGGTACTACATTTTCACAAGAAAAGCAAATACCAAATTATGAAACTTGCAGTTCATCTCTACACCCGTAGCCAAGATAAGCTAAAATATGGATGCATGAACGTCTACAAATGAATGTATGACATCTTTAGGGATATATTTCATATCAGTGTTACAGTCTTAACAATAATATACAATTTTATTTTAAATCTTTTGGAGGATTTGTGCTTTTTAATGTACTTAACCATATTTAATATCCAGTATTATCATGAATATAATATCATAGGTTCCACACAAGGAAGTATTTTTTATGTTAAATTCCCTTCACAGAGAAACATCAGTACCTTCAGGGCGAGATTTGGGCTTCTTGAGTCCTGCATCCTGCATCAGCTCGAAGGCAAAGGCCACGTTGTGCACCTGTCGGAAACCCATGGAATAGGAAAGTGTCAGAGCACCACCTGCTGGTTCTCCACACTGTAACACTGTGTGGACAGGCACGTAATCTGTATTAGCACAACCACTGGATAGTGCCTACTTTCTGTTCAAAGTTCTCTGGTGTGAGATAGAAGTTGTACAGGGGCACAAAGTACCCCTCCAATAGACCCATCAGCAGCACCAGGTAGACCCCATCTGCAAACTGAACACAGAGAGACATAGGTTAGGAGGAAGGGAATGGGTCATCACAGACGCATGGTTGCCTAGGTTACTGAATGCTAAGCGGTTCACAATTTCATTCAGCCCACGGGAGCTACATTTGAGTACCTGAATGGGAGCTCACCTGTGACTCCAGCTCCGTCACCTCGAGGTTGAGTTTGTTCAGGTGTTTATTCACAAATGTGATGAGAGACTGTCAGGCAGGAAGCAGAGCCACAGACATTAAAGGGCGTAGCAAAAGCTCAGTGTTCGATATCAAGAAGGAGGGATACACACAAGGGGGGAATAGAGAACTCAGCTAAATCAGCTCACACTCAGGAAATTTTACCATCTTAACTACGTTGAGCTTGTCAGGGGCATGATCAAGCAGAGTGTCAAATGCATCTCTTTCTGGAAGAAAAGTAAAAGTGTGTGACATTGCATTGCTCAGAGGAGATCTTTGTAAAATATCAAGTACAGTGGTACCTTGAAACTCAAATTTAATCTGTTCAGAACTCTAGACAGAATCCTAAAAAGTTCGCGTTGATCGAATTATCCCCATAAGAAATAATGGAAAACCAATTAATTGGTTCCCAGCCCCAAAAAATTACACCTAAATATGTTTTTTTTAGCATTTAAACACAAAACTAACCAGATAAAATAAGAAGAGCATTTACTGTACTAAACACATCTAAGTACATTAATCAAAACAGTAATTTGTAAAGTAAGGAAATAAAGGTATCCAAACACTGTGTGCCCCGAATGTCTGCTCCTTCTGTGTGCCACGCTCCCCTTATTAATCCCGAGTGGAATCCCCGTGTGATCAGCTGTTTCTGGTTGTTTTTATTAGCCCCCTGTATTTTATCTCATTAAAACTGAGTTTCAGTTTGTTTCCCCAGTCTGGTCATTGTATTGTCCGTCTGCGTTTTGCCTGCCTTTCCTGTAATTAAACCCCATATTCCCCAATACCCTGACGTCTGTGCCTTTGTTTCTGTTCCATCCCCGCTCAGCACAACAATATTATTATAATGAAATGTATTAATGGTTTATTATTAATATTAAAATAATTAATAATATATCTTTATTTTAAAATGTATTTTATTATATAATAACAATTATTGTTACTATCATTGTCTAAATGTATTTTTACTGTCTAAATATATGTATTCAGTTAATGTAAACATGCACGGTGCTGTCACAGCTAATACAAGGCTGAGACTGAAGCGTTACCCTTTGTTTCCACTGAGAAACGTGCCACGTGACTCATTTCCCTGTGCGTACAAGTTGTCTTAGGTCGACGTTCACGGTTTGACTTATGATATTCAAATCGAGCTCTAGGTAATTTTTTTTTAACTGGTTGGTTCTACTTTTAAGAAATTCGAGTTCTAATGAGTTTGACAAGTGAGGTATCACTGTACATAGAAAAAGGAGATGGGAAATATGAATGTTCTTTCTTGAACTGTTCCAATTACTCACCAAATTTCCTCAGCATCATTCTGAAAACCAAAGGTAGAAAATGAATTGCATGGATATCAGACAATGGCTTTAATTTTGTGACAGCATTTTTGGCCCATATTAAAGCAAGCTTTTTTCAAGAATTAATTGACAGTCTTGCACACATACCAATGTTGAAAGGAACATTAACAGTACCTGGGTCTAGGCATCAACATGCTGGCCAGCTTTTGTAATTCGTCTGAAATTTAAGGCTTAGTAAAACCTTTTCTGATTGTTTTGGCCTTTAGTGTCCAGTAACAGTCTTTCTAATTGGTTAGGACTGTTCTACCAAGTAAAAGTCTTTCGCAATGGCCAGAGCACTTACTCATTGGTAGTAGTCAGCTCCTTGGTCACATGGGAGGTCTGTAGTATGCCATCTCTTTTCTGTTTCAAATAAAGCACACATCATACTAGGGGCCTTTTGGAAGATTTTTTTTATCTGCAGTTAATTGGTGACATTGTATCTGTGTTAAGGTGATACTGTATTTGCAGTCAATCAGTGTTAGGGTACTGCTATATCTGTAGTAAAGCTATGTTAGTGACACGATATCTGTGATTAACCTCCATTACGGTGTTGCTGTCTCTGTGGATAACCAGTGTTATTGAGATGACATCTCACCTTTACCAGCACTATCTGTATGGAGACGTGCTCCGGTAGGCGGATGGGAGCCTGAAAGTGCATGGCCAGGGCCACCAACAAGGACACGATAGCCACCAGGTTCTTGGAATGGACAGCTGCGTGAACAGACAGGCCAGCTGCTGTGAGGACAAGCCCAGCCGTCAGGAGCCAAGGCTGCCTGTGAAGTAACTGGGGTCTATCATGCAGAATGAAGCTCTAAATTACAAGGCTGTAAAGCTGTGCGGTCAGGTAGTCAAAGCTATGGTCCTGAGGTCAAGCAGGCAGAGCTATGGCTAAGCAGTCAGGTGATCAAGGCTATGGCTGTATAGTCTGGTAGTCAAAGTTATGGCCATGAGGTCAGGTGATCAGAGCTATGGCTATGAGGTCAAGCAGGCAGAGCTATGGCTATGCAGTCAGGTGACCAGGGCTGTAAGGTTGTGTGGTCAGGTGACCAGGGCTGTAAGGTTGTGTGGTCAGCTGATCAGGGCTGTAATGTGAAAGCTTGAGTGTCCCCTGAAGACCCACAATCCACACTCCAATCGATGTCCCAGCCGTGGGGCCTCAGCAATTGGTTCACAGCTCCCAGAACCATTTTCAGCTTCTGCTTCTGACCAGTCTCTGACTGCGTCACCTCTGCCATGTTCAGTGTCCATCGGGACAGCTTCTCTGCACAGGGGGTGACATTCAGGAAGATATTGAGGTCTAATTTATGTGCCCTGACAAGGCAGGTCAATAATCTAGTTAACAACTAATCTGTAAACACAGGTTAAGTTTGCATCTTATATGGAAGTTAAGATAAGAGTCATCAAACAGGAATGTCTGAGTTTGAGGGTGTACTCACACTAGACGATCCGTTCTGTGTTCAAGCACATTTGACCCCCCAAAATTCAGTTTGACTTGTGTGATTTCTCTGTACTGTACCATGCCCGAGCTTGCTTGCTTAATAAGGTGGGTCAGAGTACAGTTAATCTAGGCTATGTCCGAATTCAGGGGATGCATATTTCGAAGAATGTGGTCTACAAATGTGTAGCCTTTTTATGCTGCTGCATTATTCGAAGGTCGAAGTGAAAGCATTGTCAAATGGGAAATTGTACCCCAGGGGTGCCCAACTCCAGTCCTGGGGGGCCAGAGCTCTGCACATTTTTGGATTTCCCCTCACTTAACACACCTGACTCAACTCCTTGTGCTAATTACCACACAGCTCCTGAGCTGAATCATTTATGGTGGAACAGAGAAAGAACTAAGCTACACAGGGCTCCAACCCTCCAGGACTTCTGTTATCAAACATCACCATTACTCTCCACTGTAAGAAAATAAAAATAAAATTAAATGACATTTAGCACTTACCAAACAGCTTCTGTAGCACCTGCCCATCATACAGATCTTCTTCCAGATCCTTAACAATGATCCTCTCCTCCACTAGTTCATTATTAATCCAGTCAATCAGCAGCTGGGTACAGTTAAAACCCTGGTGACCCTCCATCCTGGGAGCAAGGGAAGCTTCCAGACCGTCACCCTCCTACTGCATTGACACTCACCCTCTGCAAATCTTTAAACCTGGGGTTGTCCCTCGAGCTGGGGTCCAGCATGCTCCTCTCTGTGTTATCATCTGAGTGGGGGTTCAAAGCAAGAGCAACATTTAAACACACTGATTATAGACACACTAATACACGCACAGACACTCATCACTGAGAAGGGCAACACTGTTGATTGGCACACTTTAATATATTTAAACATACATATGTAGTTCTTTATTTTTTAAAATATATGGAGAATAAAATGTCCCTGCTTAGATTGCTATCCCGTTGACCTGACCCTGGATAAGCAGCAGAGGATGAATGGATGGATGCATGGATAACAAAATCTGTTTCTTGTATTTAATCAGACTCAATTCTTAATTTTTTTTCCATGTAAACATCTATCCCTCATCTAACAAAAAGTGTAGTATAATAAGACTGAATAACAATATGTCTGCTTAGTTAGCTACAGAAAAGTCATTAATTTGTCAATAAAGGGAAGTGATAAGGTTATACTGTGTATAATGTTTCAATAGTGGCCTCTGGTGGATTGAGAGAGAAATGACTGACATTGAAAGCAGACCATTCCTGGATGCTGACATTTACAAGAGAAGAGTGACCTGAAAGAGCATTACCAAGCAGTGTGTTTTCAGGCAGTGCATCCACTCTTGGGGCCAGAAGTGGGGCATTGATGGCCTGTTTGCCTTCTTCCAGGTGCTCATCCACTGTACAGGACCAAAGGGAGGAGGATAGAGAGTGGAGGAAGATGTGTTTTCCTTAACAATTTAAAGCTTTGGGAGATGTGCCAAGAAACCCATACAGTCACACAAACCTGGGGTCTACCAGACGCACATTACTCTAAACCCACACTGTACCCTAACACTTGTCCTGTAATGTTACATATTACACCAAACCCCACAACGCACCTTAAGACCCATGCTGCAATGCTACACATTACTTTCACCCCATATTGTACCTTAATACCATACTTTACCCTAATGTTGCATTGCACTCTAACACCAGACTGAAATATGTCAATACTGATCTAACTTTACATATAAACACAACGCTTATCCTCAAAATCATTTTTTTATTTCCACCTGCATACAGAAACATTTTGCCTTGATGGTAATGGACTTAGCCCTCATGAGTCCTGATGTTTCTTATGAAGACGAGCAGCTAAATGAGGCAAAGAAACTCTGGGAGAATAAATAACACTAAAGAAAGCAATGATTAATTGTAAACATAAGTAAATTAGCAAATAATCAGAAAGTCAGTTTCATCTATAATTGGTAACATGCTCACAGATTACTGGGCTGACAGCCGAAAACCACCCAAACAATTGATTGACCTACGATTATATCTATCAGGAGAGGGGTGGGTAATGAACACAAGAACAAAGACAAGTTTGTTACTTTATTGTGATTTGTAAATTCAGGACTAATAATCAAACATGTCATGTGGCCATTAGTATATAACTACACTGTTTTCTAGACTAATTAAGCAAGTGAACGTGTCTCTAGCTGGAACGTACACTTCAGCTGAACAAACAAATTCTAAATGTATTTTTATGGTGTATAGAGAGTGGGAAATATCCTCTCTGGCAGGTACTGGTGGCAGCTCTCTGAAACGAAGGGTTAGAGACCCCTAAACACAGCCCTGCCTACCTTGTTTCTTTCGCTTGGTTCTGCAGAGAAGCCCAGCCATGTTGAGCACCCTGCACGGCAAAGCAAGTCCGACAGGCGTCGTCGAGGAGCCCTTTGGGATGCACTATTTCTGTCTGTGGCCCAAGCTCTCATTACACTCTATGTGGTGTGGGGCACTGCTGGGCCGGGCCAATCTGAACACACATCTGGCCAAAGGAGGCGGGCCTTTTAGCTTTTAGTACCATGTGGCCTGGTGTATCGTCATGTTTCATTATATGTCACAGGCCATAAACTAGCTAGGAACATTTTACTGTCAAATTTGAATTCCAGTTTTATTTACAAAATAATTTGACTGATCTGATCTGAAATATTTAAGGATGGGTTTATTATTTTTTATGCTATAATATAATGACTGTAAGTTTAATTTAAATGTGAAAACTAGGCATCTGTCGTCTGTTGTCAGCTTCAGTTCTCTAGGCCACAACTTGCATAAAGGTACCAGGCTAATCCCTGTTATCCAGAAGGTTCTGGAGATGGTAGACTTTTTTTTGTAGGCTTGCTGGGGTGTTTCATGAACCCACAGTATTGCTGCGATATTGATCATTTATATTGTCCCTACTTAACCAGTCGCACTCACTGATCGGTGCGGTTCTGTTACATATCTTAAGTTCACAAGTTTCTGCTGCCAAAAATAAAACCCTTCCTCAGTCTAAATGTTAATCTTCCGGGAAGCACCTCGGACCTGGATCTCTCAGTGGCACCGCAGAAAGATACAAATGTCACTTTAAATTTAGCTGCATTTATTTCTGACCAGACAGAGGACTTTGCAGCAGCTGAGTGCCTCAGGTCTATTTATGTTATGTGGGAATGGTTACTGAGAGAGGGGCAGGAAACTTTCATTCCTAACGACAGTCACATGAAAGCAGACAGTTAGAAACACACTGACCGAAACCCCCAGATTATTTCATCTGGACTACTATAAACTGACCTGAACTACTTGCCAAAGTATCTCTAGCTCAACTACAAATAGCTATAGTTCTTGTAACAGTATAGCTACAATGTACATTATTAATCTAAATTATTATCCATCCATCCATGTACTATGCAAGGAAGTAGGAGTCCAGAGCTGGAAGTTGTAGACGCAAAGCAGAAAATGACCCACAGTGGGACAGCAACCCATTGCTGGGCACACAGACCACTTATAAATTACTATATTTACCTACATTACAAAAAGTTGTGTTGTTCAAAAATTCAATTTCAAAAAAACTATAAAGTTTGACTCATATTTCCACAATGGCCACATTACAAACTACTCCCACACTTTAAGAGACTATTGTATGAAACCTACACAAACTGAGAAAGAACATGCAATTCCCATACACTAAGCTGGGAATAAACCAACATGCTGGGGTATAGATAAAGCACTACTCGCAGAGCAGCCAGGCTCCCTTCGCTTTTTCAGTGTTAGCAACTATACAGAGCCCCCAAGATTCAGCACATGCAGCAATTTTGAATTTTTAAACTCTTCTGTACTGAGAAAACATGGACCGTGTCCAAGCTGTACCCCAGCCTTGTGCCCTATATTGGCCCCTAAACATACTCA
>JABFEA020000067.1:31372038-31389536 GCA_019775915.2 Cyphomyrus plagiostoma
CTGGACTCAAATAACATTTTGAGGGATAGCCAGCATGGATTTAGGAGAGGTAGATCCTGTTTAACAAATCTGTTGGAATTTTTTGAGGAAGCTACTCAGGAAGTTGATAAGAAGGCCTATGATGTCATCTGCTTAGATTTCCAAAAGGCTTTTGATGTTGTCCCCCAGAAGAGGCTCCTACTTAAACTCAAAGCGACAGGTATTTTAGGAACTATAGTAACCTGGATTGATTACTGGTTAACAGATAGGAAACAGTGAGTAGTTATAAGAGGCACAATGTCACAGTGGGCCTGTGTTCATAGTGGAGTACCGCAGGGTTCAATATTAGGACCACTATTGTTCCTAATTTACATAAATGATATAGATACCAATATAAACAGTAAACTGGTGAAATTTGCAGATGACACCAAGGTGGGTGGTTCGGCTCAGCAGCTACTAGAATGACATTTCACAGTGAATAGTTATAACATATAATATTAGTCTGCTGTATGTATGCAGTTCCTGGTCTGGCAGTTTGACTACTCCCATTAGCAGAAGCTGCCTTAGTATGCCAATATAGGATAGAATGTAGAACCCTCTGGTGGAGTGCCTAAGCCCAAAGGGAGGTCTGGTTTGTGTCAGATGGTCTGAGTAATAGGTAAAAATAGGCACCTCTGTATCTAATGTGGTAAGTCTAGATCAAACAGGTTAAGCTTAGTTTATACTACCTGTGTGAATACAGGCTGTCTTGTATATTCAGAACAACAGTGGCTTTCTCCTTTTGTAAACTATCCTTTTATACATGAGAAGCCCTGAAAGAAGTGAATGGCATTTATGAAATATAGGAGTACCACCACCTGCTGGCCAATTTATAAAAAAAAAATCCCAAAAATTGCAGCATAAATAGAGCACTGTCTCCACCTGCTGGGCAATTTATTCCAAAAAAATGAGAAACCTGCAATATACACTGCCTGGCTTATAAATGAAGTCTGAAAATTTTCTACGTGTGAAATGGCAGAAAAATGAAAAGGAATTAAAAATATAGACTCAGGTGAAGGGAAAGTTAACAATTCATTGAGGTATTATTACAAATAAGGACATTTCAGCTGAATTAGCCAAGGTGGGTGTTAGATGTATATGGACAGTGGCCGTTGTGCCGCCGTTTGACCGATTGCCACCAAAATTGGATGGTCTATCTGTAGTGCAGTGATACAGAAATGAATTTTGTGAGGATTGGATGACGCATGGCTGAGATTTAGCTGTTTTTATTTAAATGGGCATGAAAATGGTGCGGACAGCAGGTGGGGCCAGCGCTCCATTTGATAAATGATATTCAATTCTTTCAGGCCTTCTCATATGTAAATGAAGTCTGATATTGTTGTATGAGGCAAATGGGTGAAGAATGAAAGGAAATTAAAAATATGGGCTCAGGTGAAGGGACAGGTAACAATTCTTTGAAGGTTTTATAAGAAATAAGGACATTTCAGCTGAATTTGCTAAGGTGGGTCTTAAACGTATATGGACAATGGCTGTACCGCCCCCATTTGACCGATCGAGACCAAAGTTGGAGGGTTTGTCTGTGGTCCAGTGCTACATTAGTGGTTCAGTGCTACAAACTTTGGAGGGACTTCTGCAGTACTGTTCTAGAGTAAATTTTCAATTTTGGTGGTGATTGGCTGAGGCAGGCCTGAAATATAGCTGTTTGATTGAAATGGGCATGGCACCAGTATGGTTTGGGTGTGGCTGATGGCTGTACCTCATGGAAGATTTAAGATTTCTTAAAATATTTATTTATAAGGATCGGCTGCTGACTTGAATGATACCAGATTTAGGTTAGTTTGGTGAAAATCCTAGGAGATTAACAAAAAGTCCTGTTTTCAGACTCTAACAAAACAGGCAAAAAGGGAAAGAGGTAGGATGAAGTTGTATATGGCATTGAATTTGCCATAAAACACTGGATTGGCTCTCTAACAAAGCTAAATTTTATCTTTAACAGTTCAGGAGAAATAGGCAGAAATGCAAAACTTGTCGCTGTAGTGCCCCTATGTGGCCAAATGGGGTATCCTTATCAGGGAGAGGTCAGGGTGTGTAATCACATGGATCATCCACATTTACTTGAGATTGGTGTTTGCTAGGCCTGTGAAATACATAATTGATTTGATTGGCTAATTATGGCCACAATTGTATTTATTATGAATTGAGCGTGCATGCTTTCACAGATGCTTGCAACGCAAAGGGGAAAGCGTTGAGGCGTTTGTGAGACATTTATATGAACTGGTACAATATTGTGACTTCGGAGCTGCTAAAGATGAACATATAAGGAAGAGAATTGTCATTGGATTTGTGGACACCGAAGTATCCCAGAAACTACAATTAGAACCAGATCTAACTCGTTAACTAAACTAACTAAAAAGCGGTTAATGTTGCTCGCCAGTCTAAGCTAATTAAAGTGCAAAATGCCACAGCAAGAGTCACTGAGACTGAAGTAAGTGTGATTACACGCAAGTTTAAACAGTCCTAGCCATTCGAGAAAGAATGTACTAAAGCTAAAAGTGACCAGGCTAAAGCACAGAAAAATACGTGATCAAGGTATGGATGGATGCAAGAGTTTGGAACATGTCCAGCAACTGGAAAAGTGCAATAAAACAGGCCACTTCGAAATAGCGTACAAAACTAAAGAGGGCAGTAGAATTGACTGATAGTAATAGTGATGAAGGCAGTGCATGGTTCTTAGGTGCTGTAACGGAAGACAAAGACATGAACAAAGACAGATGGTTTACAGATCTGCAAATTAATGGCACCACTGTGCAATTCAGAATCGACGCGGGTGCAAACGTATCAGTAATATCAAAACAGACATATCTCAGCTTGCCCAATTGCACTGTCATGAACAGACACTAAAGCAATTTTCACTAGTCCCGGTGGTAAACTGGATTGCAAAGGAAAATTCTTGACACACTGTGAAAGACTTGGTGTGAAATACACATTTTGGATATATGTGATGAAAGGCCCATTTACGACCAATTTGCTGGGAAAAATGGGGCTAGTTTGTAGAGTGGACGCACTAGAATCACTGGATGGTCTTTTTGGAGACATTGGACTTTTGAAATGTGAACCTATGAAGATAGAGCTCCAGGCTGATGCCATACCTTATAGCATTGCCACCCCTCGACGCATTCCCTTTCCCATCATTTCTCAAGTAGAGGAGGAACTGAAGCACATGCAGGCCCTGGGCATCAT
Organism: Cyphomyrus plagiostoma; assembly: GCA_019775915.2. Taxonomy (NCBI): domain Eukaryota; kingdom Metazoa; phylum Chordata; class Actinopteri; order Osteoglossiformes; family Mormyridae; genus Cyphomyrus; species Cyphomyrus plagiostoma. The sequence goes on from JABFEA020000067.1 coordinate 31,375,258, forward strand.
AGAAGAAGTGAAGGCGGCCACTGACTGGTGTGCCCCTATGGTGACAGTGATTAAAAAGAATAAAAAAACCCAGGATTTGTGTGGACTTAACAAAGCTCAACAAAGCAGTAAAACGGGAGAGATTTGTCTTACCCACGCTTGAGGACATAGCACCAAAGCTGTCAGGTGCAACTGTTTTTTCCACTGTTGATGCCTCTAGTGGATTTTGGAAAATACCCCTAGATGCTAACAGCTGTTTCCGGAGACTTAACGTCAGGCATAACGTCAGCCCCAGAAATCTTTCAGCAAAAGATGAACACCCTCCTAAGAGACCACGCACGGACTGTGGTAATTATGGATGACATCCTCATCTTCGGTAGAGATAAAAGAGACCATGATCAGAACCTCAGGGCGGTGTTACAAACCATCAGAACATCTGGATTAAAATTAAACAAGAGTAAGTGTCAGTTTTGGAAATCTGAAATCCAATATTTTGGACACATAGGGCAAGATGGCATTAAACCTGACGTGGGTCACAGCCATCACAGAGCTGCCCAGTCGCACCAACATCACAGAATTATGTCAAATGGTGGGAATGATCAACTACTTATGGAAATTCCTCTCTGATCTTTCATCTGTAATGCACCCCATCAACAGCCTACTAAAAAAAAACACCGTATAGTTTTGGGGTGAGGCACAAGAGTATGCATTCAAGAGAGTAAAAACCATGCTGATCTCGGTGCCAGTTTTGGCCTATTATGATATCACCAAACCGACAGTAGGTAGTGCATGATGCTAGTAGCTTTGGCCTCGGAGGTGCGTTGTATCAGGAGCGAGGGGATGGACTTCGCCCAGACGCTTTCTGCTCCAGAACTTTGATAGAGACCGAGAGTCGTTATTCTCAGATTGAGAAAGAATGCCTCGCCTGTGTGTGGGCATGTGAGCGGTTCAGTAGGTATTTACAAGGCATAGAGAAATTCATCTTGCAAACTGATCATAAACCACTTGTTCCACTGATAAACTCATATGACCTCAACAAAGCTCTGGTGAGATGTCAGCGATTGCTGATGCGCTTAATGAAGTTCAATGCTGATGCTGTCTATGTCCCAGGAAAACAACTGGTTGTGGCCGACACCTTGTCTCGCAATCCCCTGCAGGACAGAGATGTTTTGGACACAGAGAAAGAGGTAAAAGCCTATGTGCAGGCAATAATCTCATCGAGGCCAATAACTGATGATAGACTGGATTCTATTAGGGCAGCCACAGATCAGGAGACTGATCTTCAGACAGTCATTTGCTACACCAGATCAGACTGGCCAGAGGAACTGTCCCACATACCAAATACTCTGCACAGGTTCCACACTTCCAGAGCACACCTGTCAGAATTTGAGGGACTTCTGTACGATGACAGGATTGTTGTCCCACCTTCACTTCAAATATATGTACTTTCCCAGATACATGACGGTCATCAGGGCCTCACCAAGTGTTGCAGAAGAGTTAACATATCCATTTGGCGGCCAGGGACTGGCCGAGCTATAACTGAAATGGTAAAAAAGTGTGAATTCTGTTTTCAGAATAAGCCAACACACAGATGCGAACCATTGATGACCACTCCTCTACTCAGTGGTCTGTGGAAGTAAAATTGGACATTAGTATACCCGGGAGGGGAGGCATATTGCGTATGTTTTAGGCCTTAGGCAAGAAGAAATTGTTTTGAATATTGTGTGACCTCTCTTTGTGATAGCTGCCTGCAGTTGGCTCCGCAGAAGTTCGGACCTTGGAGAGGCAGACTGGAGCAGAGGGGGGGAGAAACCATTTGCAGCAAGAGACTCGAAGCCGCCCCAACTGGTGCACAGAGAGTTATAGCTTAATAAAGTAGTTGTAGTAGACAATATATAATATGTTACACAATTGATCGCATCATGTTAATCATACTTACATTAATCATACTAATCATATGTTAACCATGTATTTTCGGTGATTCAGGGACAATACGTCAATGTGTTAATCATTAATCAATGGAACAACCAGACATTTACAGTGATTCAATGTCATATACTTAATATATATATATATACATATCTCGAGTAGAGTCTAGAAGCGGAGGCTGTCTCCAATAAATTGCGTATAATGGATGGACTTTGCCATGCTACCAAGGTGAACCAATGGAGCAGGAGAATTGTGTTTGTTGTATGTTTCAGCTTAGTTTGTTGATGTTCCATGACCAATCAGGACTTAGTAGTCCTGGGAGTTATGGTTTATCTACTGGTTGCTCTGTGCGCCAAGGGTGACTTGGTACCAAGTGCCAGAGTGTGATGGGAGCGCTTTGCTGAACTTGCTGGAATAAAAGAGATTTTCTTTACTCATAAAACTAAGAGGTCCAAACTTTTATTCTAAGTGACTCTCTATGTTATCAGAGAGGTTGATTTGTAATTTTCCTACCACAGGTCCATGGCAGAAAATCGCTACAGATATATGTGAACTGGATGGTAAACAATACCTTATAGTAGTGGACTACTATTCACGTGACATTGAGATTGCACACGTGACATCCACGACCAGTCAACAAGTAATTTCTCGCCTGAAAAGCATGTTTGTCAGGTGGGGCATTCCTTTGGAGCTAGTATCAGATAATGGTACTCAGTTTACATCAACAGAGCTTAAACTGTTCAGTGAGGCTTACAATTTTAAACATACTACCTCAAGCCCTCATTGTCCACAGGCTAGTGCTGTAGTTCTCGAGACCGGTCTTAAGACCAGTTTTTTTGTGTTCTCGGTCTTGTCTTGGTCTTGACACTATTTGGTCTCGGTCTTGTCTTGGTCTCAACTCTATTTAGTCTCGGTCTTGTCTTGGTCTTTGACATAGCGGTCTCGATGGGATGGGGGAAAAAAAGAAAACAGCACATCCTCACAGAACAGTATCATTATTTATTACGCGCCTCAGTTCAAATGAAACCAGTCACATTGTATACATTGTATACATTTTCTCAACGGACACTGCCAGTGCTTCTCAGTCCGCACACATCAGATACATTGCATCATAGCGAAGTCGGCAAAGAAATGTCTGAAAATGTCCGCGAAGTCAATAGCATAGTTATAATTCAATAAATTGGGTATTTTACATTCATTAGAAAGCACAGTCTTGGAGGTGCAAGTCAATCTGGAGGCTCATTCTATTCAATTCAAAGCAAACAGTCATTACATAGCCGTATTCATAGCTTACCCGAGGCCTCTGTCCCTGGTATAACAGACTTAATATGAACATCTTTCTGGTACATCCCATCGCTTTCCCTTGACGAGGTCTGATAACACGGTTATAGGAGAGGATTGCTGAGAATATTATTTTCCATCAGGCCTCATAACTGATAAATGACAAATCTGGGAGATTTTAAATGAGACACATATGGACAATATGACTGAAAAGAACATGAATTTGATTTAACGACGAATGACACTTTACAGCAATGTGTTTTTTCTCTACAGTTGATCTGAGTAATGTGATGTGAAATCTATCCCTAGTCTGTTTTCGGTCTTGGTCTCAACTATTCTTGGTCTTGGTCTCGCCTTAGTGTGTCTTGGCCTTGGACTTGGTCTTGGTACCCTCCGGTCTCGGCAATGTCTTGGTCTCGGTTTAGGCGGTCTTGACTACAACACTACCACAAGCCAACGGGGCAACAAAGAGGAGCGTTGCCACAGCAAAGTATGGGAAGCCGTGTGGAACTTAAAACACTGAAAAACGTGCACATACATACTGGAAAATGTACGCGCACACACATTTAATCTATAGGTCCCACTGAAAGACATGCACATACACATTTAATCTATAGGTCCCTACCACTGAACACACTTACACACATACACTCATGAGGTGCACTATATCTTGTTAACACTCAATACACATACTGTCGCTACTGGCATCACATCTCCAAACACCCATACGCTGTCACCATTTGCGAGGTGTATAATACTTTTAAACTGCTGTTATGTCAACACAGCCTCTTGAATTAGATATGAATGGATGAGGAAAGCAGATGAAACAGGGGAAAGGATGATTTTCAGTGCGCCTGGAAGCCTTTTCAGTGTTACCGGAAGGTTCATTATTACCGGAAACTAGAGCATGTCAGCAAGTTCAGCACGCAGTACCGTGAAGCTAGCAAGAATAAAAAAGAATAATGAACCGGAAGTACTTTTGTTGTCATGGTTATAACAGAGCATTTTTCAAATTAAAAACGTACGTGCTCTACGAGCTATCATGGTGGACTTGTGGCTTTGTATTGAGTCTGCTGGTTTCTCGTGTGTGAATTGAATGTAAAATTTTATATGATATACTTCACATATTTATATATAAATTGGCTTATTCGTTTAAAATTTACCTAATAATTAAAAATAAAAAAATATATTTTGTCTTTAATGTTTTGCATTTGACAGATTTATGGAATTATGGTAAATTAAATTTCAAGTAAAATATAATTGTTTTGGGCTTATTGTGATGGAAGACTACGGGACTGGATTCCGGCACAAGTTGGATAAGTCAAATTGGTCAAATGTACATGCATAAAACACAAATAAAGGATTGTGTCAGCCTCAAGCCTAGCTAGGTACATTCTACTAAGGCTCCTTGAATAGTGTTACGTGTCGTAAGTTTCCAAGGGAAGCCTACAGGTTCTCCGGACCTCCCTCCCTCGTCATTTGCCGACTGCATCCTGTCTCCACCTCCCCGACCAGACCCCGCCCACAGCTCCTCCGATGCGCCACGCATCATTTCCTGTTCGTGAGGTGAAAAGCCGGGTAACATGGAACTTTGACAGCACTCTCTGCTCAATTTTCTGCTTTGTTGTTGGCTTGCTTTCTTTGTTTCGGACTATAGTGTATGATGGTATTTGGTTTATTGGATTATGGTTACTCGCTTTGCCCTCTTCTGTACTTCTGCCCTGGTTTTGTTTGCTCTCTGGTTTTTTGATCTTTTGCCCGGTTTTTGGTTCACGACTTCACGCTCCCCTCGGACTGTATCGCTTTGCTCTGTGTATGTGCTGTGTGTATGTCTGGTGCGTAGGGAGTGATTGCCGTTTTTGTTGAAATACTCTGTTTATACTGTGTTTTGGGTAGGGAGTAAGGTGTAGGAATTGTTACTGTGTTCTTTGTTTTTCTCTAGTTTAGTTGGATTTGGGTTTCGTTCGGTAGTTGGGTTTTTGTTTATAGTTTTGGCCATAATCACAAGTCTTTTTGCACCAGGTTTGTGTCTGTCGCATCCAAATAAAATCAGAGAAAATATATTAAAATATACCCCTTTGTCCACGTGTGTTCCCTTGTGCACCACTGCACCCTGTGTTTCCCATATTCCCCTTTCCCTTCCATTCTGTTACGCCCCGATCCTAGACCGGGGATCGTAACAATAGGAACAAGTGCCATTTATATAAAATAAGCGTCAGCAAAAAGTTTGCTGGGTTTAGAACATAGTGTCCCCAATGCAAAATTGGGGTTTATTTACATATGTTTACCTATATTGTGCCTTTCGTTTATATTTCACATTGCCATATGCTGTTCTGAAGTGACTTATGTTATCAGCTGTTTTGAAAACTAATTTTATTTATTTTTCTTTCAGTTTGTTCTGGTTGTGAGCGATTCCCATCTGAGACGCCTAGTTGATGGCTTCATGGTCATGCCTTTCGTTTGGCTACAGTTGCACTCCAAGGGCAAGTGCTTCTGTCCTTCTACGTGAGGTTCAGGGTGTAACTATTCCTTGTGTGCTTCCTGGCTCCTGGGAACAACATCACCAAGAGTAACACCACTGAGCAGTCTGGGCGGGATTTCACCAGCCTTATCCAATGTGTGTTGAGCCAGTGGACTAAGGTATATGAAAGCTAGCAAAAATCATTTCAAGAAATAATGTGAAAGAATTTTCCTGCTGTAACAAAACTGAATTTTTTTCTTTTTATATTTATTGTAGGTCATAGTGATAGACTTCCCCACTTGACTTACTGTGGAGCATCACCTCCAAGACCTGCTGTGACAGGAATACCATCGTGCTGCAAGCAGAATGGGTATGTTGAGTTGTGTATGACAAATATACCTACAAACTGTATTGTACCACCACATGACAGGGTACCTTAATCAGTTATTGGAGACAAAGTGCACTATGTAGTAAACATGAGTAAAGTAAACATTCTTGATGTACAGTGAGTCTGTCAGTGGCACATGAAATCAGAGATTAAAACAGCATGTTAATATTTCTTGTATACATGTGGTAAGTTTTTTTTGAAGCAATGAAAATGTGGCTAGTGTCAGCAATCCATTTCCCATAGGTGTGAGATACATGTCCATCTCTGAGCATTTTCCACAGTCAACTCTTGACCTGTGGTGCAGAGATGGTGTGCAATTTAGTGACAACAGAGGAATGCAGATCCTGGCACAGCTCATCTGGACTGCAGCCTATCTTCACCTGTCAACGCCACCGACACATCATTTCACCCCAGGGGTAATGTCTGTATGTTCAAGGGTTAGTCCTAAGGTGGTTGTGACAGTGGTGATCAAGGCAAAGACACAAAGGAACGTGCACACCTGGTCCAACATGGTAAAGGGTATCCCGAAGGGTGCTGCAGCAGACCTATTTAGGGAGGTTACCCTGGTAAGTGTCTACCTTTTTTACTATTTATGTCATTTGTGTGTGTGTGTGAGCACGTGTGCACAAACATAACAAGAGTGTTTACAATAAAACTAAAATATTTCTTAAATATGTATGTTTTAGAAGGTCTATGTTCTTTTGAAACATAAAATCATGGGTGAAATATTGGACTTTTATGATGTAATGAATTTATTTTCTGTATTAAGAAGAATAAAGAACATTGAAAATTGATGTTTTTTTTGTCCTTTTTATTGAATGTCACTATGCTTTTCTAGGCTGGGAGTAATGGATGTATTTACCAAGTTGATGATGCCACAGTCCACTGCTACCCTAAAGGGCAGATATCAGGTCAGCGAAAGGTAGAAGAGGTAAAGATGCAGGCAAGGAAGAAGAAAAGGCAGGTGAAAGAGAAAGGTAATGCTAAAGGCATGGAGAAGCAGGACAGCAGGAGGAGAGCAGGCGAGACAGGTGAAGGTGAGGAGAGGCTGGACAGCAGGAGGAGAGCAGGTGAGAAAGGTGAGGAGAGGCAGGACAGCAGGAGGAGAGCATTCTTTTAGGGAGTCAAATATGCATAAAGAGCTGGATTGTGGATTTTGGAAAGAAGTTTCTGTCTTGGCCATTTAGTTGCCCAGATGCAGCAAAACGTAGTGTAAAGTTACTTCGTCAAATTTGGAATGAAAACAGGAACGATATTCACAAACTAGTTGAAACATTAAATAGCGATATATCCACACAAACGTTTGGGTTACACAATAACACATGTTCAAGTTCTACAACAGAAATTCAAAAACTCTCAAAGGAACCAAATGTAAGGAATAAGAGACCCAAAAGGAAAGTTGGTAAAAAATTACATGACGCTGATTTTTCTTCAGAGGCACTTGCAACAAAACAGTATTGTATTTGTAAATCTTCGAATACAAAGAATCAACCCATGATCGCTTGTGATATTTGCAATCGGTGGTATCACTTTGATTGCATAGGCATTTCTAATGACAAATATTTTGATTTTGAGAATATAGGCTATATTTGTTCTGCCACATCATGCAAATTGCAAATTGTAAGTTTAAGAAAAGGGTTTATTTTGAAAAGTGATAATGAACAGAAAGACTATGTAACACATAAGCTGTTAGTGCACAGTGAAATGGAAAAGGGCAAAAACAAACCTGAACTAGATAGAGAACATGACAACATGTATCAAGACATGAAACACACAGAATGTGAAGCAGACCTGATACACAAGGACCTTGGAACAGGACAAAATATAAATCTCATAGACCCTGAAACAGACGTGGTACACATGGACCATGTAACAGAAGTAAACAACACCAGACATGGCTTTGAAACAGAGCTGTGTGTCTCAATTTTTAAATTTCAGTGCATTTAACAATTTCAAAGAACTACCCCCAGAAGAAGCTCTTAGTTTAACTAAGGCTGCCATTGAACCAGTGAGAGAAGAAAACAAATTCATTTCTGAGGAAACTTTCAGGTGCATTCTTTCAAAAAATGCATCTTTTGGAGAATTTAAAACCTTTGCCCCAGAAAACTCAGATTTTACCCTTACCCAAGAGGAGTGGACATTCTTAAATGCCAAAAGAGCTGGTAAATACTTTCAAAAGTACACTTGGCAAAAAACATTTCTTGATAAATTAAAAAGTCTAATCCTTACTGTGTAATTGTTTTTAAAAATCACATTTTAAGTCAAGCCAAAGTAAGAAAAAGAAATACCTTTTAAGAATACAGAGATACTGTGCTTATAAATCATGCACAATGGCTTTCTGTATAAACTTAGAAGATAAAACAAGATTACAGTTTACAATTACTTATAATAAGATAAGATAATACACGCTTGTGATAAACTAAAAGCACGGCCATTCAGAAGTAATGAACGAGAAGAAATAGTAGTGAAAATAGAAAATATATAACCTTACCGAATGTATAATAATGCATTAGGAAACGCAGATCCAGATTCTTTGTCAGCTCAAAACAGATCAGGAATAGGAACCAGCACAGCAGTCCTAAGAAAATTTTTCATTTTGTGTTCAGATTTAATTTTACTCGATTTGGATGAGGTTAAATCTCTACCGATTCTAAAAGATAACCTGGAACAGAAACATACTAATGCTATGCGTATAAAGAGGTACCACTTAAAGTAATATGTTTTACAGAGGGAGGCATAAGACTTTGGCATGAAATAGCTAAATATACTCCTGTGTTCTGGGATGCAAGTGGAGGGATAATAAAGTTAAACATCACTAAAAAACGGATTTTATATTATGAAATCGTAGTGAGTAACCCAGCATTACAGCATATTATGGCACCAATTGCATTTATGATTTCTGAAGAACACACACAGAGTGCAGTACAACATTTACTTACAGCAGTTAGAGACCATGAAAGACCACTGTTTCAGAAGAACACTCTGTCAGTACAGATCAATAGTGACAGATCAATTGTTTTATTAAAGGCTGCAATTAATGTTTTTAATAATAATACCATGGAATCATATGTATTACGCTGTTGGAGAATTGTCAGTGGTTGTGCATCACAGGAAGATTTAAAATCTTGTATAGTAAGATCCTGCAAAAGCCATCTGATGGGACAGGCAAGTGAAATTTGTAAGAAGCAGTACAGTGGTAAAGATAAGAGATACACAGTGGGGATGTTCATATCCAGCATCCTGATAAAGTCATCCTCTATGTAAGAAATTTGTTCTATAAGTGCATGATGTTTGCATTGTACTAGGAAGCAAATATTATACACAATCTGCTGAGATGAGTATTTCAAGTATCAAATCTAAAGTTCTAAAATTAAATGTACAACAAGAACATGAAGACACAACATCATACATAAATGAAGAAAGTTGTCCAGCTCTTGATACAGTAAAATCCCCCTTCTTTAACTGGTTTCAGTCAATTAGATTGAAATATGAAGCTGAGACAAAATTAGAATCCTTTCAAAGGAATTTTTATTTTGGGCCCACACTCACTCCTCGATAAATTATATAGCAATTTTCTCCCTGTTATCCCTTTTGGTGTGATCGCGGGTTGCGCAGGGCGGCGAAGGAGGGAGATCCAGAACCGGAGTGAGGCCAAACGAGGGTTTATTGCACAACACAGACATATGACAACGTCAATGCCGCGTCTGCCGGAAAGACGCAGACGCAGACCTAAATACACAAGACAAGGCACAGGACTGGCGTGCGGCAACGCCACACAGGTGGAAACAATGGGTCACCACGGGAGGTAATGAGGTGGGCGTGGCACACGGGAGGAGCGGACGATGCTGAACGTAACACCTTTATGGTCAAATTTTCTTTCTGGGGATTTGAGGAGATTTTCTCCTTCTTATAAAGTAATTCAAAGGTATGAAAATGAAACCACAGCAATACGTGAGGTAACCTTTAAAAATACAAAACACTTGTTTTTAAGTGAAGAAAAAGAGTTGCAAAAACTTTTACCTGAAATACTGAATTTTTGTGTGTTTTTTTTAAATTATTGATTATTTTTTACACTACAGTAAGCCATTAAAATATACTGTAATACATTATTTAAATTCCTGGAAATTGTATAGTATGGAGCCCCTAAGAGGTCAGGGTGGGAAAAAAAAATTGAAATAGTTTTGTGTTCCCTCGCAATAGTTTTGCAACACATTCATGATAACCTAATTTACTCCTCACTCATCTGCTTTCTCACCAATTGTGAGTGATAGCAAATAACATTCTACTGGGACAAACTTTGTTATATAGAGGGTTCGTGGATTGTGTCCCGGTAGAGCTTGCTGTAGGGTGGCAGATGGTTAAAAAGAAAAAAAAAGAATTAAAGAAAAGTGTTCGGCGACTGAGGTGGATCTTGTGTCGTTTGAGGGTTAATATAAATCTATCCGAACTCGGAGGCTCGGTCACACTACCAATCCTCAGTGCCAAATTAACAAGTTCAACACTTTCCGTAGGCCCCCCGTCTGTCCCAACTTCCCAATACAATTAACTATAGAACTGTTAAAAAATATTAGTAATTATAAAATTATTGCTACAATATCGAAGAGAATGTGACGCTGTGTCAAATGACAGCAATCACATCAGTAGAATGACAAACCGGCAAGCTTACACTTTCACATCAGTCATATGCAGCAACCAGAAAGAACTCAACAGAGACCTCATTGAATAAATACGTCTCAATAGCGGTAACCTTAAAACATTACACTCGGTTTCAATGCCTGTCAATGGCATTCACAGTGTGCACTCAAGACACATTTAGCATAGATAGCATAGACCATGGATAAATTTACAGAGGAACAAATTCCAAAAGAATATAAAACAAGTTCCTCGATCTATTAGGATGTTTTTCTCCATGCATTTCTGGCAGAAAGCTCATTGATCAGGCTCATAAAATATTTTCTGTGGTTAACAGACTATACATATCAGAAAATACACAGTATACTACAACAATATAAAAAGAACACCAAAAAGAGATATATTTAGAATTGTTATCACCATTCAGTTTTAACCAACTCGACGATGACCAATGAAGCATCACATTAAAAATAGTAATAAAAAAAAGAAGAATCTAAGAATCTAGCACATGCAGAGCAGAACTATATCAGCAACTGGAAATTCCGGGCAGTGAAGGTAGCCCTGTAGGAGGGGCGACACTGGCTGGATTGTACTCAGCAGCCATTCGTCACGCTCACAAATCATTGTAACCCAGAGTACATCCTGCCTACTAAGTGGATAAACCCTCGGCAGGCCAGGTGGGCGCTGTTCTTCACTCATTTCAAGTCAAAATTTGCTATGTGCTATGTAAATTTTGCGCTGTGTTTAAGAACACTAAAGTAAAGGCACCATCCTGGCAGTTCAAGCCATATGAGCCCCAGCCAGAGCCAGTGCCCCTCTTCCCTGCAGAGCTCATCGCAGCCCCCAACCAGTGGGACCTGGATGCTGACTGACACTGGGAGCTATGCAGCATGCAAATGCCTTCATCCTGTCCCCCCAGTAAAACCTCCAAAACCACATTGGTAGCAGGACAGATCGTCTAAACATCAGCTTGCCCTATTTTCTGTTACAGTCATGGAAGGAACAACGTAATCCATTTGTGACGTAATACTTCTATGATCTTCCATTCAACAATCTTTCATACCACTTATCTGATTCAGGATCATGGTGAGCCTGCAGCCAATCCCGGGCAGCATAGAGCACAAAGCAGGGAAACACCCTGAATAGGATACAGTCTTTAAAGCATTTACAGTGTACAATATTGCAAATTCCTTATTTGATTTTATGATGTCATTGCATGTAAAAGTCCATGAAGCAGTTTTTTTATCTGTATGTATAACTATATGTAACTAATGATGTAATTGAGTTCAAACACCACATGGCGGCCTCATAGCTGCATTGCTATAAAGCCCTCAGGGAGAGAGAGAAACCAGCCAATAAGGAGGAAGAGGATGTTGCTGGTTAGACTGTCAGTTAGCTTGTGTGAGTGTGAACATTAGCTGCTGTAACCCCACACATCCTGTCTCCTCTCAATCAGAGAGGCATCAGCAGAGGAAACTTCATGCAGAGTCTCCCTGAGCACAGGACTGACTGTCTCTCTCCTTCACAGGACGTGTCCTCTCTGAGGAGCTGCCCTCTGGGTATGAAGATGTGGAGGACAGTGAGGGAGACCCTCTCTCAGGTAGGGGACTGAGGTCTGTGGATGTGGGGTTAGTGCAGTGTTTACAGTGGGATTCGGTTGAGAAATGAGAGTCATATATTCTGTATTGCTGCACTGCTGTATTAAATTTACTGGATTTTTATGTATTTGTTATAAGAAATTACTATTCTGACAGAATCTATGATTCCTTCTTTGATATTAAAGCTCTTTCGGGGTCAGTTAAGATCACAGTTTACCTGGAAATCATTAGGAGAGGAGATTATAGAGCACTACAGTGATTCTGTCCTTGAGGAGAAGAATCCTGATGATCTATCATGTGGGTCTTTGTAATTTAGTCAAGCTTATCCCAGTTCCTTGTTTCTTCCCATATATCTTTTAATCTATTTTTTTATTATGTTTCAATGTCATCCAGATACATTAAATAAACAGTTCACTAATGACTAGCACTGTCACCTCCCACCTCTAGGGTGGTTAGGGGTAAATCCTGTATTTTGACGCTCTTGCTGTGGCTACACTAGTTTTCTCTGGGCACTCGGATTTCCTCCTGCAGTCCAAAATGATGCAGTTAGGCAAACCATCTCTAAATTGCCCATAATGTTTTGTTGATGGAATGGTACCCTGTTTTGGCTGTCCCCCTGCCATGTGTCCTACACCACCTGCAATAGGCTCCAATCTTGCCCTGATCCTGTACTGCATGACTGGTTGGAATATGGGGATGATGATGTTGAGGGTATATAGCAGAGTGCACATGTTTTATCAGGTCAGCTTTTCTTTTTACACATACCTAATGGTGCAGATCGCAGTCTCTCTCACACCTCATACTTGTACTGTTGTACTTTTAATTTCCATTATGTGCTATTTCACAACCAAAGAAATGTGAATTATAAAATCACTCTATACACAAACTTTTCTAACAAATGTGATACTTGCTCATGTAAATATAGTGACTATCTTTTCTATTCACTATCACTAACCTGTGTCCCCTACCGTGTCCCCTTAGGTGTGAGAGCCTTGACCACACTGCCCCCTGGGGACACCCCCCCTGAACCAGACCAGACTGACTATGATGATGTGGGAAGAGGGACTGACAGTCCTGCCTGAGGAAGCTCCTGTCCAAAAGTTCACAATAAAAGGGGCAAATCAGCTTCATATTTTACACAGACATCAGTTCACTTTGTCTTTATTAAATGGGCATTATCCTTTATTAAAGGCCATATCGTTGGACTAATATTCATGGAGAATTAAATAAACAGATATTAAAATCTGCTTTTTTTATTTGAGTTCAAGAATACTCAAAATTGCAGCAACACTAACCAGAACAAGTTGTTGGATGGATTGATGGCATTCACATCTACACTTTTACTGACACACTAATCACTCACTAACACACAAATATTAGGGGCAATAACCCATATTTTAGATAATATGTAGGAACTCTAGGACCCAGAAGTTAAAGTTCAATATGTCTGTCCAACATTCTTCCATAACCATTATCCAATACAGGGCTGCAGTGAGCCTGGGACCTACACAGGAATCATGAGGCAGGGGGCACCCTGGGCAGGATCCCAATCCATAACAGGGCACACAGACACACACTATGGGCAGCTTAGTGTCATTAGTTCATCTAACTGCATGTTTTTGGACAGAGGAAGGAAACTGGAGAAACCCCGATAGACATAGTGAGAACATGCAAACTCCATACCCACATACATTAGAGGGGGGTTTTGGTCCAACCCTGAGGGTGTGAAACTGCAGTGCTGCCCACTGAGCAGGAGTAGACAAACTCCTTTGGGGGCTCTAGACTGACATGGGTAGGGGGCCCTAAATGGGCAATATCAGCAGTTTTTTTGCAGCTGAAAGGGAAAGAAGGGGGAATGAAAAATGATGGAACACCAATAATATGCTGATCAAAGCATGGGGTACCAGTAGTAAAACTTACTGATCAGGGTGGGGGGGGGGGGGGGGGTTGGAGGCCCACCCACCATAAACCCCAATTTTTAAATTTTAAAAGTTTACCATTATTGGATTTG
>JABFEA020000067.1:31419934-31437207 GCA_019775915.2 Cyphomyrus plagiostoma
TGTGGTCAGTCTGCACAAGATTAACAAGCTTGTTTGATTTGCGGCCCCTTTAAATACACGATAAGCATTCAATCTACATCAGGGCTTCAGAGCGTCGAAAAATCTTTGTACAGCGTCGTTGGCAGGGCAGCCAGGGCGAATTTTGACGCTCTCGCTGCGTGCGGTGTGAACACAGTGTTTCTCTCTCTGCTTTTCCCTCTCCCAGTCTACCTTCTTCTCACTCTCTGGTTCTCCCTCTCACTATTTTCTTTTCCCAGGTTTTTCCACTACATTCCATTCCTTCCCCTGGTCTCTCTCTCTCTCGTGAGCTGGGCCTGTTTTTGCGGACCCTGACCAAGTCAGGTTGTCATAGTAAATGGAGGGGTACATTCACCATTTTGCTTACAAACGAATAGAATTGAAATGTTATGTCTTGTGCAGTAAACATGCAACAGGTAGTTAATAACAAATGCAGCAGTAGCAATAGGAGAATTCAACTAATCTGTAAGTCTGAACCCCCCAAAGAGCATGACACATTTAGGTATGGAGACAAACTGTTTGCCACTTACAGAAGTGATGTCAGAAACAGCATGTTTGCTACAATATTTACATGTATTACAAATCAGTCATACTCTTTAAGCAATTGCCAACTTCATTTTTATTATAATTTTACAAGCAAAGTGCAGTAATGGTGAGGTGAGGCCAATAACTGCCTAGTCATCTTGTCTGTTGCAATCATGCCAGAGGTCACCGTAGAGTCCACTTCATTATTCACGACTACACCATATTCCCTTTAAAACACTTGCACTTGTTTAATTTTTTCTTTTCAGTGGCATCCATTTTCGTTTTCTGGCAAAATCACTTGAGTCTTCACTCACCTGAGGACAAGGATGACTAATTCAGGACGAACAGTGCAATACATAGAATGACAGTCAATAAGGTAGCACCAGGTGGAAAGTTACATACTAACTGATACGGAGTCAGCTGCTCTGTTTCCAGAGGACTGGCTACTTCAAAGATGTTCACTAAGTCATCTCTATCCATCTGCAGAAAACAGCTTGTGTAAGAAGAGACAGTGGGCCCAGCACATGGGGAATATTTACAGCACAGATATTATAACATTGCACCATTTTAGCCGTTTTTTTATGCGAGATGCATTTAATAAGCATGGCACAGCACTGAAAAAAATGATGAGCATGTGATCTCTTATGTGAAGACATACCTTTAATGATGCTTCAGCATCACCCACACTCCGTTTGCCTCCTGGTAGCCAGCCGTATGACCAGTGCTGGGCCATACCGAGATGCAGGATCCATGTCAGCATCAGCAGTTGAACCAACCCCCCCCTAAAGATCTCCATGGACGCTAGAGGAACAGAGATTTAGAAGAGTGTTTAGTCAGATGTCATCTAAACATCATTCAGACATTTTTACTAGAGGCCCCTCTGCCAGAGGGGAAAGAAAAACACTATGTAATAATAATATGCTTCATTAGAAAAAAGGCAAATGAACAGAGGTCACATACTGTGTAAGCAATGCCTGTGTGTGATTTCAGCGCTGTATTTTGGTACTTTTATAGGCTCTGAAAGAGCATGTCCTCTACAGATCAACTGGATAATCCCCACCCTGAAGGTGCTGATGTCTCCTGACAGATACACTTTATGTTTTAACGGCTTACAGATTAAAAATATTAAAAATAAATCCAGAGACAGAAGGTATAAGCTCTTGATTGCATAGACAGAGGCTCAGACATCATTTAAAAAATATAAACACAAAATACACATTACTGTCCTATCAGTCCATTATAGGCTCAAATGCACAAGGAAATGGATGTCCTTCAAGTGTGATTATGGCTTCATGTTGTTTCAGGGAAAGTACAAGCTAAGGTTTTATATTCTAAAATGTGAGGTTTATTTTCTAAGACTAAATTTCTGAATTTTGAAACCACAAAAACAGGTAAAATTGAAATGGGTTGGTGAAGGTCATTTCACTAAATCAGAATCAGAATTTACTTTATTAGCCAGGTACAACCGCATGTACTAGGAATTTGATTTGGCAGTATTGATGCATATATTAACATACAACAAATAATATAGAAATGATATACAATAGTGTAAACAGTGCAGAGCTGTACAATAACTATCACTGAATATAAAATCAATGGGAGAGGAGTATATACTGACTAGTGAAATATAAAAATATAGATGATACCCAGTAGAACAGACAGATGAAATAGATGTGCAAAAAGTAGGGGTCTGCCACAATCTTTATCAAATCGATCAATTTATTCCACTTAGTCATTTTTTTCAAATATCATCATTAAGCCACAAACACAAACTGTTCATTACATACAATCCATAAGTGAAAAAGGGAGTAGGAAGAAGAAAATTCTTGTATGTCCTGCCGCTTTCTCAGTGATTATACAGTAAGTTACATATGGCTATATGCATAAACTAACATACAAAATAAATTGCAAACAATATCACTCAATCATCATTATTAACTCATAAGTTCAAAATGTCTTATAAGTTTTTCTTTGTAAAGTTTCTTAAATTGATTAATAGTTGAACATTTTTCAAATCATCATTCAAATTATTCCACAGTTTCAAATTATTCCACAGTTTTCCACATATACTGAAATACACATCTTCTTTAATGTTGTCCATACAATAATACTTTTAAAATCAAACTTTCTTCTATTACCATCACTTGATCTCAAAACAAAGAACTTCTGTAAATTATTTGGCAATATCTTTTTAGATTTATACATAACTAATAGGGTTTTTAATTAACAAAATACTTTTGTTTCAAGATATTTGATTGAATTAGCAAGCTATAAGTATGTTCTTTAACGTTTATTTTATATAAAATTCTCATAGCTTTCTTTTGTAACACAAACAAAGATTTAGTATTTGTTTTATATTTATTGCCCCAAACCTTTACACAATAAGTGACATATGGAACAATAAATGAATTAGATAATGTATGGAGCATTGATATTTCTAGAACTTTTTACCTTATTTAAAAGTCCAATGCTTTTACGAATTTTTGTTTTATATTTTTTATGTGAGGTTTCCAGTTAAGTTTCCTGCTCAAATCAGGATCCTGGAGGTGTGCAGGTCCTGGAGGGATGGCAGATTGTACCCAATTACCTTCTCTGCAGAGCAGATGATATGACGCAGTCTGCCCTTGTCCTTGGCACTGGAAGCAGCATACCAGATGGTGATGGAGCAGGTGAGGATGGACACATTGATGGCTGTGTGGAAGTGCACCATCATTGTCCTAGGCAGGTTTTACCTCTTCAACTGCTGTTGAAAGTGAGTCCTCTGTTGGGCTTTTTTAATGAGGGAACTGATGTTTAGCTCCCACTTAAGATCCTGGGAGATTATGATGCCCAGGAAGCATCTCCACTATCTTTAGAGCATTGAGCTCCAGAATGTTTTGGCTGTACCAAATCACCAGATGATGAATTTGCCTCCTTTTCCATGGACTCATCCAGCAGAACAGCAAGAGTGACAGAACACAACCTTGATGGGACCATCACATGCCCAGAGTGGCCCAGTGCAGCCCGAGTTTGGCGTGATAAGCATTGCTGATAGATATGTTGCAATGGTCCAGAATGTTCTCCTCTCTGATGGGTCATTTTATTCCATATGGGAGATCCTTACTTTTGTTAAAGTCACGGAGGATGATAACCGGGGAATCTATGTTTGTCCACTGAACATCCAGTATGTGGACTGCAAGTGCTCAGTGCTCTTCATGCACATTAGCTTGTAGTGGAACGCAAACACCAACTAAATTAAAGGATACAGGGGGAGTAAAAATGATTCAAAGTCAGCAGAACTATAATGCTGAATTACTGTCACGTCATTGCACAAGCTATGCTAACTGAAATAAAAAAACATAGCCCACCTGGGAAGATTGTTTGGGCATGTCCAACTGGGAAGAGGCCCCGGTGCATACCCAGGACACACTAGACAGATTATGTCCCTTGGCTGGCCTGGGTATTCTGCTGGTGGAGCTGGGGAAGGTGGCTGGTGAGAAGAAGGTCTGGTTATCCCTACTTAGACTGCTGCTCGATGACCTCACCCTGGTTAAGTGGCAGAAAATGGATGGATGGACCCCACCTCCTTTTGTTTTGCCTGAGAGGTTTTTAGTGTGATCAGTATGGAAGAGTTGGAAGCCTTGCAGCTATAGCGCCAAGTCCCGTATGGACAGCCACAATTCTGTGAAGCACAAAACGCAGGACGTGGAGAAGTCTCTGTTTTTCTTGATCATCAGTTTTAGTTTGTCCATTTTATTGCTCAGTGAATGTACATTGTACATGTACAGAGAAATATTCCCAGTAGTGGTGTTACCGTGTCAAACCGTGTCTTCCAAGACAAACCAGTGCACTGGCATGCTTTCCCCTTTACCTATGTTTCATGATTCTGCCAAGGGCAAGAGCACCTTAGTGCTTTTAGCTGGATGTTTTGGGTTCCTGTTTGAGGACCCACGATCTGCATCTGAGGCTGACCTTTCTGACACTGGGCAGTATGTTTTGCTCCAGGAAGCCCTGTCCATGTTTCACAGTAGGTATGGTGTTCTTTTCTTTTAAAGCTTAATTTTTCTTTTAAAGCTTCATTCATTTTCATTTTGCACTTACCATGATAACCTTATTTAAACAAGTTACGATTTAGAGTTGGTTGCGATATTATACCAAATCTAAGAGCAATACATGTATACTTATTTTAGAATATCTCCTCTCCTCCAAAATGGACAGAAACTGAGCTAAACTCAGTCCTTAAAAAGTCTCAGCCAAATAAGAAACATTTATTCTACTGAAACACTACTCCTTCACACATTTTACGGTTTCTAAGCTTGCACAGTTACTAGTAATAAAACAATAGGGTTTTAAAAAAATCTCTAGCATGCAGTCAAACTATTATTAACTGAACACGAAGAAGGTCCAGCAAAGCTTTGAACACTGTCAGTGACGCCGGTCACGTGTAGTTGCAGGAAAAAAAATAGCCAATTGAGAGTAATTTTATTGAAGGGCGTTTCGCCGCTCCTCCAATGAGGGTGGTCATTATAGGGCATTCCGCACGGTGGGAAGGGTGAAGTTTGTCGATGTCCGCTACGGCACGACATACCTAAAGTAACATATCTGTCTGTTATTTTACTCTCGGCATTGATGACCGAGACGCGAATAGGATTTAGCGAAGGCAGCTATGGGGAGCAACGGCAGTACGCGCAGGGTGTCCTTCGAGGCGGACGAGAATGAGAACGTGACTGTGGTGAAGGGCATCCGGGTAAGTGTGTCCAGCTGCGGTCTGGTGCGGTCCAGTGCGACAATACACAGTCCGGTGCGCTGCTCTATTCGCATGCAGGACCCCTGTCTTCCACATCTTGGCCAGTGGCGGAGCTAGACTTTGATTTAAGGGATGACCAAAGGGTGAACAAGTGTTTCTCAGAGGGATCCATATAAATATGATAAATGAAGAAAAAAATATTTTATTAATTTTATGAAAATAGATAAATTAATGAAGCTCATTAAACCCTCACATTACAGTATAGTGAAGTTGGATCAAATCTTTAATATAACATGTATAGCCTGCTAACATGCAGTAGAAAACTAATGACTGGTTCTCCACATATACACTTACCACACAGACTTAAAGCAAGGACTAGCTTTGCTAAAATAATAAAACAACACTATAATTCAGCATGTGCACTAAAACATACATGCGTACAAAAACGCTGTCTAAAAGACGGTCTAAAGTATATGAGCATGAGCAGGGCTCGTGGCCAATTTAAACGAGACATGGAGCAGAAGTGCGCAACGCTTTCCCGCTCCTATTTTTTATGTACTGCAAGTGTGTGACCACCTCTCATTAGGAAGGTAATGCAGTGTAATACGTTATAAATACCTGCTTAACTCCTGCTTTTATCAGTTTTGGATCATGTATAGGAACGCGTGCCAGTGCCAGAGTTTTTAGCCAATCGTGACATGTCAGTAAGCAGCACTCACAGGGTACTGCTGCGTCGGGATACGGGATTACAGTTTTCTACTCAAATCTTTGCCCGATCGCCTCATTTGTATATTTTAATGTTTCCAGCCGGGTGGCACCGGGGGTGGCAAGGGCTCTGTTGGGGGTGGCAATTACCACCCCTTTGGCTCCGCCCCTGATCTTGGCCGCACGGTTATTCACGGTCAGTCGTATTTCACTTTGTGAAAACTAGAGGCATCCGGTATAAATTAACAGATCTACACTTTCTGATTATTTTGGTGTATTTATTATTTAACAATAATACCAGCATGCTTTTATTTATATACTCCCTAGGACAAGGGTGGCCAAAATAAGGCCTTTGAGTATGCGGGTTTTCGCTCCAAACCTCATAATTTGATTACTAATTATAGGACTGATTGGCTGATGAGTCCTCACGCCTCTGTTGGAATATCTGACCTGAAGATTATCCAAAAAATCTGCCTGCACACTGGCCCTTTGCGGATAAGATTGCCCATCTCTGCCCTAAAGTCTTTTTGGTTAGTATTTTAAAAGTTTAGTCATGTATGGCCAGTTTCCCAGTTAAGGATTAAACCTAAACCTAGACTAGCTTTGAGTAACAATGGTGAATCTCCATTGAAACGGCAATTTAGTCCAAGACTAGTCTTAATCCTTGTTCGGGAAACCGGCCCTTAAAGTTTTAGACTGAATAACTATAGTGTTGATATATTGTGCCGTGAGACCAAACTTAATGAGCCTGCTTTAAGGTCATTTGAATATACAGTCAAACCTCTCTTATCTGGAACTCCAATATATGGGCACCTCCCTCTACCGGGCAGCTCTAGGCACATGCATGCACAAATTGATTTTACCCAATCAGCAGCTGTTGTTACTAGCCCCAGTCTGGGGTTGGGGCGTAACAGAGTGAAAGGGAAAGGAGACGTGGAGTAAGGGAAGGACAGAGTGCAAGGGTCAAGGGAATACATGTGGACAAAGGGATATTTTTATTTATTTATTTTTCTGTTTTTATTGACACACCATGGACACAGAACAAATAAACCCGGTGCAAAAGGACTTCAGGAGTGACTATAGTGAAAACAATAAACAAACCCAGATTCCGAACGCAACCCAAAGCAAACTTACCTTAGTGTAGAGAAAACAGAAACACAATGACAAATTCTACACCTTACTCCCTATCCAAACAACAGAATACAACATAAGCTCGCAAAACAAAATGGCAGTCACTCCCTATGCACCTGACACACACACAGAACATACACACAGAGATCAAAGTGTCAAAGTCCGAGGGGCACGTGAAGACATTAACCAGAAACCGGGTGAGAGTTTGAAACCATATTAAGTAAATCGAAGCGAAAGTACAGACATGGGCAAAGCGAAAATCAGAAGTCCAGTAAATCAAACAAATCATACACTGTAATATCCATCAAAGAAAAGCAAACCAACACCAGTAATCAATAAGTGAGCAGAGCTCCCCAAGCCATCTTGTGGTGAGCTTTTCGCTTTGGAAGACATTAGTGACGAATGCTGCATACAGAGTTGTGGTCGGGGTCTGCACATGGAGGCAGAGTGAACATCGAATGGAGAGCAAGCTAGAGGATGAGGCTGTGGGTGGAGCTGGACTTACACTGGCTTGTAAAACTGGAGAATCCATCAAGAGCATCTGGCTGCAGACCTCCACCAGCAGGATCTCCACTAGAGGGATGGAAACACGTGACCTCCACAAGTGTATCCGTCATGCAAACTTCTGCCATGGAGACGATATCAGATATCACATGACCTCCACACACAGCCCAGACTTGTCAGTGGGAGAGTGTTTAGCTTTGTCAAAAGGAAAAAGTGGGTAGAACAAGCAACAACAGTAGCATTCGACCGGTGTTTTTTTTTTTTTTTCTTTTTTCCAAATTTAGCTTTAAATTGGTTACTTAAGCTTAGACTGACTGTGTCTACTGAAAAAGAAAAAATATTTATAAATATTTACTTAGTTCTGAATCTGTTTAGCTTTAGTAAACTAGGAATATCTGTTACAAACGTTACATGTGCTGTGAAATGAAGTAATTATTACTGTACACGACAATTATTCTTATTAATAATGCTATTTTGGATGCATATGTCTATATGGGATATTAATTCACAGCCGGTTCTGGACGAATGCAATACCTGGACTGCCAGAAAGCTTTTGACAAACTAAAACAGAATGATCGATCTGGATGACCTTGATCCCTTTCTTTTTGTTTCAGTACAAAGAAGATATGGAACACTTTCTTAAAAACTGTGTTGATAATCAGCACCTCCCGGTCAATGCTATGCTTTTATTGCCTTAGAGATGAGCCACAGTGCCCATCCCTATAGTCTTTATTTAAAGTTAATTTTAAACTTAACTTTTTTGTACCCAGATAATAAAATTAATATATGCTATTAACATCCGTTCTTGTAGAATTAAAATACATTATTAACGTTTGTTTCCAATGTCAATATTATAATTTAAATCAATCACCAAAATAATAAGTATATACTTTAAAAGACTTGATTTCTGTTCGGTTGAGTTAAAGGCTGGGCTGTGTGTGACGATTATGTGATATCTGGTACCACCTCCATGGCATGTTTGCATAACGTCATGTCCGGTTTCGCTTCTGGAGGTCACGTGTTTCCGTCCCTCTAGTGGAGATCTGCAACCAGACCCTTCTCGAATCCATGGCTTCAAAAAGGAAGCGTAGTGTTATGTGCTTCCAAAAGAAGCTGGATATGACAGAGATGTGAAAAGGAAAATCACACAGAGTTGTTGCAGACCATTTTAGAGTGGCTAAGTCTACGTACTAAATATTTGGAAGACTAAAGAAAAAATCATCCGGCTCACTTGATGCTGGTTAAAAACCGGATGACCACTGCAAGAATAAAACGGGATGATTTGCTAGCTGAGACTAAAATAACATCCTATTATAAGCATTGCACCTTATAAACATCATGTAGTTTGTATGTGTACACATGTACATGTATGTTGTACTGTACTATTCATGTATTTCTAAGTTATGGGGATTTCTTACTTAAGGGCACCCCTTGGGCCTATCCTGCCCAGATAAGGGAGGTTTGACTGTACGTATAACTGCTAATCACCACAACGAGAAGCACTATCCTCAGATTCATAAGCAATGGTGAGCATTTTAGGTCCAGAAAATAAAAAATTAGACCAGGATTTTGTGTCAACCAACCAGTTGAGCAAGACTCAGTCTTAGTACTCAACTGGTTGGCTGAAACAAACTGTTGGTGATTTTTTTTTTTTTATTGGTGTGGTGAAGCATTAAAGTTTCCTGTAAGTGTGAATGATATGTGCACAACCAAAAAACATGTTGGCCAGCAGACTTACTCTGGCAGGGGTGCGTAAATCAGCAACTAAACAGCCTTCTGGGTGTTTAGGGTGTCATGTCAAAAAGTTATTCATAGTTAACTGGTAATTTTAATATCGTCTAGTAACCCTTTGCTCCCTGGAAAAGTCAGGTATGGAATTAATATAATGTTAACCATGGTTTTCAGAAGGGACTTCACTAGGCCTGGTTTGGGGGGGGGCCTTTAAAACGTTCTTTAGCCTTCCAAATTAAATGTGCGCTAATTAGTTTAAATGGTATGTTCATTTTCATTAAAATTATGCTGACCTAGTAAAGGCTTAGCCCCCTTTTCATATCTCTAGTGATACAACTGGTTCCTTCCATTTATCCTTTTTCTAAACCTGCTTGTCCTATTCAGCATTGTGGGTCCGGAGTTAATGGCACAAGATGGGGAACATGTGTGGATGGGAAATGGCACTGTATTAATCAAGTGTTAATTTTTGTTTTGTTAATCATTATTTATAACTCATCAAAATATAAAGCTTTTGTGTAATTGAAAATGACAAATTTTTCTTTTCAGACATTTGTGTCTTTGTGGCACAGAAATGATAAATTATTTTTTATTATGCTGGCACTTTAAAGACACTTGCTGTGTTGAACTGGTGATTAACATTTATGCAGCACTAAATATACTATATTGCCCAAAGTATTGGGACACCCCTCCAAATAATTGAATTCAGGTGTTCCAATCACTTCCATAGATACAGGTGTATAAAATCAAGCACCCAGGCAATGCAGACTGCCTCTACAAACATTTGGGAAAGAATGGGTTGCTTTCTGGAGGTCAGTGAATTGAAGCATGGTTCTGTGATTGGATGCCCTCTGTGCAATAAATCCATTTGTGAAATTTCCTTGCTGCTAAATATTCCATGGTCGACTTGTTAGTGGTATTATAACTAAGTGGTAGCAATTAGGAACGACGACAACTCTATCCGATGGATGAGTCTGGGTTTGGCAGTTGCCAGGAGAACAGTTCTTGCCTGACTGCATTGTGACAGGTGTAAAGTTTGGTGGAGGGGTTGTTTCTCAGGGGTTGGGCTTGGCCCTATAGTTCCAGTGAAAGGAACTCTTAATGCTGCAGCATTCAAAATCCATATCGAACAAATTTATGCTCCCAACTTTGTGAGAACAGTTTGGGGGTGGCCCCTTCCTGTTCCAACATGACTGCGCACCACTGCACAAAGCAAGGTCCATGAGGAGAAGGATGAGCGTGTCTGGTGTGGAGGTACTTGACTGGCCTACATAAAGTGCGTCCTGACCACAACCCGACAGAATACCTTTGGGATTAATTAGATTGGAGACTGGGAGCCAGGCCTTCTCATCCAACATCAGTGCTTGATCTTACAAATGTTCCCCTGGAAGTATGGTCAAAAATTCCATAGACACACTCCTAAACCTTATGGACAGCCTTCACCTGAAGTGTTGAGTCTGTCACAACTGCAAAGAGTGTGCTAACTCCATATTAAGCAAGCCTATGCCTTAAGAATGGGATATCATTAAGGTTCATGTGCATGTAAAGGCAGGTGTCCCAATATTTTTAGTAATATAGTCTATGTACAGTATGTCACTAAAATGAGGACCATTGCTTTGGTCACATGTATTTCCTTTTTTTTGTGAAGCTGCCTGTCTCGTTTCTTTGACAGCTCTCGGAGAATGTTATCAACCGCATGAGAGACGACTCCTCTTCAAGGTTTCCACAACAACCATCCCAGGCCTCCCCATCTCTACAGACCAATCAGCCTTTGACTCCGCTGTTGCCATCGCAACCCGTTTTTGAATGTACCAGTCCTCTTCTGCCAATACATCAGGCTCCCCCAACAGTTGATTCAGGTCAGACCTTCTACACTCAAAGCAAATGCACAACCCCCCCCCCTCTTTTCTGCATTCTCAGTTTATATATTGTCTTATTATGTTTATTGCATATAAGACTATACACATTCTTGGGACTTCTTGTTTGTGTGAAGCAATTAACTTTTAATTCCTTGAGTACAAAGTCGGTCATATAGGGGGTCCTGTATTATTTGTATTATTTTTTTTTCTCCCCCCAGTCTATTTCCAAATGATCTTGTGTGTAAGAAATGGAGTGGGGGCAAACTGGTGGAATTAAACTCATTTGGACTCTGAAATATAAAAAGTTCATCATTACTAGTTGAAATCATTCCTGTAGAGGGAGGAGTTTAGGGGTGTGCTGCCTCAATTGGGGCCGCAATACCTGTGACTGGTAGAGTCTGCTGTTGACCAGAGCAGGGCTGGTGATGGCCTCCTGTCCCTGAGCCTGTCCTTCTACATCACTTGCATATTTTCTTCTCTGTCCTGCCCTCTGAGCTGATCATAGTGTCGCTTGTTGTGATTAGTTAGGGATGTGGTGGAAAACGGCACTTATTTATTTAAACTCCGATAAAGCTGATCAATCAATGCAATGGCTATGCAAAGGACTGTATATTCAATTGAAATCATTTTATTTATCCCCAAGGGGCAATTTAAAAAGGCACGTGGAGTAGCTCAGCAACCATTCACACAACAATAAATATAGAATAAAAGGACATACACACAAGTCATTAATGCTTTGAGTCCCATTAAAAGTTCCATTAGTCTGATACCAAATCATTGTTGCTGAGATTCCTTCTCCTCTGTATGCTGTATCTCGGTGACTCATTTTTGGCGAGTCTATATTTGTCATTGAGAGAAAATGGCTTTCTTTTTCATGTAATTTTTCTGTGCATGGATTAGCTTCAGGTAGGTACATAACCGGAATAAATAACATAGGATTGCCCTTTTGTAGGCCCATCACCTGCGGGAGGAACTGTGGGGGTCAGGTGCAATGTAGATTAGATGGCATTTGAAGGTCGGGGTCACAGTGGACCGATCATCAGCTACGAAAACTGGCCTTAGGTTCATGGACTAACCTCTCTGGTGGGAAAGGAGCCTGAAGTGGTGTGGGAAGTAGAGCGATACCAACTAGATTTAGTGGGGTTTACCTCGACGCACGGCTTAGACTCTGGAACGAGTCTCCTAGAGAGGGCCTGGACTTCATTCAACTCTGGAGTTGCCCATGACGAGAGGTGCTGAGCAGGGTGGGGCTACTTATAGCCCCCTGGTTCGTTGCCAGTACATAGGAGTTTAACCTGGTGGATAGGAGGGTCATTTCCCTTCAACTTCATGTTGGGGGCTATGCACATATGTGCCAAACACCATTTTGGAGTATTTACCCTTCTTGGAGGAGGTGCTGGGAGGTGTCCTGTCTGGAGACTCCATTATTCTACTGGGGCACTTTAATGCTGACTTAGGTAATGACAGTGAAACTTGGAAGGGTGTGATTGGGAGGAATGTCATAGGCAAAGTCGAGCTCTCACAGCCACACAGATAATGTGTATTGCCTTGAGATTTTGCAAGCGGCACTTTTTTGTATACTGTAGGCGATGCAGAAAACATATCAGCGAATTGTTTTTCCCAGACACCTGAGAATGCTGGCAATGAAAGAGACGTTTTATGGAATTGCAGGTAATGTATACGCAATAAAATTACAGTTCTATAAAGAATTTAAAAATCAATCATCACATGAATGTGCATGTATTTGATCTATAATCATGAGAATAAAAATAATGAACAATGAACGTAATACTACATTCAAGTGATAAATACAATAACTAAAAACTACTTGCACATTTAATTTGTCGGATACTTTTTGTCAGCCATCTTTTCTGGTTTGGGACGCTTTTGATGCATTTTCTTTAGTACATATTAAATCTTTGAATTCATTCTACCCCTCTAATAAAAGGTCCTGCTCAGATTGCATGAAAAATTGTGCCTTTTTTTGCCATTTTGTGGAAGCCAAAGAGAGACTTGCCGATCAAGTATTCTAGACACTATATATATGGGCTTTTCAAGCAGTGCAGGCGTGTGCAATCATCTCTGATGAATGGATTCAGATAGACTAATCTACTATATGGCTGCGTTTGAAACTCCCAGATGAGTTTCACGGACATTAACTCATCCAAGGTGAGGCATCTGATCTCTGATTTAAGCGGCGTACAGAAAATACCCCCCTGGTCGCAGAGCACTGCATCATTTCTTCACGCTTACAAGGATATTTAAAAGCTCATAGGAGTTTGCCCAACCAGTCTACATCTGTTTTATGAACTTGGAAATGGCATTCAGCCATGTGCCTTAGGGGATCCAGGAGTATGGGGTACGGCGTCCATTTTTGCAGGCCACCAGATCCCTGTACAAATTAAGTGAGAGTTTGGTTCGCATTACCAGCAGTAAGTCAGACTTTTCCCTAGTGGGTGTCAAACTCCACCACCGATCCTGTTCATGTCTTTTAAGAACAGAATTTCCAGGTGTAGCCAAGGGGTGGAGGGGGTCCGGTATTGGGGCCACAGAATCACGTCTATACTTTTTGCAGATGATGTGGTCCTGTTGGCGTCGTCAGGCTGTGACCTTCAGCAGGTACTTGGGCGTTACTGGGTAATGAGGCTGCCGAAGAGTTTGTCTCGGGAAGTTGTTCGAGAGTGAGAGAAAATGGGAACAGGAGATTGAGAGATGGCTCTGTGCAGCGGGCAGTAATGTGGACGCAGTACTGTTCTGTTTTGGTGAAGAAGGAGCTGAGCCAGATGGTAAAGCCCTCAATTTACTGGTCAATCTACATTCTTACCCTTACCAATGGTCATGAGCTCTTGGTAGTGACCAAAAGAATGAGATTGTGGGTACAAGAGGCCAAAATGATCTTCCTTTGCAGGGTGGCTGGGCTCAGCCTTAGATATAGGGCGAGGAGCTCGGACATTCAGGAGGGGTTCAAAGTAGAACAGCTGTTCGTTCCTCCACAATGAAGGGAACCTGTTGCGGTGGTTCGGGCATCTATCTAGGATGCCTCCTGGATGGCTCCCTGGGGAGGTGTTTCGGGCATGTCAAAATGGGAGGAGGCCCTGGGGCAGACCCAGGACATGCTGCAGAAGTCTAGAATGGAGTACAGCCTGAATTGTGTTCTATAGTTTACCAGTTGTCATTAATTATATATATTCTTTGATAATTGAACTACAACCGGTTTGGTTGGGATATGTCACCAAAGACTGAAGCTGAATGCATAGCCTGGGCTAGGATCTAAAAATATTTGCCAGTGTCTGGTTTCACCAGGCTGTCCCAACTAACCATGTGCATTGAGATTGAGATTTTTAGAGAAGATACTCCTATTTAAAATAATGTGTGTTGGAATTTAACTCAACCTTAGTATTATCAGGCAGTTCTCCCATATTAAAAGTTTTAGTGATTGCATTTACAGGGGTTGGACAATGAAACTGAAACACCTTATCCATAGTGCTGGAGGACTTGTGCCTATACAGGGTCATCAGGGCAGCAGAGAACACAAATCTACACCTCCCAATGCCAGAAAAACGTTATGGACATTTTACAAGATCACATTCCGGTCACTGTCTCTTTCTTTCAGCTTTTGCCATCAGGAAAGAGATACAGAACAATGTAAATCACTTCAAACCGTCTACAAAACAGTTTTTTATCCAAAAGCAATCATGGCCTTAAACTCTAAATAGACCTGTTAATTTTTATATTTCATAAGTGCAATTTATATATCCAGTGCAATATGTATAGTCGGTACAGTTTTATATATTTTTAATATTATTTTATTACTCATGCCTCACATTGAGTTGCTTGCACTTTCTCAATTTCGTTGTCAAGTGACAATGACAACAAGCACCTTATCTGCAGTCTGGTGGCCTGTCTTCACTGATTGTACATTCCATGTTTAACAGCAGAGTATGAAGGTTGAATTAGCAGAGCAGTAGCACAGCTGTAAATAAAATATTGTGTTCTTATGTTCAATCCACACAACATAATGTGAAACGTATCAGAGTTCAAAAGGGGATAAATTGTTGGTGTGCGTGTCGCTGGTGCATTTGTGACTAGAACAGCAAGTCTTTGTAGCATATCAAGAGTTACAATATACAGGGTAATGTTGTCATACCGCCACGAAGGATGGACCACATCCAAAAGGAGTACTATGGATGCAAGAGGAAGCTGTCTGAAAGGGATATCCCGGTACTAACGCATATTGTACGCAAAAATCAGGAATGCACAGCTGACTAACTCCCTGCAGAATTAAGTGCAAACCATGACTCTCCTGTTTCCACCAATACTGTTCATCAGGAGCTTCACAGGGTCAATATTCAGGGTCAGACTGCTATAGTCAAACCTTTGGTCACTTGTACCAATGCCAAACATATGTTTCAGTGATGTCAGGAGTGCAAATCTTGGGCTGTGGACAATGTGAAACATGTATTGATCTCTAAGTCCAACTTTGCGACTCTCCAGGATGTGGGAAAGACAGCAGTGTGTGAAGAAGCCCCAAAGAGGCTTGCCACCTGGACTTGTGTGCCTACGAGTGCAGCATGGGGTCACATCAGTGATGGTTTGGGCTGCATTATCATGGCATGCCCTAGGCCCATTACTTGTTCTAGATGCACGCTTCACTGCCAAGGTCTACTGAACTATTCTGGAGGACCATTTTCACCCAGTGGTTCAAACATAGTACCCTGAAGGTGCTGCTATGTATCAGGATTATAATCCACCACTACACACAGCAAGACTGGTGACATAGTGATGAACATGAAAGTGAAGTTAAATATCTCCCATGGCCTGCACCAGATCTGAATATTATAGACCCAGGTTTCGGAGGGAGTGAGTCAAGAAATGTTTTCCTCCCACAGTATCACCTGGCAGCTGTTCTACAAGAGGAATGGCTCAAAATCCCTCTTAAACTAGGTATTTCAGTGTCATTGTCCAACTCCTGTATATTATATGGTGGTAAATTGCCAAACATATAAAGGGCCGGTTTCCTGAACAAGGATTAAGACTAGTCCTGGACTAAATTGCCATTTCAATGGAGATTCACCATTGTAACTCAAAGCTAGTCTAGGTTTAGGCTTAATCCTTGACTGGGAAACTGACCAAAAATGAACTGAGGTTTTACAGTGTCACTTACTGGTTGAATTATGTTGGTTAGATATAATGTGTAACATAGGATATACGTTTTGGATTATGCTCATGTCACTATCCATGATGTTGATTTTGATGTGTGTCTGTCTGAAATGTAGCTGATGAAGAGGAACTGCGCAGAAAGATCAGAGAGGAGCTGCAGAGGGGGAGAAGCAGGGCCGAAGGAGAACTGCGCAAGCGGTGAGGCCTATAGTGGGGTAGGGTGGGATCTGTGTGGAACTGGGTGTGAGATGTGTGGAGCAGTGGGTAGGGTCTTTGTGAAGCTGGGGGTAGGGCTTGTGAGGAGCAGGGTGAGGTCTGGGTGGAGCAAGTCAGGGCCTGTGGGTGGTATGTCCTTAGGTGACGGCGGACTGGGTTTGGTGGCTGTGAGACAGCTGTTTAAAGCTATGTAGGGCTTAGGTGGACTTCGGCGGGGCCAGATTTAAGCACTGTCCCTGTCTCATTAAAAGCCCTTGTTTGCTCCCATCAGATTCTCTTTCCTTAATGTTCTTGCTCACATGATCAGTGGGTATCAGTTGTTTCTGCGTAGATGGGGCAAATTCACACCATGATTTCTTCTGTTAGATAGACAGTGAACTGGGCAGGATTGTTCAGTTCTCTGAGAAGGAATCCATAATTAGCTTCATGAGCTCATCTTGTTGCACTCTGGCTCTAGTGAATAATGAGCTTGTGGTTTAGCATCTATTCTTGTTTAGCTTCATTATTACGTTTATACAGTGCATTAGTACCCTGAGCAAAGGACCACTGATGGCACAAGTCAGTATCAAAGATTGAAGCTGAGGCCGATCCAGGCATTTTTTAATTGACTAGTATTGGCTACCAGTGGGGTACCACTGGGTACCATTTATATATGCCTGGAAATTAAACAGATCGGACTTTGGATCAGGTTGTGGTAGCCT
>JABFEA020000067.1:31442644-31458817 GCA_019775915.2 Cyphomyrus plagiostoma
CCAAATCAGCAAGAATTATCTGTGTATGTTGATTCTCTGAAAAGCCCAGATGGCATTTCTTTTAGGTATACTGGCTTATTTAAAATTTTCAATTAGGGGCCAGTACAAGGAAAGTGTTGTAAGTGTTAGCTTAAGTACAACTTTCTGCAAATACTGACTGTCCAAAAATTAAACTTCAAGGATTTCATGATGTTTAATTAAATGTAAAGTACGAATTGAAATTCAGTGGGATGGCAGTTCAATTTAAAATTACATGCTGAAGGTATGTTTAAAGTCAGGTGTGCTAATGACTACAGTGCTATCATTAAAAAGTAAGCCATGATAGCCGTGTGATATTACTCCCACTTCCTTCATGAATGCTTTATTAGTTACTCTTTGTAAATGGCTGCTCTTGTATATGCATAAAATCTTAAATGATTTTTTTTTTTTTAATAATGTTTTACTGTAGCAACATATTTCCAAGAATAGGCATCAATCCATAGGGCTGGACAATATAAAAAACACATCGACTTACAATCATATAAAATTTAAACAATAAGAAAATAAGAAACTTCTACCACCATTCCTTTGGGAATCACAGTGGAGACACTGGCAGTAATGGTCAGGCTGACTTGCTGACTTCTGTGCCACTATAAGCACACCTTTCCTTTGGGAATCACTGGAAGTGGCAGCCCAGCCATGTCCCCACACCTCTGCTTCAGTATGTCTATAAGCATGCTGTTCCTAACCGGGGAATCCCGGAGATATACTGGCAGTCACAGGCAACTCTGCTGTGTAGTCTGTTCATTCATATTTTTTCAAGGGAATGGCCTACTTGGGGTTTGGCTATGTGTGAGAGCATAATGTGTGTCCACATACTTTGCATTTTTACCCTCCACAGGTCTCATTTATTAAACTCCACACCCCATATCAAATATTTATCAAAAATTCATTGTGGAAAAAATGCATATGCATAATAACTGAAAATGGTGTATATACAAAAAAAATGGATTTGTCATACCTGGCGAATGTATATGTACACCATTTCCCCTTGATAAATCAGAACTATCTGACAAAAATGAGCGTATGTGCTTCAGAGATCATGCCCAGCTGCTGCCGACAAATAACCATAAATGGTCAAAACATATGAACTGTTTGCAAATCAAGTCTTTCTGTTTACAAAGTCCTACAATTGCAACTGTAAATAAAAAATGAAACACAAAATTAACAGGAATTTTGAACAATGTGAGAGAGGTACAACAAAATTTTGATATTTAGGGCACTAAGCACATTTATCATAAACAAGAAAATGTAGTGTCTTACATTTCCTAACTATCACACATGTATGTATTATACAGCTGTTTTCTAGCATTTTTGCACTACTTTGCACTTCCAATTTAGATGCCAACTGCATTCCACACTTGCATTTTCTGCAATGATGCTAGTGTTGAATCCGAAGTGTGTTGGGTTGGGACCTCATGCCTCACTGGATTCTTAATCGTTGTGATAGTTGCTGCAGGAGGCTGTTAATGTACACTTTATCTCTGGTCTTGCTGCTTTGACACCCAGAGTGCCCGCTTTTATGAAGTCAGCACGAAGAGCTACCACAAGGCTGTTGAGGAGGTCAGCTCCAAATTCAGGTGAGTCTACATGCTGTTGCATGAACAGTTTTGTCTGCAAACTTAAAAGCAGAGGTGGAGATTTCCGGTCCAGAGAGTACAAACCCAGACCAAGATTTTGTTTCAACCGACCAGTTGAGTTTAAAGAGCCACAGTCACAGGGTACTCCACTGGTTGGTTGAGACAAAATCTTGGTCTGAATTTGTACACTCTGGACCTGAAATCTCCACCTCTGCTTAATACTAAGAACCAGAGGCTGCATGGTGGCATTGCTTCAGCTGACTGGAAAGACTTCATTTCTGATTCATGAAGTTGTGTATAATTAACAAATCTGTTTTGTGTGCACACAGCAGAAAAAATTACACATAAGCATAAAATATGTATTTAAAGGAAGCTACGTTAATAAAGGCATCAGTCATGCTACTGACCAATAACCTAAAGAAAGTTAAGCAAATGAGAAGACTCAAATGTCACAGAATGCTGATGATACCTGATCAAGCTTTTCTATAAGAGGCACATGATATTGGTGTGACATCTGCAGCTAGTGTCTTGGTGCCACATGCCTCATGTTAAGTCTAAGTGTCATGTAGGTGGTTAAATTTGTAGTGGTGAACCAATCCATACCTTTTAGACAGATCGGGTATTGATCTTATGCGACCGATCCACATTCAATGTTTACTTGTTTAGTTTTTGGCACCCTGTAAAAAGCTCCTTTTTCTTGTTAAATCGATTTGTACTATCAGTTGCACAATAAATCTCTTGATGTTTTTGCAGCATTTAAGTTGAACGGTAATGTTGCCACTCAGTGGGTGTGAGCGCAGCGATTTCGCCTGCCGTGATGTCATGTGCGTACCCGTTGCTTGTTTGAGCAGCGTAAGAACATCGGATAAGAGGGACACGATCTGGAAGTATTTTACACTTTTAACAACAACTAGTAGCACAGCAATTTTTGTAAAAAGTTTTGAGAGAGTGTTAGTACCGTTTATTGGAAAATCCCATTAAACAAGGCACGTGCAATTGTGCAAGATAACGCAAGTAATGTGAAAAAGCAGTGGATGAATTGGGAGTTGCTAGCTTGGCCTGTTTTGCGTAATTGCTACAACTTGTGATATACGAGGGGCTGCTATTGCAACAAAGTGTAAGTGATGCTGTTTCCAGTAAGAATGGTGGGCTATTTTAAACATTTGCCACATGCGTATACTTGCTTGGAAGATATTCAAATTGAACTGCAAATGCCTCAACTGCTTAAAACAAGATGTACAAACAAGGTGGAACAGTATCGTTCATTATGTATGATTCTAGTAGCCGATTTAAAGATTATTTGGCATACTTTTTTCTTTTCAATTCAGTTTATTTTTTATATAGTGTCTTTCACAACAGAGTTGTCCTAAGGCTCTTTACATGGATGTGTTGTGATACATTACAACATCAGAAATTAAATAAAGAAATGGCAGCATGTAGAGAGAGAATAGGACCAAGCACCAATCCTGTGACACTCCATATTTGACCAGTGGCATGGACGATGGAGTACAATTATCTGACACTTGAACATATTGATAACGATTAGTCAAATATGATTTAAACCACTTTAACACTGTTCCATACAATCCAACCTCAAATTTAAATCTTTGTAATTGGGTAGAATACTCAACCGCGCCAAAAGCTGCACTAAGGTCAAGAAAATTAGCACAGTTGCACTGTCAGCATCAGTTGCCATTGTTATGTCATTTATGACACTTTAGTTAAGGTAATTTCAGTGCTGTGTCCCGGACAGAACCTGACTGGAAACTATCCAGTATGTTGTGTCTCTCCATGTATCTTCTCCAGAACTTTTGACTGAAATAATACATTAGAGAGAGATCTGTCTACAGCTGAGCTCTTGTGGATCCAAACTTGGGTTCTTCAGTAGTGGCCTGATTTCCGCTACTGCTCAGGAACATCACCTGATGACAGGGACGCATTCATTATGGCAGTTATAGGTCTTGCCAGAAATCCCAAGGATTCTTTAAGAAGCTTAGTAGGGATTGGGTCCAATGGACAAGTGGTTGGTTTGATCTTAATTATAATACAGTGGTACCTCAGTTCTTGAACTCATTAGAACTTGAATTTCTCAAAAGTCGAACCAACCAGTTCGGAAAAAAAAATACCTAGAGCACGATCGGCATCTCAGTCAAACCGTGAATGGCAACCAAAGATAACTTGTACGCGCGGGGAAATGAGTCACACGGCATGTATCTCTGCGGAAACTAAAGCTTCAGTCTCAGCCTCGCATTTGCTGTGATAGCACCGTGCATGTTTACACTAACTGAATACATATATTTAGACAGTAAAAATACATTTAGACAATGATGGACAGAAACGGTAATTATTATATAGTAAAATACATTT
Source organism: Cyphomyrus plagiostoma (assembly GCA_019775915.2). NCBI lineage: Eukaryota > Metazoa > Chordata > Actinopteri > Osteoglossiformes > Mormyridae > Cyphomyrus > Cyphomyrus plagiostoma. The sequence continues at coordinate 31,446,631 of JABFEA020000067.1, forward strand.
TAAAATAAAGATTTCTTATTCATTATTTTAATATCAATAATGAACCATTAATATGTTATTATAATGAGATTGTTGTGCTGAGCAGGGACGGGACAGAGACAAAGGCGCAGATGTCAGGGTTTTTGGGAATACGGGGTTTAATTACAGGTAAGGCAGGGAAAACGCACACGGACAAAGCGATGACTGGACTGGGGAAACAAACTGAAACTCGGACGAAATACAGAGGACTAATGAAAACAACCAGAAACAGCTGATCACACGGGAATTCCACACAGGGTTAACGAGGGCGTGTGGCGCACGGAAGGAGCGGACGATCGGGGCAGGACACATTGTTTGGATACATTTATTTTCTTACTTTACAAATGACTGTTTTGATAAATGTGCTTAGATGTGTTTAGTGAAGTATATGCTCTTGTTTTATTTGGTTAATTTTGTGTTTAAATGCAAAAAAAAAAAAAACATTTTGGTGTGGCCAGGAACCAATTAATTGGTTTTCCATTATTTCTTATGGGGGAAATTCGATCACAACTCAAACTTTTTAGGATTCGATCCGGAGTTCTGAACGGATTAAATTTGAGTTTTGAGGTACCACTGTATTTTTTTAGCTGTTGTTCATTAATTAAGTCAAAAACAATAACTGTGTGTTCATGTTCTGCTTACATTGGAATTAATTGTGAATCTGTAAATTTATATTTACTAGTTAAAAATATTAATAATGCATCAAGTCTAAATAAATATATATTTATTATATTAAAATAATAAAGTAAAAATAACTCTTGTATCGGAATCAGTATCAGAAGTTATCGTAATCGGATTGGAACTGAAAAAATGTGGATCGACCCATTCCTACAAATTTTCTTCTTTTCTTGCTTTTTTTTCCATATTTGCACAAAGTGTATTTACCTTGGCTCCTAGGGGTTGTTCTAAGGCCCCGCTGTGATTTATTTATTTTTTTTCTCTTCTCCTAATGAGAGAGAGCCACAGTAGGCCCTCTCATCCATCTTATATGCTTATAATGGTTTCATGATGCCTGATAATCCTGCTTTAGTTCCTGTAAAGTGAGCTGTTTCTTCTCATTGGAAGTGTAATTTATAGTTTGCTGGTAAACAGGGGACCAGGTAATGTGAGCATGCCCGCTGGAACAAATTGCAGTAATAGTGTGTTCACCATTCTTGCAATTTGGGAAATTCAGCATTGTCACATCAACTTCTGTCTTCAAGTCCACAGCCAGAATGTCAGCCATTGAAATGCCACTTTCTAGTGGGAATTTTGAGCTTCCTAATTTATAGTGGGTTGAAAAACTATTTGACCCCATCTAGAAAGCCACCAAATTAGCTTGGTGAATTAAACAAATGCAAATTGAGAGTTGTGTTTTGAAAAATGCTGTTGAAAAAGTAATTAACCCCTTCACATGACACACAGTCAGTACTTTTTAGCAGCACCCTTTTGCGGCAGTAACTTTGCAGTGGGCTGAAATTGGTTTCATGTAATTTTCGGAAATGGATTGAAAAGTTTCTTATTACCGACCAACAAGTGTGATATTCCTTCATATATCAATTTTTGGTGAAGACAAGTTTATTGTAGACATAAATTGAATAAAGTGAATTGAACTGAGCAAATCATATATTTGATTTAAACAAATTAAGTAATGTTTTGGGAAACAGTTGACACAACTGTCTGAAAATGCATTAGTATTCAAATGATAAATGTTCAGTCCTCTATGCGTGCAGTGCATTCACTGACAGACAACTAAATGCTTTACTCCACTCAAAATCTCTGTATATAGTTTGCCAGGTTTATTTGTTGAAGCCCTAAAACTAAAACTAAAAAGTAAATAGGCAAAATAAACATAAATACTAAATTGTATCAACATACCATATTAATCAACAAAAAAGCTTGGCTAGCGAAAACCACATGCTAAGAAGAAAAAAGACGAATGAAATTAGCGTCTTGCAAGCAAACGATATACATACTAAAAATTGAAAAACGTATGAAAGCGAGAGTCCATGTGCATTTCCTCTGTACATACCAACAATACAACCTTAAACAAGATGTATACTGGGGGGTATTCCATGAAAGTGGCTAAAGAAAGGCAGACTTTCCCAAAAAAGTCAGACTCAGTCTAGCTCCATCTCTAAACTTAGCCTCATGTCGTTCCACGAACGCAGTTCAGCTTTAACTAATCAAGGCTCATTCAAGACAGACTTAGTTTCGACATAGTTTTGCTTAGTACGCACACCCACGATATTTAAGATGCCCAAATGAACGGATGAACAATAGATCGACCAAATGAGTCAGAAACCCTGTAAAATGAGTGTTTGTTTCTGCCGCAGAACAGAGATGGAGATGGACACAGATGGAGCCGTATGAAAAATACAAAGATGTAGTCGTTAAAAAAAGCAATACTATGGCGATAAATAGCCTGGGACTGATAAATAGCCTGGGACTTGGCAATGAATTGCAGACAGAATAATTGCATAAGTTACGTAAATGTTAGAAGTGCTTAGTACAGTGGTATGGTACAGTGGTTTATGCTGTCGCCTTATGTGAAAGTTGCTGGTTTGATCCATATAACCAATGGGGACCCTTCAGGGTTGAATTCACATGTCATTATTACTGTATAATATTATTTGATCTCCGTAAAATACTTTAAATCACATCCACGTGCAATGTTCTGCACAAATAATCGTATCTTGTCTTTGCTATTTTAGTAATAAACTTTCAAAGTAGACAGTCACTAAACAAAATGTAAATATATCTTCTGTTTATATTATTTTAGTGGATTTTTTTCCCCAATGTCAGTCATTGCATTTCATGTTTCACCTTTGTAATATGCGTACGCTTTTATTTTACAGTAAAATACCATTATAACGGACTTCAATGGACCTGGCAAAATAACTTTGTTATATCCATATTTGCTGTATGCCCAGAACACAACTACAGGGCACCATTTACTCATGTCACACCCCAGCAGACACACTTGTGGTAGGCCTATAGATTATTATGTTGTACATGTAATAATCCAACTTTACCTGAGCAGATGTGTGACTATTAATAATCTCAACTACGTATCTGCCCTGGATATCACCGGTACGCCATGCGCCTTGTAGGCGGAGCCTGCATGTCCGTTATAGCCGAACAAAACTACAGCCAAAAGTGATCCTACCAAATTTTGTCCATTATAAGTGAAATTCCGCTATATGTGAGTCCACTATAACGGAATTTTACTGTAATTATTTTGGAATTAATTGGAATGCTAACACGTGTTTTTATAGGATTTATTATATTGATTATGTAGCAATCTCAGCTCTTTTCTCCATATTATGGAAGTGTCACGCAGAGGATAACTTCAGAAAAGATGGTTTTTATTCTTTGCTCTCTCATCTTGCTTTTACTCACAGCACTGGGTTCAATTTTTTTTTTTTTAAAGCCCTTTAGACCTCTGTGTCACCATGTGAATCTCATGTGTTGGGGCCATTTCTGGAATGGACTAATTTCTATTTGTGGTGTACATTTTATTGCATTGTATCTCATTTGCTCGGAATACCTGTCTATGCTTTTATTTTGACACACTTAATATTGTAGGCGGTTTGAACCTTTTTTTTTGGTTTGTGGAGTCGGAGCTTTGGAGCTTAGAGAGTACATTAGTTTTAGACCGTGCTTGTGCACGACTATGAAGTTGCCACGCAAGAGTTAATTTATATAAATTTTCCCTTGTACTTTAATTAAAGAAAGTCTCAGTAAAAAAAAAAAAAACATTCAAACCCAAGAACATGGCTGCACGGAGTTTTTACTGAAGCGCGCATCAACCATATGCTCATACTCCATAGTGAAGTGGGAGTTTTTCTGAAGGATTAGACGGACCCACGGTAACATGTTTGGGCCTTAGAACATAGACGCCAGTATAGTGCCTGAATTTGACATGGCCAAGCCTTTATTCTGCCTAGGGACCCATGGTCGGCCATTTGGTCACATAGTCAGTGCCCAAGAAAAAACTAAGTGTGTTTATACCATAATTTTTCTTTGGGAAATGTATAATGTTATATCTTGTTGAACCTGACAGAGGAGGTGCTATATAAATTATAAAAAATATCTACAGTATTTGGTTCCAAAGTCCCTGTACCCCTTTTCTCCTAGGCGGTACGAAATTAACCCCTTTTGCACTGACCTTCAAGAGCTGATCCTGCAATGCTACAAAGAGAACTCTGGACAGACCCTCACCTGCTCCAACATCGCCTCACTCTACTTGCAGTGTGTGAACAATGCCAAACAGGTGTGGTTTAACTCTGTTTTTTCTTTTTCATTTTTTTAAACCAGCTGGTGTGTAAGTAGCTACACAAAATTGTGTTCTTTGTACGATCCCTGTATCTGTGTGTGTCTGTACAAATGCTTGAAATCTTCCTCATTCCTGCTGTTGGAAGCCCCATGAGCAGCACGGTACTGATACCTACATATTGTCAGAGTGTGGCTTGTTTTTTTACTGATTACTGAGAGTTATGGTTCCTGGGTTTCTGCATTATCACTGCATACATTATTTATATTTTACTGTTGATACTTTTGTTAATTTAGTGTGATATTTAATAGTTCCACATATGTATGTAACAGCGGTGTCCTGCGTCTCTATTGTTGACCTGGTATATAGGGCAGCCTTAAATTTAACCCTCCTAAAATACATTAGACAGAAGTCTACATGAAACTTTCTTACAACTGTAAACTAACTTATCCTATTTCTATGGCATCATTTAATCATTGGACAGTCGTCCACTGGGCTTAACATCAGTCTGTCAGAGTAGCGGTGGGAGATTGGAGGTAAAGAATGCTGCAGTGCAGTGTTGCACTCGAAGATGACATGTGCCGCCACCATCAAAGGGAGATGATGATCATCCGACCCAGCCCGCACTGGGAAGCTTGCCCCATTCTGATTAGCCTGACAGGGAAATTGGCATGAATGGGCGGCATTCATCATTAGTCTACTTTGGGTAGCATGTTCTGCTTCTTCAGACTCCTTTTATTCAGTCTCAGTGAAATTGGTTAAATTCAGTTGGTAAAGATTTATGCATTTGTTCAGGAAAACCATGCATTGCAGTCCCATAGACAGGGAAGGACAGACATAGCAGTTGGGTACACTTAATTTACCTCTGTTTTATGACCTATGACCTTGTATGTCAGTTTAGCAATAAACTATAATTTATTGGAAAAATAAAACACAATGGAAGCAAATTAATAGAAGAAGGATGTAACCCTGCGCTGTAAATGTCTTGTTTTTTATGTTCTTCCAGAACAAGGTGACAGGAGGCTAAAGGCGCATTGGCTCTGTATACAGCAGAAGGAAAGTCACAGCAGAAACTCAACGGGGACAGCCTGAACAGACTGAGCGTTGATTCTGTGACCCTCTACCCTGAAATTCCTCATGCTACCTGCTTCTCTGTGGAAACGCTTATGATGCCCTCTGTCTACTCAAACTTCATAAGTAGCCTCTGCTGAAATGTCTCCAACAACCAGACCCTGTATACCGAAATCCCTCCCCTAGTATGTTTGTCTCTGCTGAGACAACACCTCTAACTTTTTAACCAAAGTGAAAAATGTCCTTTTCTGAAGTGGCTGTTATGTATCTGGCAGAGGAGCTCAGGTTATAAAGTGTAGAGCACAGAAACAGTCTGTCATACCAAGTGGAATTGCGTCCTTCTGCAGCAATAAAGGACCAGTCCATTCTCGGTCCCATTTGCATATTACCTTATCTTTCCCCCAGTCTCATTAATTTGTCATCTTTTACTATACACATCATGATATACAGTGTGATATTCAACATATATTATTTCAGTTTCCAAACATCACTTACCAATGTCATTTACAAATTGTAGAAATCCCAAAACCAAACAGGGAGGACGTTCAAACTCCATACACAGAGCTGGGGTAAGGATATGTCATTTTCTTAATGGCACTAATTTTCCTGAGTAAATCTCCTAAGATCAATATTTTGCAGATTTATGTATATATTGCATTTACTTAGAACAGCCAAATAACATGGTAAATTGTGGTGAAGTTTAAAATTGGGCATATGGTTTTTATCCAAGGAAAGGTGCAGATAGCTCATTACTTGCTGTATTTTGGCATCATTTTGGGTTAATTCTTTGGGCGGAAGCAAAGTTAGGCAAAGGTTTAGCACTTTTAATGTAAGAGGTGGGTGATAAAACGATAACGATAATCATTGCACTATAATTTTCCTTGATATCGATATGCCAAATGCTCCATAAAAGTTTAAGTTTGATATTATTTAAGACACAACATGCTGCTGGCTACAGGCTTTATCACAAAATTAGGTCAATTTCTCTATGACTACTTGTCAGAGCACCAAAACAGAATGCAATAGGGCAGGTAGGCAGACAACAGACTAAACCATCACAATAATAGGACAACTCACCAGGAGAGCAAGTCCAAAGCAACCTGTTCAGTAAGGGTAATTCAGCGAAATCCAAAACGAAAATCCACAGTGAAATTCAGTCCATGAGAAATCCCGATAGTAATGAGCACAGTTGGGTAATTTAGGTCCAGAGGGTAAAAGTACAGGCCAGGATTTTCTTTCAAGCAACTAGTTGAGTATAAAGAGAGACAGTCACAGAGTACTCAGCTGTTTGGTTGAAACAAAATCCTGGTCTGGACTTTTGCTCTCTGGACCTGAATTACCCTACTCTGGTAATGATCCACAGAGAATTAAGAAAAGGTATAAGGTAGGCTGCAGCTTTGCGATGGCTAAAATAACTTGCTCATCTACTATCTTGGACTTGTGAAATGCGAAATACTATTGGTACACATGGTGCTTTTGTTTCATGTGGATTGCTGGTACCAGAATGGCATGAGTGCAGAAAAGTCCAATAAAGTGAAAAGAAAGCGAATAAGGCTGCATTTACCTGTGCTACACTGTGATCAAGTAGTGGTGTGTAGTTAATTGGGCCTGGATTGTGTGCTTGTTCTCAGAAGGTTGCCAGTTTAAATCCCATTGTTACCACTGTCAAGCCCTTACACCTGATTTCACCCAGGGTTCTGGGTGCTGGGCGAATGTAAGGTAGGGCTATTCAACTCAGGCCGTCGATTCCAAATCCAGGCCTTGTTTTCAGTTCTCCCAGGTAGTTAGTTTAATAATTACTGATTCTGATTGGTCAGAGGCTTCATACCTGGCTCACAGGTGAAGGAAGGCTGGAAAATCAGCAGGGCTCGGCCCTTGAGGACCGTGAGTTGAATAGCCCTAATCTTAAGGCATTGTATGGTTCAGTAGGCTCTGTGCCTGTGATCAGAAGGTCACCAGTTTGAGCTCAGCTTCACAGTCACATATCTGTGGGCTCTTGAACAAAGCCCTTAACCCCTAGGTGCTATAAAGTGACTGACACTTCACTGTGACCCCAAGCTTGCTCTCAGCTTGTTTGTGTGTCTCATGGAGAGCAAGACTGGGTAGATAAAATTTCCCATCAGTTCTACAAAGATTAATTTTGACTCATTATCAAATGAGTTGATGATCATGATGATAAAAGCAAATTTAAAAGCAAACAATATAAAGAGAAATGGATACTAGTGGATGGGAAAATGCTCACAACAGGTTGTGACCTGCCGGCTGTCTGATATGAGGATATCATTCATTGGTTTTTCAAACATTGTGAGCAATACTAAAGCAAAGAAAAAAAAACAAGTGACTAGAAACCTGGAGATTTAATTTCCTTATTTCTGGCTGGGTACCAAAACTGCTGAAGAAAAATTGTGGATAAAATATTTTGGCATATTCATGGGTAAGCACAATAAAAATCTCATATGTATTAGTCTTCATTTATTATATATTATTTATAGTTATATTACTTTCATCATGTAAGGGTAACACTAAGCAGTTATTTTGTGCGGGTCTTGAAATAAATGAACACTATTAATTGCCCAGTTAAATATCCAACAACCTAGCCTAAATCTGACCTGCTCTGATGCGCAGTCTTACTTTAAGGCTTGTGAACAGAGAGGGGTTCCCTGTTCATCTGGTGGGTCTCCCTGAAAGCTGTTTCAACACAGATTCCTCAACAAAACTCCCTCAAGGTATCTCGGAGCTTGTCTGGTGCAAATGTTATTTGTAGTGTCCCGGGAAGGGATTGGGAGATATGAACAAAAATGTTATCACAATAAAAATGTTCATATCAGCCAATAACAATAATTATCACAAATGTCAAATCATTATTTCCTTCCAGTTTTAAGGCTGATTTTTACTCCTGCATTAAAATGAAGAAGCCAGATGGTTAATTGTAGTTAAAAACTATCCTTTATTGTTAGAACATGACAAACAATTGTCAAGCAGTAGTGATGGCCAAAATGATGCATCCTTGCTCTTTTTTCTAACCCCACTAGATGGTACTGCTGAAAAATGAGCTCAAAGCATGCCGGAAAGGAAACTAGAGGCACCATGTGGGCTTAAAGAATATTTCAAATACTTCATGAAGTGTTGTTTTGGCCATCACCACCAAACAGCATTTTCAGTGATGGGCGGTAGCGCCGCTACATGTAGCGAAGCTATTAGTTTAACTACATTTTCTAGTAGCTTGCCTGTAGCGTCACTGATTTCTGAATCAAATAACTTCCAAGTAGTTCCGTTATTTTTTGATCAAGTAGCGACGTAGCATCCATAAAAGCTACAATTTCCAGGACATGTCTGAGAAAAGCAGAGGTTTCCTCTGCAGTATGATTTTGAAATGCAACAGACAGAAATAAAGCATGATCATGTGCAACTTTGCCTCTACTGCCTGTCTAGCGAAACACGCATGCATACGGCAGCGTCATAAGATCGATACTTCAGGTTCAGTTTCTGTCCTGAATGCAGTACAGGTGCTACTTCCGATTGCCATTCCCGGCTGTCACGTGACTCAGCGGTGCCAGGCAAGCCAACAGGCAAGCAGTGCTCGAAGTGGAGAAATAAAAGTGTCGATAATGTATGGACCGTAAGAACGGCGGCGGGGGTGTTGGGAACAACAGAAGCGCCTTAACAACACCGTCGGTATTGCGCGCGGTGCCCCGCCACTCTCGCGTAACGCTTGTCTCTGAGTAGCAGAGTACTGGCAACTTGTGAGAAGAGGCGGTACGGTAAGGATTAAGATATAGCAGTGCCGGTACTGCTTAATATTTATTACGTATATGATCCCGCATTTGTGCTTGCTACACCCCGGCATATGCCTCCTCTTTTACCCCGACCTGCAGAACTGCCGTAAACATGGAAATGAGTTGGGCTGTGAGTGTGCGGTCGATTACTTTTCCTCAAAGACCCAGATGTCTGTCACACTAGATTGAAATTGAATTTCTAGACAGCATTTATTCTACCTCGAAAAATTCAATCTCGAGTTATGCGTGTCACACTAGATTGAAATTGAATTTTCAAACTGAATTTTTCGAGGTAGGATAAATGCTATCTCTCTACTTACTGGAATTCAGATCCAAATTATTAAATTCAGATTTTAGTGGCACAAATATCAGCCCATATTAGTGGTTCGTCCTGGGTTTTAACTAATTAATAAATAAAAAACACTTAAAAGTAATGAAAATGAATCCAGCTTTATCAATTTGATCATGCATCCAGCTTAATTATTAAAAAGTATAGATACAACACAGGGGTCCCAGCAAGGGCAGCCTGTGAAAGATTGTTTAGCGTAGGAAAGGAAGTTCAGAATATTTTCAGACCAAAGAGAAACCGCCTTTCTGATGCAGCTTTTGAAAAGCTTCTCTTGTGCCATGTAAACAAACACTTAGAAAAATAAGAGCCCAGCCATGCACCATTTCCCCTCTCCCCCTCGCCTTCCATCCAATTCCCCCAGCACTAAAACATGTAATTCAGGACTTTGATTCTCATTTCAGTTTGGACTAGTTCATTTGCTATTGTCTCAGTGATCACTTTCTGAGCCATGTTTATGTAATCAAACCACATAACATTTCAGAATGTCTCTCACCTATATGTAGCCAACCTCTGTGTTTATAAGCTTTAGAGCTCAAAAGTCTTGGCTAGAAATGTCTATAATGTGATTTTTTACAATTTCTCAGCATGTCTGAAAATAGGTTTTTGAAAAACATATGTTTAACCCTCTGGGGTCTGAGGCCTCTCAGCCACTTTCAGGGTAGTCTGACATGCCTTGATATTTAAAAATATTTCACCAATATAAAAAACATTTCTCCCAAAGTGTTACATGTTCTTTTATTCAGCACAAACGCAGCATCAATAATCTGAGACCATTTACAATGTTGTTATTCTACTTTTTGTTAAAAATCAACTGTGTGTGCAGCATCATAAACCAAAATATCTCACTTCTCCAGTAAAGGGATAAACTATAGTGATCCTGTAGTGAGCATGTAGCCTGTCTCTGGAAACCCAGAGCAGAATACCGTAAGCAGGTTACCAGCCCATTGGGGGTCACACACACAATTACACATTATATGCAAATCAGAAATGCTGATTCACCTATGCAAATGTTTTGGGCTGCAGGGAGACATCAGAGTATCAGGAGGAAGCCCACACACAGAAAGCAAGGATAGTATTCAAACCCCCAACTTCTTGAGCAACAATACAACCCACTGTGACACTGGACCATAATTTATATTATTCCAAATAATGAGCCAAATCCGACATTTATGGCCATTACTTCTTTTATGAACATCCCAGGGCAGCAATAATAAAATCTCATCAATTTCATATGAAATACGTGGTAGTCCACGGGGATCTTAGATTAAAGATGCAAAGCGCACACACAGTAAAGTAAGACAGACAACAACAAGGTAACATATACTTTTACTGTCGTAAATAAAAATATTGATGCAAGAAATTTGTTTGTAGTTCCTCTGTATAAAACACAAATAACATAAGACATGTTTTGGAGGGGAAGGCATTGAGTGCTTCGAGGTGTTAGCTTTGCAATTTGTGTTTTTAGGTAAAGCTCTGTAGGGCGGTCAGCAAACTTCCAATGAGGACATTGGCTCCACTTCTTCTTGTGATGTGTGTATACTCCTGCACAGCAATAAAGAGAAGCACAGGGAGACAGTTGGCAAACAAAATATAACAGTACTGATATTTTGATTATTTTCAGTTATCTAGATAGACCTGGTTCATTTACATCCTGACCTGGCCACAAAATCGTGGAAGTCATGAAGTATGACCTTAAATGTACTTTGAAATGAAGAATGTACTGAAATGCATCTGGAGAGCCCTGATTCATATCCTGAATTACTGCAGTGAGAAAATGTCCAGGTGTAGGATATAGGTGGCTGGAGCCATCAAGTGTTAGGAGAGGCGGCTTTCAATCTCTTTTTTTAGATAAAATAAGCAACCGCTAAAATAGAAAGCTGCTTAAAAAAAGCAGCTTCAGTGTTAAGAGAGATATTTAAAATATGCATAAAAACAAACCTATTTCTCACCTTTGTTTCGTCAGGTCAACTCGAATGAGAACTGTGAGCATGAGCAAGGAAAGAAGAGCCAGACCAATCCAAATGTAGATTCCTGAGGAGGATCCATGGGAACAGAATCAACTCTGATCTAATGTAAATTTCATGCTCTGTTTATTAGTGGCACTCTCATATTGTCCAGTATGATGCGTGTTGATTCATTTTGTATAACCATACATATAGTGCCAGCCAGGCGAATCACAATAACAAACAATTGTGATATTATACGTTATTTCTAACGTTACTTAACAAAAACGAAACAAGCAAAGATATTGCTGCAAATCATTTAGACAACAATAGTGCTTCGGGCTGACGACCAGGACCTCTTGTCAGCGATTAAATACCAAAATGATTTACTGATGTAATGCATTTGTAGTCCAGTCATACTTTAGAGTTCTATTTTAACTGCCTAAACAAAATGATACGCAAGTCTGATTTTATTAATTAGGATTTTTATCTATGACCCAGCTGATTACCAAGAGGTAAATAAAAGTTAAATAAAAAAATAATGTAATGAATATGTATATGTATGTATGTGTGTGTATATATATATATATTAGGTACTCATCATAGAAGTGAGGAGCCGGGGTGGAGCTAAAGGCAATGTGGCCCCCACCCTTACCTGGAAGTAGAGAACCCTCCCAAATATTAAATACACACAAAGCTCCATTACTATAGTTTCAGCTAAGTTCTTAGGAGCTAGAATATACAATGTACAATGTGTGTGTGTGTGTGTGTGTGT
>JABFEA020000067.1:31483228-31495174 GCA_019775915.2 Cyphomyrus plagiostoma
TGTCAAATATGTACTTACTCTCTTCTTGGGAGAGCCTATTCAATTGTCCCACATTACCTGAAACATACTGTCCCACTGCCAGGAAATAAACGTGTCTTAGCTTAACTGTCCCACATTACCTGATGTCCCACAATACCTGAATTCACCCCTAAGTAAGTAGACCGTGCGTTCATACCGCCTGTGGCGAGAGCGTCAAAGTGGCCGGAAGTCATTCATTTTCAATCTGAGTCGGCGCGAGTAGCGGCGTGGCGCGTCTTGGACGGCGAGAGCGTCAAGGATTATTTTATCAAAACAAGATTATTTTGTCCAAGACATTCGACAAATGGATTCAACAAAGTGTCAGAAATATCTTTCCAGTAAATCAGTCCCTTCTTGCGACTGAACGCGACTGTATTTGCATAGTTGCGTATTGTCGAGAAGAAAAGCATTACTATAGCGTTTTAATGACAAAGTTAGCGTCACACTTGTGACGAATTACAGGAGGTTGTGAATGATAACGTAAGGTTCGATTGTAAAATGGCACAATAAACAAATAATCTGAGTTTTTTAGTTGCCTTTTTTTAAAGAAAATGAATTTACAGCGAGCGGTCGCTTCTGCTGCGCTGGAGAAGCGACTTTTCCTTTAAATAGAGTGATGTCATCAGGGGAGACAATCGGTGGCAGAGGGGGGCAGTTTAGAGCACAACACCTGGATCTGACATTGATAAAAAAAAGCAATATTTTGTAATGTAGTTACATTGACACCGTGCCTATGTTATTTCCAGTCCTCCATCGCTTGGGGCGCTAAAGAAAACGACGGACCATCGGCTGACACCTTTTCAAGCCGCCCGTATGGTGGGCTTTCTGTTCGTAACGGGGTGTGGAATTGTTGTGTTTGTATCGTATATGCGTTTTCCTGTTCCTGTTGTGTCGAGCATCTCTGTTTTCTTATATATATGTTATTTTAGACATATTTTTTTGCGCCGGTGCGTTTGCTTACTCCAGTAGTTGGCAGGTAGTTTAGCCCTGGTTGAGCGCGCGCTGGAGATTACTAGGTAGGTGTTGCGTTCTTGCGGTGACACTAAAAGTTCACGTTATCTAAGATTTAATGTGTTTGTGCTCGTTTATTTGAAGGCCTCCTATTAGCTATTTCTTGTTTAGAAACTGCTGAAAGCACCCTTGTTTTTATTATCATGTAAGTGGTTCTAAATCCATTTTCAAATTACTTGACTTCAGATGTTATTCTGTTATTTATACTACAGGGGCGCTATTCAGAGAAACACTTACCAAATGGCGATATACTGACTAAAATCTGTCTGGTGTCATCTGAGATCGCCGAAATCATGTCATTATACGATGACTTGGGCGTAGAAACCAGTGACACTAAGACTGAAGGCTGGTCCAAGAACTTCAAACTGCTGCAGTCCCAGCTGCAGGTGAAGAAGGCCGCTAACACGCAAGCTAAGGTATGGTGTCGGGTAATTTCTCTTCCTACCCATCATTGTTATAGTTCGCTAAACAGTATTAGTCCAGCTTTTGTAGCATTCAGAATGTATAACCTTTGTCATAAGTATACGATCCTGTGAATTTGAGTGAAACCTGTTTTAGTTCTTGTTCAACTGTAATTCTTAATGAATCTGTTATTCTTCAACAGAGTTTTATGCCACTGTTTTTTTTTTTTAACTAAAATGCATTCACAATACTTATAAAAATCTGTAATCATAAATCATATTATGGGTAAAAATAAAAGTTAATAAGTAAAAATTGTATGCAGTCCGTCAGGGTAAATATGACTTTTTTATACTGACAAGTTATCATAATTTAAAGCAGGGTTATACATACCTAGAAGAATGGGATGGGGGGGGTGAGGTTAATCATGGATAATGGCATAATTGACAAAAACTGCATAGTTTAATAACTTTCAGAGGAATGCTTTTGTTCACTTTTAATGCTAGAGTCAGCGTACAAAGCAGAGCACTGTTCTTGCCCCGGTGATTGATTTAAAGAGAGTCAGCTCCAGTGATGATAGGCAGATTTCAGATCTTCCACCCCACCTGGCCTCTGGGATAAAGGTATGATGCATTTCACTACAGTATGCATTGATTTGGACTGGAGAACACTCACACTAGGCTGCATCACCAGATGGAAATGGTGATTTTTTTTAAATTTTTTTTGGTGTGTCTGTCCTCTATAGGAGCCTGTGCCAGGAAGTTTTCCCATGGGCGATGTGCTGATGCCTCTGGCTGATGAGTATGACCCAATGTTCCCTAATGAGTATGAGAAGGTGCTGAAGAGGCATCGGGAAGAGAGGCAGCGCCAGCGAGAGCAGGAGAGGCAGAAGGAGATTGAGGAGAGGGAGAAGCATGGGTGATTCTGACTGCTTACATTTTCTGATGGAGTCTGCTCATAAGAGAGCACAGATGTGACCTGGAGTTTTCAGCAGCCAAATGTACTGATTCAAATGCATGGAGTCAGTGTTGCTCAGAGGGTTGCATGAGTAGGGCTGGATACCAAACTTTGGTACTTCTGTGGTGGTGACTGAAATGCTCAAATCCTATTGAGGATCAAAAAGTTCATTTTGTTTCGGTGCCAAATTCCGATACCCAAACAGTAAATCTCAGCGTCTGTGAACCAAAGCATGTAAGCGGAGTGGGGCGGTCAGAATTTCTGCTCCTCGATCACGAGGCTGTTGGCTCCGCCCGCTCTTACGCTCTAATTCGCACTAAGCCGCTCTGCTCAACACTGCTCCTCGCACCACTAAAATTTTCCCCCGCTCCAGTCAAATCGCTCCACGCTCGCTCCAATTTAAAAGAGGAACAAATCTGTATGCCTAACAAATGTCATGTTAAGCTGTAATAAGGCTTCAGCCTTATATCATATACATAGGCTTAAAAATAAAGGAATCAGTGGCCTTAATACCCTAAAGAATATACAGGCTAAGCAACCACATTTTAAATTCCTCAATTTTTTTCTGTTGATGCTGCAGTGTCTCTCTATAAAATAAAATTTCACTGACAGCATTACGTGAAATAAAAAAAATCTATTAGACCTACTTTGAATGACAAAACAAATTTATTTGATTACGAATATTTACTTTATAGGCTTTTATACTTCAATTTACTTTATAGACTTGATGCTACATCCATATAAAACTCGCTCGCGTTTTGCTTTGGCTTCCGTCCGTTTGCCTAGCACACACTCATGTTTCTGAGAAAAGTGATTCCAAAGAGAATCTTTACTCTCTGAAACAGTTTCACCACATTGTTGTACTTGCTCTACATTATTGTCATCTATACGTTTGATAAGAATTGTACACTTGTATGATTTATCAGTTTCCTTTGTGAAATACTTTGCGAATTTGTGTAACAGTCTTGATAAGATAGGTAGGTAGATTTTGGCACGCCTCAGAATTGTAGTGTGAGCGGTATCGGAGCGAAATTGGAGTGAGACACAGCGACCGCTCCAGCCTTAATTAAAAAACCGCTCCACGCTCTGACCAAATTCCGCCCACTCCGCTCCTCGCTCACGCTCCACTCCGCTCCGCTCACATACTCTGCTGTGAACATAACACAAACATGGAGGCCTGAGGGGGAAAAAAAAAAACGCATGCCCAGAGAAAAGCCTGTGAGCTGACTCTGGTGTGTTTTATTGTTTTTGTTTGTTGTGTAGTGTAAAAGATTCCTACGAAATCTTAAGTGTGGCCCCACCCGGGTTCCAGGCTGCGACAATTTAGTTGCATCTTTGGAGACAGTGCAACTAAATTTTATAACTAGGTGCACCAGTATGACTTGCAAATATACCCCTCATTTATGGCCAAATATGCCCTCCATATTGTGCCAGATCGCATCGTCGAATATTATGTGAAACACTCGGAGAGAGCGACAACTGGTGTGCACTACTGTGGAGATTCTTAGTGATAAACTTGCTGATTGCTTGACCACAAGCATCTGCACTAACATGGAAGTTATGCGGAAAGTACAGAAAAAAGACAGAGTGGCAGCACTCAGCAGCGGGATAACATTACATCATTTTTTTATTCTATGGAAAATGAAAGGTCGATCTGCTGGCCAGATTTATTTATGAATTACAAACATTTTGCAGGTTGTGTAAGTAATATCAGGGCTGTCAAGTGTCACACACTGATCGTGAGACGCACGCATTTCAACAGTTTACATGCCATATCTTGTATTTCTCACACTGAGAAGTAAGGGATAACGCCCACCAAGGTGTCCTGCTATATAGAATTAACCCGATGTGGCATACAGAGTGGAGTGTTCCTCCGAGTTCATAGCTGTCTGCAGATAAGGTGGAAGTGGCAGAGCAAAATCCAATAAATGCGGTAGGTAGGGCCCTAAAGTATTAAACGTGAGACAGATGCCCTGCCCCTAACAGATGTAATCGCACTCCAAACTTTTGAGGAAACTTGAGAGCCTTGGTAAAATGTAAATAAAAGGCTGTGTCCTGTTGTGATTATGATCAACCCCCCTAACCTACAAATGACTAACAAAACAACTTTTTCAAATAAAATATTAGTGCTGTAACCATTATTGTATTCTTGTTGTTGCTGAAATTAATTTAAATCGAAAAAATAATTGTTCAGGAAGTGGTATCAAAATCAAGGTATTGTTCTGGTACTGGCATTGAAAATTTCTGAATGATGCCCAGTCCTATGCATGAGGTGTTAGACAAATGCACATGCATGCTGCGTCACTGATGTGCTCTTTGTCACATATGTCCAGGAAACGTAAGGACTGGCCCGAGAGTGGAGCTCCCACTGGATTCTCCCGGTTTCCAGCTGAGGGAGACTCGGATGAAGAGGACGAGTATGAGAAGGAAAAGAGGAAAAGGAGTGAGTATTCACACTGCTGAGGTGGCAGGGCACAGCAGGGACAAGGGGGTGTGCCTGAAGGATATGGTAACTTGGACTGGCATCCTTTCACTGTAGTATCATAAACAGCATTGTGATCACTCACAGTACTGCTGTGTCCTAGTCTAGGCTAACGGCTATAAATGTATTCTGAGTAGTGGTGGGCAGTATAGCGATGTATTGTCGTAACTGTTTGCAGTTGTATCCACGATACATATTTCCGAAGAATCGCAAAAATTGCAATGCAGCACTCCATTCACTTTTATTTTGCAGATGTATATCACTTTTGCAAAAGCATGTTAAGCAAATGGCACATTACAAACATACATGCTGTCAAGGAGTCGACTGGATAGGTGCGGCTAAGTTGAGCTTCTGATGGATGCCCTGTCACTAGTGACCTACTTAACACTATTATCAAATTTGATGATGATGAAAACCCTTTATTGCTATTGCAATTCACCATGTCACTAGTCACAAGTACCAGTGAAAAGCAGGCCATCAACCCGACCATACATATACACATATCACATTATAGGGGACAGACAGGTCAGGAAGACGGGGGATTATAGGAAAATCAGAGAAAACCGGATTACATGAGGAGAGAGGAGGAGAATAAAAAAAAAAAACAGCCCCCAGACTGTACTCCAGTAGGGGGAGCAATTTAGGAACAGAAAAAAATACCTCAGCAACATAAGCACATGGGCACTACCCCTTACTACATAAAAAAGGGGAGGAACGAGTAGGTGGAGATAGCCAGCCCAGCAAACAGACATCCGGTCCTGCAGCCAAATCCAGCGCCGGTCAACAGACCCGCCTGTTCATGTGGGGGGTATGAAGCGGCATAGGCATGGAATGGGGGGAGGGTGTCCTTGGGATTGGGGGGAGATCCATGATTTTCTTAGTTTTGAAGAGCAGGGCTGCGAGAGTCTCTCAAGTAAAGACAGTAAGACGGTAGACTAGACGAGACGAGAGGAGCAAAGCAGGGAAGATAAGAGCAGGGAGAGGGAGAGAAGTGCATCCACCTCCGCTGAGAGCCAAGCAAGATATAGGCAAAACAAACAGATAAGCATTACTCACGAGATGCCTGTGTGTTCTGAGGCTGCAACAATAATCCAACAAAAACAAATTGTTGTGAAACAAACCATTTTCAGCTTGCATAACGTCTCAGTGCAGTCTTCGTATTTCGCTATTTGGTCATTTTCACGGCTCATTGGATCTTAATTTAGTGACTAGATCTTCAACTAAAAACTATTGATCTTTATATGGTTTGCTAACTTGGTTAGAATATGATCAAACAAACTTCGTGTCATTAGACTGCTTAAAATGTTGCACTTGGTCATATGGTAAACAACACACGGTCAGGGGCCTAGCACTAAATATTGGACCTGGACAAGTGAAAGAAACTTGACAGCAGTCATCTGTGCTGTTCAACAAACAGAATGTGCAGCATGGCTGATGAAGATGAATTGGTTCCATTTGTTCCAGAAAAGGTTCTACTTTGATAGTGCGGAGTGGTTTATATTCTGTGTGAAATTCGAGGTGGGTGGGTCAGGTCAGGTTGTGGAGCCGGCCCTGGTGCAGTGCTTTGCCGCACCCATCACATGATGAAATACCTCGGGATCCCAGCTGGTGACAAACGGCAAGCAGACATACGGTCCAGCCTGACCCTCTGGAAATGGCCATCCATCTGTCTCAGCCACGTGTTACATGGGCACCCCCTTGGCCTGGTCCAGCTGCTCAAGTCCTCAGCAATGAGGATCCTGCAAGCTGGATCACCCTTAGGGAATCATGCGTTTTTATCTGTACATTAACAAGCACTGTGTCTGCATGCCAACTCTTGGCAGTGGTCAACCGCGTGCAGTAGGTGAGCCATTTCAGACCAAATGTTCCTGGGCTTCTGTGAATGGAAAGTAAGAATAAATTTGAACACCCCAAATGCAGATCTGTGATCAGTGTGCATGTGGAGTCTACCTCTAGCATCTTAAAGAGACTACCTAATTGCACATGGTGTGCTTTGGTGTGAGTCACCTAGTCATCTACAGAGATAATCAGGTGGTGTTTCAGATATTTCTGTCTTTGCATTTTCCTTTTTTTGATCATGGCATACTTTCAGTAGAAAGATTTTCAGGAAGCTATTATTGGCCTGCCTTGCAATAGCCCATGTAATGTCATCAAAAAAATCCCCCATCTATTTGTGTGGTATGCATTTTAAAAGTTTGCATTGTTTTTCTATGTGGTTCAGCAGGCAGTGTGGTTCAGCAGGTTAGGATCCTGTTGTCATTATCACATCTCACCAGTTTTTGTGTGTGTATGTGGCCTGTGATGGACCGATGTCCGGTTCCCCTGCCTTGCGACCCCACGTCCCCCTAGGCTTGAACTGTGTAAGCGTTTGAAAAAGGATAAACCACTAAAGTGACGCTGTTTCCCTAAAGAATTGCAAAACTGTACATTTTTGTCCAGTATGGAATTTAGAGTGCTATTGTTAATGGTGCTGTCATGCCCCTCTATGGACGATGCATGCTAAATTCCCTTTTTTTTCCCTCTAAGGTATGGGGGGGGCAGCAATTGCCCCACCAACATCCCTGGTAGAGAAGGACCGGGAATGTAAGTATGAGGTATAAGGGTGAAGCCATCAGGAAGAGGAATATCTCTTTGTTAACAAATTATAGCGAACAGACAGAGAAACATCACTTTGGTAACAATAGTAATGTAATGATTCTGCCCTGCTGCTCACCCCTCAGTAATATTGTTTATTTGTTGACATTTCTGTGCTCCAGTGCCAGCCACTGCATACCCCTATGATGATGAGGCTCGTCAGCGTGGCCTCTCGTCGAAGGCAGCGATCCCTCCACCCATTTATGAAGACTTAGACCGCCCCCACTCTCCCCCTGGACCCAGCAGCTCCTTCCTGGCCAACATGGGGTCAGTCTGACATTTGTGCACACTTGTACATGCACATAATTGTGAGACCTAATTTTAATCCTATGTCTGTTCAGCGGGACTGTTGCGCATAAGATCATGCAGAAATATGGCTTCCGTGAGGGTCAGGGCCTGGGCAAGCATGAGCAGGGCCTCAGCACCGCCCTCTCTGTGGAGAAGACCAGCAAGAGAGGTGGCAAGATCATCATTGGAGACCTGGTAGAGAAAGGTACCATGGAGCATGCTGCAGACAAGCACTTACAAGCACTTTTACCCAGCATCTTTGTCTGGGGGAGCCAAGTTGTTACTGTAGGAACTGTAGTAACTCCTATTTCTGTGTATCCGTCCTCCATCTGCAGGTTCTACTCTACCTGGAGCTGAGACGCCCGGCTGGACGGTGGCAACAGCAGGTCAGCCTCTGTGTTTGTTCTTATACCTGTGTGTTTGTGTTTGACCATTTACTTCATTAGGTTTCTTCTCAATTTGCATATTGTACAACCAAGCAAAGTTGCATAAATGTTGAATGAGAGTGGAATTGAAAGTACACTGCTCAAAAAAATTAAAGGAACACTTTGAAGACGCATCAGAGCGCAACGGGGGAAAAAAAATCACGCTGGATATTTTTACTGATATGGACGGGGTAATGTTTTGGGACTGGAAGGATGCCGCATGATTTGATGGAAATGAAGCTACAGAGGGCTGAATTCAAAGACACCCCGAAAATGAAAATGAAATGAATGATTATGCGACAGGCTAGTCCATTTTGCCGAAATTTCATTGCAGCAACTCAAAATCGTATTCAATAGTTTGTATAGCCCCCGTGTGCTTGTATGCATGACTGACAATGTCGGGGCATGCTCCTAATGGAATGGCACATGGTGTCCAGGGGGGATCTCCTTCCAGATCTGGACCAGAGCATCACTGAGCTGGACAATCTGAGGTGCAAACTGGTGGTGTTGGATGGGCCGAAAAAATGTCCCAGAAGTGTTCTATTGCATTTAGGTCAGGAGAGCGTGGGGGCCAGTCAATGTTATCAATTTCTTCCTCCTCCAGGAACTACCTGCACCCTCTCGCCACATGAGGCCGGGCATTGTCGTGCACCAGGAGGAACCCAGGACCCACTACACCAGAGTAGGGTCTGACAATGGGTCGAAGGATTTCGTCCTGATACTTAATGGCAGTCAAGGTGCTGTTATCTAGCCTATATCGGTCTATGCATCTCTCCATGGATATGCCTCCCCAGACCATCACTGACCCACCACCAAACCGGCCATGCTGGCAGCATAACATTCTCCATGGCTTCTCCAGACCGTTTCACTTCTGTACATTGTGCTTGGGGTGAACCTGCTCTGATCTATGAAAACTACAAGACTGTCATTTCTGGTATTCTATAGCAAATGCCCTTAGGCCAGCCTTATGATGTCTGTTTCTGATTGTTTGCTCAGAGACATGCACACCAGTGGCCTGCTGGAGATCATTCTGGCAGTCCTGTTCCTCCTTGCACAAAGGAGGAGATACTGGTCCTACTTATGGGTTAAGGACCTTCTACGGCCTTGTCCAGCTCTCTTAGAGTAACTGCCTGTCTCCTTGATGCCCGTCTCCTGACTGCTGGGAGACACAGCAAACCTTCTGGCAGTGGCACGTATTAAAGAGCCATCCTGGAGGAGTTGGATTCCCTGTATAAGCTCTGTAGGGTCCGGGTATCGCCTCATGCTACCAAACATGACATGGACTATAGCCAAAAGCAAAACTAGTGAGATGAGGAGGGAAAGATGTCAGTGGCCTCCACCCGTTAAACCATTCCTGTTTTGGGGGTCGTCTCATTGTTGCCCCTCTAATGCACCTGTTGTTAATTTCATTAATCAACCCCCTCTGCTACGTACTAGATCTATATCCCAGAAATTTAATTGACTTGATGCTATACTCTGATTAAAAAGTGTTCCTTTAATTTTTTTGAGCAATGTATACTTAAGACAGGTGTTAATTTTTTAACCTGTGTGGAAATTATCATCCCATAACTTTTAGGATCACTAAAGATACTTAGGAGCTTAGTTGCCTTTTGCATTAGCTTCAGTGGTTAGAAGAGAATACTACAGTATTTATTAAAGACAAGAGCTTTAGTTTTTGACTCGTGTTTCCTGGAGGATGCTACCATAATGTTGGTGTGGGAATCTGCCAGCCAGGGGCAGCACTGGACAGCTATGAAAACTGGCAGTACTTAAGCTGCCCTTTGTGTCGGTAGCTTTGGCAGCCCTTTTCGGGTTTTGTTTCAGCTGATGTCTTAGCTATTGTGCTACAGAGCCTTGCAATTGAGAAGCTGCATTTTCCTTTCATGGGTCTCCTCACCTCATCTTCTGAAAAGCTGTGAGACCGCAGCACCAACCACTCAGTCGCCATGTTCTTAATGCAGACAGATGTCATCGTCTCGCTGTGTATCTTTGTGTATTTTTCAACAATGAGCTGTACCCTGCTGCCAGCTCATGCCTTGTGCACCATGTCTCTTCCATCACAGCTGATATGTCTAAAAAGCCAGAATCAAACCCACTGACGGAGATTCTCAAATGCCCAACCAAAGTGGTCCTACTGCGGGTGAGTTCTTCTGTAAACCAGTGGTTGTGCTTTTTACCTAACATCTTAGGCATAAACAGAAAGCATAGACCATATTAAAAAAATATTAGTGTTTACAAGATTTTATTTAGACCAGTGTGTGTGTTTAAAACATTTCTTTTGTGATAGAACATGGTGGGAAGAGGAGAGGTGGATGAAGACCTCGAAGCAGAGACAAAAGAGGAGTGTGAGAAATATGGCAAAGTTGTCAAGTGTGTCATCTTTGAGGTAATATCTCGGGAATGTGATCGAGTCTGTGTGAGAGCATGTGTGGAAATTCTGATGAAGTGTCTTCCCTGACAGATCTCAGATGTGTCTGACGATGAGGCAGTCAGAATATTCCTGGAGTTTGAGCGGGTGGAGTCTGCCATCAAAGGTGAGCGGAGCTTCGAACCATTGTGTTTTATGGATCTGCTGGGCACAGCCACAGAGGATGTGATTTTGTTGAAATGCTTGCATGCGGTCCTCTCCTGCAGTGCCCCTCATTGGGTCATTCAGTTGACCTGTATCAGCAACATCAGGGAAGCTGAGCAGGATGTTGATCAGACTCCTAACTTTGTTGGCACCCTTGCGGCTTCTTATCATTTCCTGTCATCTCTCACAGGCTCTGTGGTCAGAGTGCATGCATCTGTGGAATGTTTTCTATCTGCAACGTCCATTTAAGCTCATCTAACCCTCAGGCATGGTCATGTGGATATTCTGCATTTTGTATGGCAAAAATGAGAGTACCATCTGGGTGAATAAATGCCTACAAATTGTGAAACTGTTTTAGCGGTTATTGAAATGATTCTTTGCTAGTTTTCTCTAATAACCAGAATAGGATTGGAAAATTAAGAGGATTTAGAACCATTGGACGGTAGTGGTTAAATTCAATGTTAATTTTAGTGTCAGAAAAGCAAAGTCGAAATTAAAAGTATACAATGTTAGGAGGGCTAACTTTAATGGTATGAGACGGAAACTAGAAACTGTAAACTGGACAGAGTTAAATAGCAAAACAGTTGAAGAGGCATGGGAATTTTTTAAAAGCACATTGTTGCAAGTGCAAAAGGACGTTATACCTGTTTCCAGCAAAATCAAATCTAGGAAACGACAACTAAGTTGGTTGGTTGCTACCAAACATGACATGGACGGTAGCCAAAACTAATGATTTTAAAAGTTAAGCAGCCGTATATAAGTCTACAGGTAGAGTTAAAAAAAAATAGCATTAGACTGTCCAAGAGGGATGTAGAAAGAAAAATTGCATTGGAAGCTAAGGATGACAATAAGTTTCTTCCAATACTTTAACTCCAAAAGAGCTCTAAAAGCTAAAATCATTAATTTGCAGGATAGTAAGGGCCTTATAATTGGAAATGAAATTGATATACTGAATGAGTTTAATGACTATTTTTCATGGGTGTTCACAGTACCGAACACAAGTAACTTACCACCAATTTGTACGAATACAGCGTTGTCTATGACCAATATATGTATCGCTGTGGCACTATGTAACTGTGGTAAATGTGGTACTAAGCCTGGCTAAACTCAAAATAAACAAATCGCAGGGTCCTGATGGCATCTTACCTATAGTTTTAAAA
>JABFEA020000067.1:31506892-31518854 GCA_019775915.2 Cyphomyrus plagiostoma
TGTACCTGTGCAGTCTATCCACTGAGTTTTCAGTAAGCATTGCTTCAGCACTGATGGGCATAGTGTACCTGTGCAGTCTATCCACTGAGTTTTCAGTAAGCATTGCTTCAGCACTGATGGGCATAGTGTACCTGTGCAGTACACCCGCTGAGTTTTAAGGAGGCATTACTGCTGGAAACTGATGTTCTTGGTGTGTCTGAACAGACCACCCGGTGCATGTTCAGTAAGCATTACTGCTGAACACTGATGAGCATAGTATGCCTGTGCAGTCTATCCACTGAGTGTTCAGTAGCGTTACTGCGCACTGATGTGCTATGGGTGAGGGACATAGTGAACACTAATGTACTTTTTGCAGGGCTCCAGACTAACCTTTCCAGTGGTAGCACTGCTACTACTAGCTTTCTCAGTTGGTCATACCAGCTTTTGTGCAGCTACTGTTCTTGTTACTGCTACTTGTAAAATATTTTAATCTAAACATTAGCTTTAATAATCTGCCTCTCATGGTCGCTTCTTGTCTGTCGGTGAACTCTCTTTGGCTCTCCCTCTCCACCAGTCTCCTACTCATTTATTTAATTTCATTTTGATAATCAACTATAGACTGCTTCTTTTTTTTAGCACCACAGTTTTACACAATTCAGCATAAGTGTACGTATATGTACATACTCCCGGGTCCAGGTAAGTACAGACCGATTCAACAAGAAAAAAAGATGCATTGAACCGAAGAAGAAAAACTCAATCATAATTTGTTAATACAGTACCTGTGCAGGAGCAAAACATCCTAATAAATATAATAGGCTGGCACAGATGCGTCCAAGTGAAATTTTAAATCACTCACTCTCGATAAAAAGTAGCAGTCTAGAGCCTTCAGTTCTTTGTGCTGTGAGTTTGAGTTGAGTGTGCAGTCCATCTGGTCTGTGTTCAGTACTGTTACTGAGCACTGGTGGGAATAGTGTGTCTGTGCAATCAGTCTGGTGAATGCTCAGTAGTGTTACTGAGCACTATTGGGAATAGTGTGTTTATGCAATCCATCTGGTAAGTGTTTATAAGCATTACTGCTGAACACTGATTGGAAGAGTGTGCATTTGTAGTCCATCTGGAGAATGTTTAATAAGCATTTCTGAACACTGTTGTGCTAGTTGCATGTGCTCTGAGTAATGCTGTGCTTGCTGGTTTCACAGGGCTCAGCTGAACGTGTGCCTCCGTGTCATTATCAAGCACGACTTCCCTGGCCGCTGGACTGGTGTTGTGGACAAGATCCGGTTGTACCTGTACTCTCAGAACAGCACCAGCTGGTATGGCAGCCTGCTGGCTCTCTACCAGCTGGTCAAGACCTACGAGTGAGTGTCCTGCTCAGCCACCCACAGAGGAAGCACAGTGATATGCAGCGTCAGATTTACATTTAATCTAATACTTATTATTATTGAATGATAAATGAATGACTTGAGTCTTGCTGCCTTTTCTTTTTACTCTACACAGAAATGTGGACCTACAGCTTCTACAGTGATATATTTAGTAAGCTTTGCTCTTCAGTGATCAGGAGTAGGGGAGCAAGTACTCAGCTGTCTGTGTAGTAAGTGGTGTATTCATGTGCCCTGTCTCCTAGATACAGGAAGGCAGAGGAGAGAGCTCCCCTCCTCGCGGCCATGCAGATCTTCCTGCCCCGAATTCAGCAGCAAATCACTCAGCTGCTGCCGGACGCCACTGTTTTTTCTGTGCTGATCCAAAAGCAGATTCTTAAAATCTTCCATGCACTGGTGCAGGTGAGAGTATGTAAAAGTATCTGGAGGACAGCCTAGCTTATTTCATGTTAAGGGGATGAAACCCTCTTGGTATAAATTGTCATGTGTTGCATTACTCCATTGTTTAATAGAATATAGGTGTAAGAAATTGAGCATGCTGACATCTGTGATTTCTTTCTTGAAAAGTACTCATTGCCACTGAACCTGGTGAACAACACAGTTCTGACCCAGTGGATGGAGGTGCTCAGGGCCATCTTGGATCGAGATATCCCTCCTGTAAGAGCAAGCTCTGTAATACCTGTATAACTAAACTAGTATTGCGTATTCTGTAACGTGAATGATTTCCATAAGAGACAAAATAAGGGATAGGGATAAAATTCAAGTCAGGAATGGCTCATATAGGTTATCCTTGGCAGAGCTGTAACTGCAGGCATTATTGTTGGTGTTATTCCTGACTAAGGGCTGCTAGTGTACACATTACAGTAGGTATCATTCCTATGACTGTCCTGTGTACGTCGTTTCAGGAGACGCTGGAGGTTGATGAGGATGATCGGCCGGAGCTCATTTGGTGGAAGTGTAAAAAATGGGCATTACACATCATTAACAGGCTGTTTGAGAGGTAAACTGCCTGGAGGGTGGAGGTCTTGAGGGATTAATTTGAGTTTGCTAATAAAGTATCACCAAACTTCATATAAAACCCATTGTAGGTATGGAAGTCCAGGCAATGTGACCAAGGAGTACTTTGAGTTTGCAGACTTCTTTCTGAAGACGTATGCTGTAGGGATCCAGCAGGTATGAATAACCAGCTGTGTGCTTGTGTGTGCGTGCATGGAAAATGTGTGGTATCTTCATACAGGTATAGGAATGTAAATGTTTAGGGTTCAGATATCAGTGACTTACTGATATCTGTAGTTTAGAGTGAGTTGCATATTAGAGTGAGAAAAAAATTGTGATATTTTAAAATGATCTGTATTACATTGATTAGGAAAAAGTATGCTCTTTTATTTCAGATTTTTTTTTATATACATGATTCACTATGAAGTGTCTTTGATGGAGAATACGTATTGGAATTACATTTAGTACATTTGGTGGCACCTTCTTTAGCAAAAATGACTTTTTAAACAAATTTTTCCTTTACTTGTTGATCAGTCCTACTCAAACTTCTAGGTATATCTTCCACTGTATCTTTACTACAAAACCGCTTTCAGTAGTGAGTATTTCTGTGGCATTATACATATGTCATTCCAAATTACAGCAATCAGCTGTTCTACTCTGGATTTAATTTTATGTTCATAACTGGGATGGTAAGATTCACCACCTCACATTAGACCACAGACATAAATCTTCATGATGAGATGGTCCCCTTTAACGTGTGCCCTAGACATAATTTGGGATGAACTTGGGATGCATTGTTTCTTTGCATCAGTAAAGTGTGTGTGTGTGTGTATAATCTTCATAGGGGGTCTATGTAAATCGCACTTTGTCTGGCCAGTCACCAATTTTTATTAGCAACCAGGGGCAATTGCCTCAGACAACATAGCTCTTAGGATCACAGAGAGACACAAAACCCTCCCCCATGATAAGGTGGTGATTCTTGGAGGGGAGACATAAATATGTGAAGTAAAAATGGCACTCTTATACTTAATTTATTGTCTCTGTAAGAAGACCCAAAGAAAATCACACCTATCTATGCCATACTGAATTGCATAGCATCATATTCTTTTGCATGGCGTCATATCATGATGAACTGCATTGTGTTGAATCAAATCACTCCGCAGACTTGAACACATCTTGACCCATACAAGATTTAGCAGGAATGGTCGAGTTTCAAGATTTTGGTTGAGGTACAAGTTGAAAAAAAAAAAATCGACAGACCTGTTCAAGGTCTGAATTATTCGATTTAAGAGACATTTGAGTTCCAGGGTTCTAATATATAATCATATCACATTAGTAGTTGCTTTATATATGTCTTTAATGAATCAGATTGTATGCAATGTATTGGCCTCAGTAATGGTTTTTGATTTCCTGGTTTATGATTGTTGTTCTCTGTTAAATGAATATGGGCTCTCTTCCTTCCAGATTTGCTGCTGCAATCCAGAAGTAATAGTTGCATTCATGTCAATATATAGCTAGAATGAAGATTGTCCTAAATTTATTTCACTCATTACATAAATCAACATTTTGGGTTGTAAATATAAGTGGGCTGGGGTACTTAGTGCATGCTAACGCCATGAATACAGATGTCTGAGATGAGCTCCCTGCTTGCTCTCCCCCGGTGACACCTCCATGCAGGTTCTGCTGAAGGTGGTGGACCAGCACAGACACAGGCAGTATGTCAGTCCCCATGTCCTGCAGCAGGCGCTGAACTATCTGAACCAGGGCGTCTCCCACTCGCTCACGTGGAAGCAGATGAAGCCACACATGCAGGTCTGTGCACAGTAAGGATTCCTCATGTGGGGGCTTGTGTGTCCCTTCCTTCCTGGATAAAGACAGTAATCAGCAGTCCCTGTCTGTATCTTTGTTTTACCTGTTTCACTTAAACATAACTATGAGGAATCGCACATAGCCAGAATGTCACTGCTGTCTTCCGCATGAAGTGTATCCTTACAGCCACCTGTTTTATGGCTGCCAGGCCATCTGTCAGGAGGTCATTTTCCCACTTATGTGCTACAAGGATGAGGATGAGAAGCTCTGGCAGGAGGATCCGTATGAATACATCCGCATGAAATTCAGTAAGTATCAAAACACCTTTATATTTCATTCTCGATTGCTGCTGTCTGCTCTTAGAGTCACCAAAGTCTCATTGTATAACTACAATAACTACCCTGTCTCGTCTTGTTTTGGTGGCACAGGAAGGCAATGTAAATGTGCTGTGGGGACATGCTTGCAGCCTGTGCCTGAATTGCCTGTGATCTCTGCGTTTCAGATTTGTATGATGACCATGCACTGCCTGCCACTGCTGGCCAAAGTCTCCTGTGTAAAGCAGCCCGCAAGAGGAAGGAGGTAAGAGAGCTGATGGGGTTACAGCTGCGAGATGCCAGAAGCAGAGGAAGGAGAAATAATTTGATAGTTTTTGCCATTTGTACAAGTATGAATACAGGTACATAGGAATGTGTTCACATATCCCACCTCATTCTTCTTTTAAGAACACACACGCACATACAGGTAAGTGTTAAGCTTGGGATCTGAGCTCAGAATCAGCTGTCCATCCAGCAACCTTTGAGCATTTTTAGCAGTGCTAATGGTCTTGGTCTGTTCTGCCAAGGACAGTTAGTTCCCTTCTCATCACAGGCACAGAGGCCTAACCCGCCAACCCACACACTTCCTGGGTGCTAGCTAGACAGCTATACATTCATTTTTAATTGTTTAATAAAGACAATAAAAAATCCATCAGCTGTGAGAAACCTCACCCTGCAGTGTAACATATCTGTAGGGGATGAATAAGTCTGTATGCTGTTGTCCAATGGATTATTCTCTGTTGTGTGTCATCAGCAGGGGCATGTACACTCTAGCAGGTTCGGGGGACCCAGCACTGTATATAGAGTAAAAAGATGTATAACATTTTGTGGTGGTGTGGGGGGGTGGGCAGGGGCAGATAGCATTTTGTCAGGTTTTCTAGAATTTCTAGGTACGCCCTTGATCATGAGCCACTTCTACCTCTGTCAGGTTCTGCCTCAGATGATGGAATTCTGCCACCAGATCCTAATGGACCTAAACACTGACCCCCGTAGGAAGGATGGGGCATTGCATGTTATTGGTTCATTGGCTGACCTCCTACTCAAGGTAATATACTATTTTTTGGTATATTTGGTTTAATGAAATGAAATTTTATGAATGTACAGATGACAGATTAAGAGATTGATCTTATTATTCTCTTTGTTACAGAAGAGGGTTTACAAGGACCAACTGGAACTAATGCTACAGAACTATGTATTCCCCCTGCTGAACTCAAACCTGGCATATCTCCGGGCTAGGGTCAGGCAACCTCCATTTGTTTGCCTGACTAATTAACTATTTCCATCACTAGTTTTTTATTGGTCTAATGATAGGATCAGGGCCAGTGCAAGGTCAGCAGGAAGGGTCTGCAGGAACTCTGTCCATGATTAAGACGGGTACTAGTGGATGATTTCAATAAACAAAAGTCTTATTTTTAAACCGTAGTGTATAACTGCATCCCTGACCATGGTGATGAATTTTTCTTGACTAGATATTTCAGCCTAGTTCATGGTCCCAGTATCTAATCATGACTCGCTTGTGGGGGGTGTTTAAAGGGTAGTGGGCAACTTTAGACATTGCAAGATGAGATATCTAAAATCAGGTGATAACTTAATGGGCTTCAATGTGGCCTAGTTTATGAAAGTTCATAGTTCTGGTCTGGGTATTGGATGTGAGACGGTAAGATTAGTGATGAATGAAAAATGCTTCATTTTATGAAATATGTTCGGCATCCTGTCTGCTGTTTTCTTCTGCCACAGTCATGCTGGGTCCTGCATTCCTTCAGTCCCCTGCATTTCCATAATCATCTAGTCCTGTGCAATGCTGTGGAGCTGGTGAAGCAGAACCTCATTGCTGACAAAGAGATGCCAGTCAAGGTGGAGGCAGCCATTGCCTTGCAAACACTCGTCAGCAACCAGGAACAAGGTGTGGTGCTCAGGTCCAGGAACCAAGCGCATAATCTCCCTTTCTGAGTGCACATACATGCTACTGCTGCCTGTTTGCTAAATGCATAGTTGCTCAGATTAAACAAGGTTTTAAAGGTAGGTATAATAACCATAGTTCAGGTATGATTGGTTCAAAGTTAGGTGAGTGATCTCCCTTTGTGTGTGATCTTCCAGCCAAGGTCTACATAAGACCCTACATCAGGCCTGTGATGCAGGAGCTTCTGCACATTATCAAAGAGACGGAGAATGATGATCTCACCAACGTCATCCAGAAGATGATCTGCGAGTATAACGAAGAGGTGGCAGTCATCGCTATTGACATGACACAGAACCTGGTGAGTACTGTCTAGCTCGAATTCCCAAAGGATATGCTGTCTGGCTCAAATCCATGAAGAATATATTGTTTTTATTCAGAAGGATGCTGTTTTCATTTTATCAAAGAGTGATGGATTTTCTCCAAGAATGATGAAATATTTCGATACACTTCATTTATACACGTCATACATTCTATGCTTTTAATTCATTCAAGTCCTAAAAAACCTATCTGATTACCTATCTTTTTTCCAACCCTAACTATTCTTCATCTTGTTTTTGTTTGGGGGCTCCCCTTCTGTGCTTGCATTACTATGTGTTCAGATCCTGACTATTAGGCATATTTTAGAATTTACTGATGTATCTTCTAACAGGACAGTAAAAGCAGATTTACTCTGCTTTACTAGACTAAGTACCGTATCATAAGGGTTAGTGAATGCGGGTGACAAGCACATTCCTCCTGCTCAACCTTCATCATTAACATATTAACTGGTGTAGGATCATAATGAGTTCACTTTTTTTTTCATTCTCTCTTTTAGTGTTTCATCTCCAAATAAAATCCCTATTTCTTGCGCCCATTGGGTTGTGATGTACCTTTTGTAGGGCTGGGAGATAAAACGATAATGACGATTATCACGGTAATTTTCATAAATATCAATAAGACAAGTTCTCCTTAAAAATTTGATACAATTTAAGACCAATCATGTCACTGGTGACATGCTTTGCATCAAAAAATGATGTCAGTTTCTCTGTAACTACTTGTCAGGACTGGTGTTGGAGCACAAACGCAAATACTGCTGTGAAAACAGGGGATTTAGTGAACAAATAATAGGGCAGGCAGGCAGACAACAGACAAAACCATCAAAACAACAGGATACCTCACTGGGAGAGTAGGTAAGTCCAAAGCAAGTCATTTAATAAAAGTAATCCAGAAAAATCCAGAGTAAAATCTGTTCCTTGAGAAATCCCAAATGCCAGTGGTGGAGTTTTTTTTCCCGGTGCTGACTAAAATAACCTGTTTGTGTTCTATCTCAGACTTGTGAAATGAGAAATGCTGTTTGGTAGCTATGGCCAAAACGACGCTTCATATACCATTTGCAGTCATTTTTGAGTGCATGGGGCTTTTGGTTTCCTTTTCATATGCTTTGAGCCCCTTTTTGAACCGAGCTCCAACAAGTGAGGTCAGAAAATAGAGCACAGGGTTCCAGAAGTGTCATTTTGCCCATTATTACTTTTTGGCAAGTGTTTGTTATATTCTGACAATAAAAGTTACAGTTAACAATCTACTTTCTTCAGCTTTAACTCAGGAGTAACAATCAGCCTTTAAACTGGAAAGAAATAATGATTTGACATTTATCATCAAAATTATTGATATTGACTGATATTTAAAAAGTTTCCTACTTCATCTGTGCAGCTAACAGGGATAGGGGGGTTCTCATTTCCAAAATATGTGTTTGCATCTGTCCTATGTAGCTTCCAATAACTGTGACAGAGTGGCAGCTGAAAGAAGGTGCTGGCAGCTTTGTGAATGTCTGCATACTTCCTCAAATGACCAGAAGCTATATATGCATTTTCTTTGACAGGCGGAGATCTTTAGCAAGGTCTTGCAGAGTGAGGAGTATGAAGAAAGTGAAGACAAGACTGTGATGGCCTTGGGTATCCTCAGCACCATTGACACGATCCTCACTGTCATGGAGGACCACAGAGAGGTTGGTGACCTCCTCTTATTGACTTTACCAACTAGTGCAATATAACCACTTAAGATACTGATGCAATATACTTTTACTTTACTGTGCTAAAGTACTGAGCATTTACTCCAGTACACATTTACTTTTGGAAGTAACTTTTGGAGAAAGTTACTTTAGACTCCTGTATGGAGTTTTTTTTATCTTATTTTTATTTTTATTGGTTAGCAGTGCTCCGATTAGTTTTACACTTCATTCCGATTTTTATACTTGTACTGTATTGTTCTATTGTGCAGTCGCAATGTGAGCAATTTCCTTTGGGATTAATAAAGTCTCCTGATTCTGATTAGGATTCTGGTTCATTTCCGCAACTACAATGGCTGATTCACAGTAGCCCTTCCTCATTCCCTGCAGTTCTGCCATTTTCCTAAGCTCTCTCTAAATCACTGGTTTTCAGACCTGTTCCCACTGTCCCCCTCTCCATGCCTGAATGTTCCATTTTAGCCCATACTGCTTTTAACCTGCCTGTTATGGATCAAATAAGTCTGATTTAAGGAAGGGTTCCATTGAAACCATTCCGGTGGGGGGGTGGGCTGGAACAGAATTGAGAACCAGTGCTATAAATGAAATGGGGGGCTGCTTATGTTGTGCTGTGACGTCTTTCTGTTCCAGATCACACAGCAGTTGGAGGGAATCTGTTTGCAAGTCATTGGCCTTGTGCTGCAGAAACCTATAATAGGTAATCAGTGGAAACTTGCGGTGATCAGTAGGCCTTATTGAGAAGTGTGACTGTGTGTGATCAGTAGGCCTTATTGAGAAGTGTGATTGTGTGTGATCTGTAGGCCTTATTGAGAAGTGTGGCTGTGTGTGATCAGTAGGCCTTATTGAGAAGTGTGATTGTGTGGGATCAGTAGGCCTTATTGAGAAGTGTGACTGTGTGGGATCAGGATGCCTTATTGAGACGTGTGACTGTGTGATCTGTAGGCCTTATTGAGAAGTGTGGCTGTGTGTGATCAGTAGGCCTTATTGAGAAGTGCGGCTGTGTGTGATCAGTAGGCCTTATTGAGAAGTGTGACTGTGTGGGATCAGGAGGCCTTATTGAGAAGAGTGGCAGTGTGTTTATGTATTCTATGTAATTTCAGTTTTAAACTGGGTTTAGGAGTGCTGCCAGTCTGGTGGTACTTAAATTGCCAGATTTCAGGTTCTTGTTCATTGCAAATGTCATGGTTTAAATTATTAGATTAATTAGATTTAATTAGATCAATTATGTCGCTATTATTGATGGTGGCCTTGCCTTTTTTCTTGTCTGCAGAGTTCTATGAAGAGATCTTGTCTCTGGCCTTTGGCCTGACCTGTCAGGCTATCTCACCCCAGATGTGGCAGCTCCTCGGGGTTCTCTATGATGTTTTCCAGCATGACTGCTTTGACTACTTTACAGGTGCTGAGCTTTGGCCTATCTATTCAGCCATGGGAGTGATATAAAATTGGTTCAGTCATGGTGTGTGAATGAACAGCTGCCATATTGGAGAGGGATGAATGGGTGGGTGTTTGTTTCACATGCCCGTATAGTCAAGCATTTTCTTTACTTTTGAGAATGTTATTGCAGGTCAGTGAGGTGCCAGGAGTTTTCACATATGCACTAAGATGGTTTTGAATTTTGGCCTTGCTGCTGTTTTCCTGACAGATATGATGCCTCTCCTGCATAATTATGTGACAGTGGATACTGACATGCTGTTGTCCAACTCCAAGTACCTGGAGGTCATTTACACCATGTGTAAGAAGGTGACTGCCACTCTGTCAGACCTCCACCGTAACCATATCTCCAAACACCTGGAGATCATTTACATCATTACATAAAATGTGACTGTTCATCTTTGTGTTGTATAGACATGGAGGTAATTAGGTTGCCCCCATGACCTTTTTCAACTTAATCGTCTTCTCAAGGTCCTCACTAGCGATGCAGGTGAGGATGCAGAATGCCACGCTGCCAAGCTGCTGGAAGTTGTCATCCTGCAGTGTCGTGGAAGGGGCATTGACCAAGTAAGACACAGTGTTGTTGGGGAATATTGCCAGTGCTGTTGCCTTAACATGGATTTGAAGTCATTTTGCAAAATACTCATTTTTGTGTATAAGTTCAGAGAAATGTGTTTAATCTGTTTGTCTTCACATTCCTGCTTTTGGAAGTGGCCGATATAGGTCATGCTGGGTGACCTCTCATTATGTGATGAATATAGCTGTGGTGTCTGTTGTGTTGTCTCTGTTTGACTGAGCTGTTTTCCCTCCCTTCCTCTGGGGGTGTTAGTGTGTCCCCCTGTTTGTGGAGGCCGTCCTGGAGCGGCTGACGCGTGGTGTGAAGTCCAGCGAGCTGCGGACCATGTGCTTGCAGGTTGGCATCGCGGCACTGTACTATAACCCCACCCTGCTGCTCCACACTCTGGAGAACATTCGCTTCCCACATAGCCCAGAGCCCATCACCACGCAGTTCATCAACCAATGGATGAATGATACAGAGTTCTTCCTGGGGTAGGTCCTCCATACTGTCTCGCACTATCCACCATCTCACTGACATTTAGGGAAATCTTCCTGCAAGATCGGGGGATGTGGAGTAATGATAGACTTTGTACAGACAGTTCCCGGATTAAGAATGTCCGACTTACAGACAACTCATGGTTATGAATGGACTGCTGTCAAGCCTGTTATATTAAAAATATGAGTTAAATACAATGGTTTGTAATAATGAATGTACGCACTTTGTGACACTGCAGGTTCAGCGGTTCAATCGATTCGAGGTACAGTACAGTACCATATGTAGTTACATTAATAATAAAAGTATCATTATTATTATGCCCTGTATTATTTTTGGAGTTGCCTTCAAATTCAATTTAAAGAACTGATCGGCCTGAGTGTGTTGCTGGGAAGTTTGTTCTCTGCAGCCGCCACAATTGTAATATGAGCATCATTGGTCAGAGTGTGTTACTGAGACGGATTTGTTCTCCGTAGGCTCCATGATCGTAAGATGTGCATCATCGGCCTGAGTGTGCTGATGGAACTGCCCAGTCGGCCAGCTGCAGTGGACGAGGCGGTTGCTCAGATTGTTCCGTCAATCTTGCTGCTTTTTCTGGGTCTGAAGCATGCTTACGCTTCACGGATGCTGAATAAACCAGACATTTTGGCCAGAAGACCTGTCTCGGAAGAGGATGAGAATGGTGAGCGCAAAGCCTGCAAAATACATATAGCTGTGTAGTGTAGTTTCTGGTATCTCATAAAGCGACAGTAATTTTATCTTTGGGGCCCTTGAAGTAAGGCAAATGGTATCACCCAGATATTCACACTACAAGTCTCTGGTCGTATGTATGTATATGTATATTTATACACATATATTTATATGTACACATATATATATTTATATATACACATATATTATACACACACACACAGATATATACACACACACACACACACACACACACACACACACATATATATTTATTTATATATACACATATTATACACACACACACACAGATATATACACACACACACACACACATATATGTGTGTGTGT
>JABFEA020000067.1:31529272-31546163 GCA_019775915.2 Cyphomyrus plagiostoma
CATTAACACCAAAGCAGTTGAAACTGATTAACAACCCCCTCTGCTACTTAACTGACCAGATCAGTATCCCAGATATTCTACTGACTTGATGCTATACTCTGACTAAAAAGTGTTCCTTTAATTTTTTTGAGCAGTGTATATTACAGTGTGTAGTTTGAGAAACAGACACCTCATAGGTCTTCAACTGACAGCTTCATTCAATAGTACCTGGAAAAGACCAGTCTCATTGTCTACAGTGAGGAGGCAACTCTGGGATGCTGGCCTTTTAGGCAGAATTGCAAAGAAAATGTTGTATCTCATAATGACCAATAAAAAGAAAAGACTGAGATGGACAAATGAACAGAGACACTGGACAAATGGACACTGGAAAAAAGTGGAATGAATATATGAATCTAAGCGTGAGATTCACAAACAACATTTGTGAGACACAGATCAAATGGAAAGAGGCTGGAGGAGTGCTTGACGACATCTGTCAAGCAGGGTGGAGGCAATGTATTGGTCTGGGGCTGCTTTGGTGATGGTAAAACATGGTAAAGGGATCTTGAAGAAGGCAAGGTTTCACTTCATTTTGTAACGCCATGCCATATCCTGTGGACAGTGCTTAATTGGAGGTCATCCTACAACAGGACAATGAGCCAAACACAGCTCCATACTAGGCAAGAACCATACTCAGTGACAAGAAATGCTAAGCACCCAAAAGTAATGGTCCAGAGTGGTTGTAATTTGGTGCATGTGCAGACCATTTTTGGGTGTGTAAATGATTTGATTTGCAAGGAGCTGGCATGTCTAGTCTTCAGACACAGTTGATGCCTCATAGATGCATTAGTATTACCAGTAATTGACAAGTTTGATAGGGGTTTCATTGTGGGTTTGCATGAGGCCTGGTGGTCGTTGTGGAGAGAGACTTTGGCGTTGCTTCTGGCATCATGGTGTGGGGAGCCATAGGGTATGACATCATGGTGTGGAGAGCCATAGGGTGTGACATCATGGTGTGGGGAGCCATAGGGTATGGCATCATGGTGTGGGGAGCCATAGGGTGTGACATCATGGTGTGGGGAGCCATAGGGTGTGACATCATGGTGTGGGGAGCCATAGGGTGTGACATCATGATGTGGGGAGCTATAGGGTATGGCATCATGGTGTGGGGAGCCATAGGGTATGACTTCAGGTCATCTCTGGTAGTGAGGTCCTCATGTGACCAGCCAGATCCCCCGATCTTTCCCCAATCGAACATGTGTGGGATCAACTCGGACATCAACTCAGACCCAGTGCAATCTGTAGGATCTGGAGAGCCAGTCACAACAACTGTGGGCCGACCTGCCGCAGGAGAGCATACAGCGGCTGTAGGACTCCCTTCTGCACCGTATCGCTGCATGTATCCAGGCCTGGGGGGGAGATGCCACACCCTAGTGACCTGGGACCAACAGTTTGCCCATACTGCCAACTCTGTTGTCCATTTGATCTGACGTTATAATCATTGTGATACAGTCACATGACCTTTCACTACGTGCAGATTCATTTCATTTCCACCACTCCATCTGGGTATAAACTTTTTTGTCACTGTATTTGGGGAAGAAGCAGTCAGCTTGTATTCCGTCTATGATGGAATGGCCAGTCAGCTGGTATTTTGGTATAATGGAATGACCAGCCTCGTCACCATATCTCAACTCTATTCAGCTGTTCATTCAGCTATATGTCCTAATCAAACTCATTTCATGTATGTTTTCATGGAAAACAAGGAAATTTCTAAGTGACCCCAAACTTTTGAACAGTGATGTACATGTAGTAGGGTCCAGTACATCACTGCAGTGCATTGTATACTAGGCAGGTGCACAATGATTATATACTATGAATGGATACACAGAATGTGTACATGTGATAAGACGCTAACATTTCAAGAAATAAAGTAGTTGTCTTAGAATGAATTATTGTATGTTTTGTATTGTATTGTAATGCATTTTATGTGCAAGAAACCAATTCAAACACAAGTGTACTATTCATATTCTATACATTTTTTTAACAATTGCTTAGTCATTTTTCTTACCAGTAATAAAAAGCACCTGACTTCCTTTAATGCTCCGAGGCACCCAATGAGACTGATGGCACCCACAACCAGGCCGATAACAAAAAAACCCCCGGAGAGGAATCTCACAGAATCCTCTACCAAAAACAAACAGCAGCTCATATCATATCTTTTATAACACTATTTCATTATATGCACTTACATTTGGAAGAAAATAACACCTACCATTGCTAATAATTGCAATGAAATTGCTTTTGTCAAATAAAATCCACATTCCACACCCAAAAATGGTGATCCCAAGTATCTGAATGGGAATATTAAAAACACCAAAAATAAAATTGGTAAATGCTGAAGTCTACCATTATATTTCCGTGATTAATAATATACAATGAAAAGACCACAGTGTTAAAGAGATAAAATGAGATAAAACTCAACTGTTTACTGGAACAGTGACAAAAGACAAAACAGCAGAAAACACCCCTCACTTACCAAAAAGATACCACTGATAACCATTAAAATAAATTTCAGAATTCCTATTCGGTCTTCAGCTTCCATGCTTGAATATATAGGTTTACCTGTAATTAACTTTAGATACTTTTGCTCAGAACAAAAAAAACAATTTGGCATTAGAACACATGCTAATAAAAAAACACAATAAAACTGCTAAAAATATCTTCTGTTCTCCATAAAGTTACTGATACCTAGTTGGAAGGCTAGATGGACACCGCCCCAGTTCCCAAACCCCTCCTCAGGGGCACTTCGGCCATTTCATGTACTTATTAAATTTCACCACCAGCTCACTTAACCAATTCTAGTGGTTGAGTAAAAAAATACATGGGTGTATTGAATGGTTGCTTCAAATACTGGGGTTATTTTAGCAGAGGTTTTGAAATGGCTAAGCTAACACACTTTGACAGGCATAATAGTACAGTTTTGCACCAGTATAAAGATCATCTAAACATCTATTTCTTTGGCTGACTAAGACCGTACTGTATATTCAATTTACTTGGAATAAATGTATCATAAATAATAAATGTAGACACTTACTTTCGTATGATGCATTGAATGTTCTTTGTCATATTCATGTTTAAAACACCTTTTGCCTCACGTTGCTTTGCTCTTTATAGAGAATCATCTCGTTGTTTACAGGAGGTTCCCAAGTTCACACACTGCTATTCCAAGGTGCTTCCTTATTGTTAAGCAATAATTAACAACCTCTGGACAAAGTTTAATACTTCCTCATATCTCAAGTTCTCTGTAGGCTGGTCATCATATTTGTGCCACAATAGCACCAAAATGATACACAGATACCTCATCACACATTCAGACATTTATGCAGCTTTTCCACTGCTACCGAGTACCAATCTGTACAGTATGGCAAAGTAATGGTTTTCCATTGTCAAATACGTGAGCCATTCGTGAGACATACCCAAGCTGGTATGGCCCTGCTTACTAGCAGGTCGAAAGCATGACCAAAGCAAGCTGCTTGTGTCACTACCATCTGATTGGTGAAATTGCATGGAGATACCTGTGACCAGTGTTGATATGCATGGATTATCTAAAGGAAAAAGGGCATATTTTATGTATTATTCATTATTAGTAGTTTGTGTGTGTGTGTGTGTGTGTGTGTATGTATGTGTGGTCCAGGTATATCTTACATTGTGTATCTCATTTGATAAACACCTGCTCTGATGTTGTAGGGACCATTTTTCTGATCCTCATAAGGATAGCTTCAATTTTATAAAAATTACAGAAACTGTCCAGGAGGATGTGTGCCTCTTTGAAGTGTGGAAGCACACACTATCATCAGTACACTGAAGGAAGCATTAAGCTGAAATGTGTCTGTATGGAGACATCTGACAAAATCAATACAATTTGATCATGCAAAGTGTGACCTTTCTCCGTTTGTTAATTTAAGAAAAGTATGACTACATTTTGCCCATCCTTCTCAGTGGGTTGACCTGCCATGAATATACTTCCTGCACCTATGACATTTAATCTTTATTATATTTTATCTTTATTGTATAAGCCAGAAATGTGAAAGCCTGAGACTAAAGGTTACCTAAAGTTAAAAACCAAGGACCATGACTATACATTACCACTAGGTGGAAGCAATACTGTTCCAAAATGATAGAACACTGGGATGTAACTAAATGTAATTGATCTATCGACAATTTATTCAGTACAGGGTCACTGGCAGCCTAGAAGGTGTCCCACATAGAACCTGCCAGTGGAACACCCTGTGAGACAGTCTCTTTACCATAACTTTAACCCTGTCTGTCATTTTCTTAGGTGCAAAAGCACAATTAGTCAGAACATGACATATTGCTGTCATTACATGTGAATCACAGTTTTACAAAGCTAAACCAGCCCAATCACCTTCAAAGGGCTTTCTGTACTTAACTTTCTGTATTTAACGTTTCTTACAATGAATCATTAGCATTTTCTAAATATGCAAATACAGCCATACTTATTTGAGCAGCCAGTGTGTTAGTTCATAAAAAAAAGAATGCCTTTATTGTCACTCCAAAGATGCAATTCCAAAATAGTGCATAAGACAACATAAATAAATAAATAAATAAATAAATAAATAAATAAATAAATACATCTTTAAAAAGTACACGTACAACACATGCTATAAAAATGGCTATGAGGATTACATCTCAAACTGCAGAGAAAATGCAGCATAAGATGTTGACATAAAGTGCTATTTAGAAAGATGTTCTTGAGACTTTGTCTATGTTTGTTAAGGTAGGTAACTGCATATGGAAAAAATATTTGTGAATCTGTTAGTTCCGGA
This sequence comes from Cyphomyrus plagiostoma, assembly GCA_019775915.2. Lineage (NCBI taxonomy): Eukaryota > Metazoa > Chordata > Actinopteri > Osteoglossiformes > Mormyridae > Cyphomyrus > Cyphomyrus plagiostoma. The sequence goes on from JABFEA020000067.1 coordinate 31,534,096, forward strand.
TTTGATGGCATAATAATGTCTGCCAGTAGGTAACAGTCCAAAGAGATGGTAGCCGAGGTGGGAGCAGTCCGTGATGATGTTGACCCAGGAGAGACTGTTCACAATAACATTGACGGCAGGGAGCAGACAGGCAGTAATATTTTCTGCAGTCTTTGTGATCCTCAGAATGGCCTTTTTGTCTACTACTGAGCACCCAGTTTAGCACACTGCAATGTCGTAAGTTAGGACGTGCTCCATGGCGGTTCTGTAAAAGGACACCAGCAGCCGTTTGCTCAGATTATGCTACCTGAGTATCCTTAAGAAATGCATGGACTGCTGGGCCTTTTTGATAACTGCTGTGGTGTTTGTGGACCAGGAGTGACTGTCAGTGATGTGAATGCCAAGAAGAAGAACATGATGAATGAAGAGAAGAACAGTGTAACGAAAAGAATGCAAAGTTGCTACCTGATGTTTAGCATGACCATGAGAAATTGCAGAATATCTCCATCTGAAGTCCCCCACCAGATTCTGGCTGAATCAACCAGTGCAGTGCAGTGCATTGAAGCAGGTCACATTATTTGTACTTAAATATCTAGACTGTCACTAATTATACTTGACCTTCAGAAAGATTCATGCCCTAAATCTTCTGTGACCCCTGACTGGGTCCAAACCACATGCTTTAGTGTTAATAGACTCTTTGCTTCCTCAGCTCTCAGCCCTCAATGGCTGCTGTTACCATAATGTTTATGGCAGGAATTTTAAACAGGCCGTCCTATTTTAAAGCTATAACATAAATCTGTCATCTGGAGAAGAGTAAACATAAGAGATTGTCCAATGGAAAAAGCCAAATGTACAGGTCTGGAAAAAATTAACAGACCACAGCAAAATTTTTGGTGTTTCATTTCTCAATTTATGGGTATGTTCTAGTGTAAAATATAGATCTTTTTGCAAACTCCAGTCTGGCACTGCTCTGCCTCTCACTGATGAAGGATTCTGCCTTCCTATATGGTACTTCAGTCCTGCTTCTAGGAGCTTAATACGAACTGTCCTAGCAGTGCACTTCACACCTGCATTTAATGTTTCCCATTCCTTTTGGAGAACACTTGATGTCATCCTACAATTCATGAAAAACTGTCAGATAAGGTAATAGTCATCTCTGGCATTAGAAAGTCACTTCTGCCCTTTACCTGGCTGGTTTCTGGTCATTCCCTGTGTCTCCTGCTTTATCTTGTTCTTGTGTCCTGGTGTATTGAACCTGGAAGCAACCTGCTGCTTAGTGTAGCCTTCTGCTGGCAGATTCAATCAGGATTTAACAATGCAGATTTGTTTAAAAATATAGAGTGGTCTCTTTATTTTTTCCGCGGCTGTATACACACATATATATACACATGCACGCACATGCATACATATCAAAAAACAGATATTCATCTGGAAGCCAAATCTGGGTTTCCACCTGCAGAGATACATAGACTGTCTTTCCAGCAAAAGTTTGTACACATTTACCCATAGAAAGGGTTATTTGTAGTACTGTTGTGCGTGTGTGTGTGTGTGTGTGTGTGTGTGTGTGCGTATCCTGTTGTGAACTTATACCCTGTCACAATGCATGGAAGGATGATCACTTCTGCTTAATAGACCTCTCTGTGCCACCAAAACAGCTCTGGTTCATTGAGGCATGGACTCCACAAGTCTACTGAAGATGTCCTGTGGTATCTGACACCAAGACGTTAGCAGCAGACCTTTAAGTCCCGTAAGCCTCCATGACTCGGATATGTTTGTCCAGCACATCCCACAGATGCTTGATTGGATGGAGATCTGGGCAATTTGGATCAACACCTTGAATTCTTTTTCTTGGTGTTCAAACCATTGCAGTGTATAGCTAGGTAGTGTATCCCAAAGCAACATCTACATGAAGACCGTGGTTTCCCAGCAGAACATTTCCCAGAGCAAAGCAGAACAGATATATAGAAACACAAATAAACATACTGTGGCGAGTTCATAGTCATTTTAATAAAGGAGATGGCAGGTCTTATAAACTGGAAGTTGCTCTTTATTAACAGCCACTAGTAATTTAATACTGCCAGCGGCACGGACAAGGAAGCCAACAATTTAAACAGCACTCCCAGTTACACACTACCAGGTTGTGACATTAAAGGGGACAGTGTCTATCCAATACCGGAAAAGAATAAAACAGGACAGGATGTCATCTTGAAATGTGTAGTAGCATTTTGTGATTGAACTGGGCAGAAAGAAAGCATTGATTATCAATGTACCATTTTAAATATGCATATAATATTTACAATATACTTGTAACCAGTAAACTGACTGAACTGGTTAATAGCATGAATTATTTTAGTGGAACCAAGTAAAATCCAGCTAACAGTCACATTTTACAAAAATGATGAATCTCATAATGGATATGGACTCCAGAATAGAGATATAATGGAATCATCTTCAGAAATGATTGTTCACACCAAAGTATTCAGAAAATGGGTAGCTATTGAAGAAAATGATATGATGGCCTCATTCACAAGACCTGAAAGTGTGTTTCTGTGGTTTATTTGCTTCACAGTGATTTGCACGACTGCTTTTAGGACCTTTTCCTGAAACCATCACTGAAGACACATGGGAGGAATGAACTTAGGCCAATATTTAAGAACTATCTATGGATTGATGTACATGTTAAAATATCAACTAAAATCATTTCTACTCAATACTGTGACATACTTAACTTCAGAACTTGAAGCCCTTTATACAATGTTTTTTTTATTATTCAGTTTTAATATTCAATTCTATTTATTTTTATATTGCAACTTTCACAACAGTGTCACTCCAAGGCGCATTTCAAACAAAATAACATAATTTAACAAAATAAACATTTTAAAATATTTATAAAATAGAATTACTGTTGAGTATGTAAGCTGCAATGTTGAAATTACGTCACAGGAGCAACTCAGACAACAATATAATCTTGTCCGACATCAACGTCATAAAAGAGGCTTGTTTCTGATGGGAAGTGATGTTTTTCGTGACGTTTTCATCCGAGTTCCGACTTGGAGAGAAATAATCGAATAGACCATAAAGTACCCCCGACATACTGAACACACTGTGATGATGACAATTTGTACATGATAGTCTAATACATAGATATTTTCGCTTATATGTTATTTTTGCAGGCTACAATACTGTTTTTATTGACCTGCTACCCGCCCGTGTGTAATGAATTACCCGCCCGCATACCGGTCTATAAAATTCCAGAACATTAAAATCCGTCATTTTCAGCAATTACATTACATACTAGTTACATAGTCCAAGTACAGGAAAGCCATCAGTCTGTATGTCCACATGTATATTGAAATCTCCAAGTATTATAATATTTTCTATGTTAATAACTAAGTCAGAGAGGAGTTCCCTGAATTCAGTCAGAAATGAAGCGTATGATCTGATAATCTTGGGTTCAATTTTTAACAGAGAGCTAAAAATAGTTGTCAGGCTGCCTCCACACCCAGAGCCATGTGGTGTGTGTATGAAACTTAACCCATCAGGTGAGGTTTCAACAGGTATAGTATCTGTGGGTCTAAGCCAGACTTCAATTAAAATACAGGTCTGCACTAGTGTCCAGCACCATATCATTAAAAAGAAGTGGTTTACTTCCAAAAGAGCGAACATTCAATAGTGTGCATTTTATGGTGGGTTTATGTTGTAACTCATTCAGTCTTATTAATGGGATTGATATTAAGTTATTCAGAATCGAAGAATTCAAATTTAATTGATATTAAGTTATCCACCCTAACGCCTCCCTATCCTGGGGCTCTGATCCACTGGCCTGAATCCACCCTAACGCCTCCCTGTCCTGGGGCTCTGATCCACTGGCCTGAATCCACCCTAACGCCTCCCTGTCCTGGGGCTCTGATCCACTGCCCTGAATCCACCCTAATGCTTCCCTGTCCTGGGGCTCTGATCCACTGGTCTGAATCCACCCTAATGCCTCCCTGTCCTGGGGCTCTGATCCACTGGTCTGAATCCACCCTAATGCCTCCCTGTCCTGGGGCTCTGATCCACTGGTCTGAATCCACCCTAATGCCTCCCTGTCCTGGGGCAAGCAGCACCTGTACCATAAAATCAACATAGTAAATATTTCTCATGATTATAGATTAAATGCCAAGAGTATGTTTTTATGTGTTTTACACACATATAAGCTGAGTGATCGTCTAATATAAAAGAGCATGTTGCTCAGTTTGATTATAGCAAGAAAAATAAGCTGTTTTCCTTTCGTGTATAACCTTACTTTTATCTTTGTTTTTTTATTTTTTAGAAATATTAAATAAAAACTATCTGGGTAAAAAGAATGACTGTTTTCCCACATCCCTGAATACAGAATAGGAGAAATATTGTATTTTGACACCATGGAATGCACTTTTGGACATGACTATTCTCTTTGTCAATTACTTAATAAAAGCCCTCCATCCACTCATCCATCATTCATCCATCCATCCATCCATCATCCATCCACTCATGCAGCCATCATCCATCCATCCATCCATCACTCATCCACTCATGCTGCCATCATCGATCCACTGATGCAGCCATTATTCATCCATCATCCATCGACCCATGCCACCATCATCCATCCCCGATGCAGCATCATACATTCACCCATGCTGCCATCATCCATCCATCCACCCATGCTGCCATCATCCATCCATCCACCCATGCTGCCATCATCCATCCATCCATCCATCCATCCATCCACCCACCCATGCTGCCATCATCCATCCATCCATGCAGCCATCATCCATCCACCCATGCAACTGTCATCCATCCATCTATCATCCATCCACCCATCATCCCATCACATAGAAACACAGAGACAGAAAAGTGACTGATAAACCCTTAGCAACCATTCAAATCAAAACGGTCATAATATAATCAGTAATACACCAATCATTTAATATGTATAGAACATTTTATATATGTGGAACACCCTTCAATAAAAATCGAAAAAAGAAAAACTATGGCAAGACCAAAGGAAACTGAAAAAGAAAATTCAAATTACATTAAATCATGCAGGTTAAAATTAAGCCATAAAGAAAAGAATGGTGCTTCTTTAATGAATAAAGTATAAACAGATATCAGCCTGAGGAAAATATTTTGATTGTTATCCAAGAAATTATCCTTACACTGCCTTGCAATCAGAATTTTAACTTAGACACGGGCATGTTTTGCTGGATCTTCTCAAAACAGGCAGGCTAACTTCAGGGAGGTCAGAGGGAACACCACAGTGTCCAGTCTGTCACCTTTTGTGTGCATAATATGGGTTGAAATGTAAGTGGAAGTATTCATTGTAATCTGGATGGCTGCTCTTCTTCAGAACAGAACACCTTTAGAAAGGAATACTTCATAAATGAAATAGAAGTTCCATTACATAATGACTCTTGGTGCACAATCTAAGGGCATTAGCCACAAAAGCAACACAATGCCAACTGGTGGTGTGACTGCCGAGGATGGGGCTTCACAACCCCCCCCCCCCCCCTCCCGTTATGGCTCAGATGATAGCTCATCAGAGGGTTGTGCTTATCGCTAACATGGATGCTACTGCAAGAGCAATGCCGGTGATTTCCGCCTTGTCCATATAATTGCCATCATTACTGAAGTTGCTGTAGTTCTAGATGTTCCCAGTTTTTCTGAGAGAACCTCCATCTTCCAGCTGACATCATGGTGAGAAAACAAGACAAGGTCGTGCTGCACTTTGATGGGGACAGTGTGGCTTTTCTGGGGGGAGGGGGGTAATGGTGACCCATGGGGTGGGAGAATCATTCAACAGCACAGGAAACAGAACCCTTCAAGGGGGAGGCTCAGTGGGTTAGGATGTTGTGTCTGTCATCAGAAGGTCACCAGTTCAAATCCTGGGATCAGCAGAGTGATGCCACAGTCCCGAAGCTTGGTTATTTAAGCTATGAGCAGCTGTAACTGATCTGCTGGTAGCAAGCGTTGATCTGGGAACCCGAAAATGTTGCATGTTTATGGATTTGTATGACTTATTTAAACTAATTATAGCGCATAATTTATCTGACCAGGCTACTTTATACTAAGCGCTGGCAGGGCTGCCAACTCATGCATCTGGTGTGACACTCAGACTTTCAGGTTCTCATACAAGAAGTGTTATGGCAAATCCATATTATTCCATCATGAACCTAAAATTAGTGACATCAAAAGCTTTGGGATAGTTTGCAAACCCTACAGACTATTATTTATTATTATTGCTATTTAGTAAGGTAATAGAACTGCTACATACATGTAAATGCATGTGCATATATGTGCAGAATTCTCTTGAACTGAGAATCTCCAGCTGACCAAATTTGGCAACCCCGTGCTGATATCAACGATAGCAAACTGCCAAATGTTAAATAAGGTAGTGAACCCGCATCCGCAGGGGTTGCAATCCAAGACCTACTGCAGAGATCTGAAACCATGAATAGCAGTGAGCATTATAAATGACTTGTTTTCTATGTACTTACAAACCTATGATGAAGTTTAATTTATAGATTACACTGAGACTGTGGTTACCGATATAGGGGTTCCACTGTACTGTTATAGTGAGACTCTTAGCCAACAGAAATGTTAGCTAGCTAACTGTATAAGAGTTAACCGAACCACTACTAGCAAAGATCCTTATTCAACACTAAATTACAGGCAATGGATACATTTTAACAAGTAGGAACTTTAATAAGAATAACGCAACATTCCTTTCCCAATTTCACAGGCGACTACAAATGCTCCGTAGAAGAATATCTGATGGGACAAATTAAATAGACATGATTGGCAGATTCAGATGGTGCTGGTTCCATAGACTTCCAGAGAATCACAACATGGAGGGGCACCTATAGGCTGTATTTATTGTGGTTTGAAAGGGAAAAAGAATATATATATTGTCAAAAGCGACTCCCATGAAAGTTTTCATTGTGCTGTGGTTCAATAAAAAAAGAGATTACACGTCTAATCACAAAATAAAATCAGTTGTGATACAATACAACTGATGATTGAAGCGAGGGACAGACATTGCATTAAACCTCTCACAAACTGAGCTGGGACAAGGCAGACTAGTGACCATCATTTAGTTTATTAACAGAATATGGGTCATTCTCACAAACTTTTTCCAGGACAGGATCTATTTTTTTGTGTAGAGCAATTGACATTATCTTAACCTTTTAGGTGTCGTTGCTCTGACTTAATGAGATTTCCCCAAATGGGTAGCCAAAAATCAGCAATACAAGACACATTTTGACTTTATTGCATGTATCCCTTAATTTGTATGATAAAATGAATATCTCTGCTTGTTGTTTTATTAGTTTTGTAATTGTTCTGCAGCTACTGCCCTGGATTTCATGAAAGAGAGTTATGTATCGCATTACACTTTTTTTTTTTAATAAAACTCTTTATAGCGTGGTTTTTAATATAAATATGAACATACATGAACATACATATTTGAACACAAAATATAGAGACTTTTTGTACTGTGTAATTCTTAACAACATATGTTCAATGAATAAATAAAATTAGATTGGAAACAAAACATCAGTATATCTTGCACTTTTAAAAAGAAAAACTTTGCACTCATAAAAAGTCTGCACTTTTTCATCCCCACCTGGAATCTTTTGACTATCCATCATTTGAGAAACTTCCAGTGATTAGCATTAGCAAGCAGCTAGCTGTGGTGCCTTTGCCTCTGCGCCCTGTGCTCACTCAGTTCTAAATGCCAAGCGATCACACTGAACGTGTGCTGTGTATCTGTGTGTGTGCTTGTAGTGCTCACTGACTAACATTCTGAAACGTTGTTGTATAGAATGTTAAAGTTGTTAAATTATTTTGTTTCTGACCAGCACAACAGCTGAGCAGGCCTTCACACACACACTATTCATTCACACATGCACACCTACAGGCAAAACAATAACTCCAATTAACCTCAGCATGTTTTTGGACTGTGGATGGAATCCAAAGCACCCAGAGGAAACCCCACGACAACATGGGTAGAACCTGCAAGCTCCATGGCAGAGACTCAAACCCTGGTCCCAGAGGTGTGAGCCAACAAAGCTAACCATTGTGCCAACTACAAAACACAACACAATAAAAAACACACATTTTTAGATGCTATGTTACGCTGGCAAATATATATTTTTTTAGGCATTACCGAAACATGTACAAACAGTTAAAACCACAAATATCTTGGTTCACAATACTTGTTTTTCATACCTGCTTTCAGGAACTTTCTTCCAAAGGGCTCCATAAGAATTAAAGAAAAGTGTAACCAAATATCCAGAAATGCATCATAGAGTGGTCTTAACAAGTACTACCCGAAATAATCTGGATGTGCAGGGTGGGGTTATTCAGAGTTAAGCAGTGAACAGAACAGGATATAACTTACAGTTTGCTCCTTTGGATCCCTCTCATTTCAGCCCAAAAAAAATGCACCAGAACGATGTGTCCTAAACGATCATAATGTGTTTTCTAGAAACATTCAGATTATCTAGTAACTGCTTTCTCTGTGGCTCTGGTAGTGAGAATTAATGCTGTTCTTTGAGAAGCATTTTAAATATTAAATAGATGACATGACCACCTGCGCTGCACCAATGCTTCTGCATCTTGAATAAAATTCAAGATGATTATAGAAATTATTTACTTGACAATAGGGTGACCATTTTGCTTTGCAAAACAGAGAACATTGGGAGCACAATATCAAATGTCATCATGGCCGGTTCTATGATGTGCGACAAATGTTTTTCCCAATGAGTCAGTAAAGTGAGGCTTCACATGGGCATCATTCATATGTCTCAGGTGGAGGCTTCCTGGAGGTGGCGTGAAGGTCTGACATCATTCCGCTGCCTATAAACGCAGGGAATGGACTCCTCTCTCTCTTACGCTGCATGCAGACAACAAGCACGCTGGACCAAAAAGAGCCAGGAGCGTGGTCCTCTGCTCACCGCCTAGAAACACAGAGACGTTGCATTTGACAAGATGAGGTTCCTGCTGCTTTGGGTTGTTTTCCTCTTTTCGCTTAATGGTGGAGTGTTTTCTGGTAGGTGTTTCACGTTGTGTTCCAGACTTTGTTCAGATCCCATGAGGGCTTAGAGACAAAGTGATGATGCTTTCATAAAATGAATAGATTGAATGATTTTGTGGTAAAATGAGGAAGCTTCAAAAACGTTTTAATAACAGTGATTCTTTAAAACAAAACAGAAGTAGAAATTAGAAACAAGAACCAAGGACCAAGGATGATTTGCTACTAAAACTATACAGAAGACAAAATATTTAAGTCTTCAATCAAACAGTATAACTGAGAAACTGAATGCCAGGATCATCAGTTTCATTTAAACGTATTCATTGCACATTTAATACATTTATTTATATTGATTGGATTTAATTGTTTTAAAGTGATGTTTATATTAAATGATAGATGTCAAAATCCTGAAGTTTGTCACTTTCGTTTGCTTTCTATTCTTAAAGTAATTTGCTGTATGTGTTTTCCAGATTTTATTATAAGAAAACTGGCTTAGAACAAAAGAAAAGTTTTTTTCAAACTTCAAATATCAAAAGCAGTAATCGACAGCAGTAATTGTAATTTTATAATTTTATCATTCTTTGTTTCCAGCTACATAGAAAATGAAACTTCTTTTCAGGATCTGTGCTGCATGCCATTTGGATTAACGCTAGACAGCATAGCTGTTAAGATTGACATTTTTACTAAAACAATCTAAAGGCCAGGTCATACTTCACTTTTGCGCATGTACTTCTGGGCTGTGGATGGTGGTCCGCGCGGCAGCTTGTGTTCATACCACATTTGGCTGCCAATGTGGACGGTCGCGGTCGGTGCTGCATACAGCAGTGATACTCCATCAGACCAACAGATGTATTGGAACAAACACAAATGCAAGATGTGGCATGAAACGGGTAAAGTTTTATGAACAGTTTAAAAGTTATTAGTCTAGGCTTGGGTGGTATTATGCTAATATTGCTCACTGCTGTATTTTGAAATCCTTTGCTTGTTTAACAGATGATGAAAGGCAGAGGCTGGCAGAGGAAGACTTACTGAACCGAATCTTCTCTTCAAAGGTAGCCTTCCCTACCTGTCGAGGTTCAGGGCATAGACTGAGACCTTTGCATCGGGGGATGGTATTTTTTAGCATCAGAGCTTAACTTCTCTGAAATAGACAGGCAGTGCATGCTGTGCAATCCTGTATACATATATGTATGGAACGAAAAAGCACAATAATGAATAATCACAAAGACCCGGTAGTTGTTAAACTTCACCTTACTTTACTCAGGTAAGACTTGGTTGTGGGGGTGGGGATGTTCCAGATTAAACTGTGGTTAACCAGTTTAGAGGGTTGGAAAGTGGGAATGGTTTATTTTCAAAAGGGACCATGTGGGACCATATGGATACATTCCAGCATGATGCAAAGTGATATTATGGGTGCTGTTTCCCGGTGAGCAAACAGACCCGTCCATTTTGGGAGGACACCTTGAGAGATGTCTGCAGGCAGTGGGGCCTCTGGAAAGAGCTGCTCCTAGCCAAGGAGAACCCTCAGCCCCAGAAGCGGTTCCTGCTGCTGCCTGAGGCTTTAGGTGGGCAGTACAACCTACAGAACCTTTGTAGGACTCTGCACCACTCAGAGGTGAGGGGCCTCACCCCCACTGACACTGCTGAACCTCACTATACTGACAGCCGCACCCTCATTCACAACGCTGATCCTGATTGCCAAGACCTACTCACAATGCTGAAATGAATACCACACCTGCACTCACATTGCAGTCACACTTCTGATCCAGAAAGCCACACCTCCATTAACACTGCTGATCTGAGCACCACACCCCCATTCACACTGCTGATCCTGATAGCCACACCCTCATTCACACTGCTGATCTGAGCACCCCCCCCATTCACACTGCTGATCCTGATAGCCACACCCTCATTCACACTGCTGATCTGAGCACCACACCCCCATTCACACTGCTGATCCGGATTTCCACACTTCCACTCACACTGCTGATCCAGATAGCCACACTTCCACTCACACTGCTGATCCTGAGTAATTTTGTAGCTAATTAATCCACTGCTGAGTTCTATGCATTTCATAGACTAATAAGTGTTTAGTGATGGATGTGTTTCATTGTGGCATGTTCAGGATGACCTAGAATACCTCAATCCACATCAGATAGAAAACAATGAGTCTCAGCTAAAGCAGAAGTCGCCATGCATCCTGAAACGGCACCTTCTCAGCAGCAAGTCCCGGAGGCCTTACATCCTTAAACGGAGTATCTGGTACTGATGAGTCTCTGTAATACATGTACAGCTGTCAGTTACTCGTCTGTAACTGTCCTCTCCCTCAATCTCCCAGGCATCTTCCTGTCATGACTGAAATGGATTGTGGAAATAAAAAAGGATAAAAAGCCATCTTTCTCAAACCAGTTATGGTTGGTTCATTTTGAATTAAGTAAAACTAAAAATGTATTGAGCTGTAAACATATATGTTCATTTTAATAAAATAAATAAAACTGCAGCCTCATTAAAAAAGAAAATGAATTAATTAATTAATTAAACAATATTTTAAAACAACTGTATTTATGAATAATGCATGAATCAAACCCTGTAGTAGTTATAATCTGGGGTGTTTACAAGGGCGGGGCCACAAGGTCACCAGCCCCAGCTGACATCTGATTGGTTCCAAAGTGCCCTTCCCTTGCCACTAACAAATTATAAACATATCACTGGCTAATGATAAGGTTGGCTGCTCTGCATGAATTATGGCCCCCTACCTTAAACAATCTAGAGGTGCTCCAAGTCATAATTTACTGTTACGAGTATTGGATTGTGTTCAGTCTTCAGCTTTAATGTTTCCATCATCTGCCTGTACTCTGAAAGAAAGCTGCACTATTTCATTCTCACACCAACAGCACAGCTGTTACTCATTTCCAATCACTGAAAAATACACTCACCTAAAGGATTATTAGGAACACCTATTCAATTTCTCATTAATGCAATTATTTAATCAACCAATCACATGGCAGTTGCTTCAATGCATTTAGGGGTGTGGTCC
>JABFEA020000067.1:31546332-31563555 GCA_019775915.2 Cyphomyrus plagiostoma
CAGTTCTGAAGGCGAAAGGGGGTCAAACACCGTATTAGTATGGTGTTCCTAATAATCCTTTAGGTGAGTGTATTTCAATCACATGTCATAAGTTCAGATAGGGGAACATGATCTTAAGGCTTAGAGCTGTTGCTGAGACTCAAAAGCTGGTCCCAGGAGTGAGAGACAACAGTGCCATGCCGCTCCCAACATCTTACTGTATAATGCTGCTCCGAAAATCACATAACAGTACTGACCACCACTCCACCATGCCGCTCCCAACATCTTATAACACTGCTGACCACCGCTCCCTCATGCCGCTCCCAACATCTCATAACAGTACTGACCACCACTCCCCCATGCCGCTCCCAACATCTTATAACAGTATTGACCACCACTCCGCCATGCCGCTCCCAACATCTCATAATAGTGCTGACCACCGCTCCACCGTACTGCTCCCAACATCTTATAACAGTGCTGACCACTGCACCGCCATGCCAATCCAACATCTCATAACAGTGCTGACCACCACACCGCCATGCCGCTCCAAATATCTTATAACAGTGCTGACCTCCACTCTGCCATGCTGCTCCCAACAACTCATAGCAGCCACTGACCAGCTTTACCTTTTAGCTGCGTTAAAGTGGCAGCTCCCCATGGCACTTTCTCCATCAGTTCTCATGGCTAGATGGAGGAAGCCCCCACCCACACAGGACATAGCATTGAGCGGATGGTTTTGGCATTGCCAAATCTATCCTTTCTGTCCATGGTGTTACAAATTACATCCAGGAGAGTTCTCAATAATCAATATTAATCAAAAGCGTCATTTCCAGCTCACTCATTTTCTATGGACACAGTGACTTTGCTATATAATTAGATCTACTATACTGCTACACTTAGTTCTTGGATTATAAGCCTATACAAGAGAATATGAATGTGTGTGTGCAGGGAGGGTGTGGGAAACATTTTATTGCCTGATTTTTTTCTCTTGGGGATAGGAAGTGCAGGACTGAATTTCCATACATTAACCTATCTGCTGTATAATGCTATTTTATATGTGTTATCCACAAATTGCTCTGAGGCATAGCTGCCTCCCTGTGGCAAGTGAATTCAAATCTGAAGACAGCTTCATGTTTCATCAGAGCTTTCTGAGTAGGTCTTTGCCGTTTCTGCTGCCTCGCTGATCCAATTGCCTGGTGCCCAAAATGTAAATCATGACAATTAAAATGGTTGGTGGGGAGTGATGATAAACTACGAGATTACCTGGGTGGATCACAAGGCAGATTCCTCCAGCAAGCATCCGTAAGAGAGAGTGAACATGCAAACTTCATCTCATGATAAATATTGAACCTTGCTGCAGCCATGGAGTACCGTATATATTAACATGCAAACGTCGCATGCAAATGTCGGTCTTGAAAACTGACTAGATAGAGATAGGTGCTGTTTTGTCAGGTGTCATGTATGCTTTTGTTGTGTATCCTGAAATAACACAAGAATGCGACTGAAGACTCTGTTGATCCCTTGCAGTTTGCTCATAGAACCAACAAGTCAGTGGATGACACAGTGAACCTTTTAAAACATTTTAAATGTATCTATAATTTATGTATCAGTTCTCACCAGTTGAGGAATATTGATGTTTTAAAAATGATGTAGCTGGTATCTTTTAACTGAATTACTTAAGGGAAGCATAGTGGCTTTTCCAGTCTTGTTACATTTCTGCCTTCAATACTCTTACTCCTAAACTCTTGTGGGCATCTCTTTCAAAAGAGATAGTAACATCACCCGCCTAACTTGAAAGGCATGTCAAAACACAGCACTGGTTTAATGTGGGCATGTGCCATAGCATCTGAAGTAATGAAAATGACATTAATTGCCAATTGCACAGAAAGAGATTTGTCACTGTGCTGTGTCAGTAGGTGCTTTAAACTGCATACAACTGTATACAGAAGTGGTGGTCAGTCTTATGGACCAGTGAATCAAATATTGGACTATTTGGGTCCAACCATTATGTATTTGTAAATACCACCTGAGGTCTGAATGTGTGGCTCCCATAGTCAAGTGTGAAGTAAGCAGTGACATATATAGTCTAGGGTTATTTTTTGTGGGGGGGGGATACATTACATTAGTGATGTAAAACTCCAGTCCTGGAGGGCCGGAGCCCTGCACAGGTTTTGGTTTACCTTCATTTAACACATCTGATTCAAGTCCTTGTGCTAATTACCATACAGCTCTTGAGCTGAACTATTTGTGGTAGAATAGGAAAGAATTAAGCTACACAGCCTTCTGCCCCCCCAGGACTGGAGTTTGACACCCCTGCATTATATCATCTTTATCAAATCCAAGGCATTCCAAACAGCATAGTTATTATATCATACTTCAAAGTTAAGCCGATCCATCGGGATTATGGGTGAAGGGGCAATCCTTCATCCTCCAGCAAGATAATGGCCCATCAGTAATAGTGAACCCACCCCCCAGTTTAATCAGGATAGTTATACGGTCATGACAAAGATGAACCAAATGATTGTACAATGTTCTTCTATCACCAGGACATATGCATTTGTGGGTAATCTGCCTAATGTGAGCATACTGCCATCTAGTGTTAATATTCGTCTGAACGGTGAAAATTGACTTCGTTCATTTGTTGCTTCGATCATCTTATCGTCAGTCATTAATCGTTTAATTCATTATTTAGCAATATTAAAACACAGTTTAGTGGTCAAATTACCTTACATTTTGATACAAGTCAGGAACTATTCTTTAAACAAGTCGACAATAGAAAGTCAATCAGTAATTAAATGTGCAGCATAAAAATAATACATTAACAAAAAATTTGCTACAAGACTGCCATCCTTCCGTCCATCCATATTGCAGCCACTTTGCTACATGATTACCGAAGACCTGGAGCCTGTCCCAGAGGACAGCAGAGGGCACTGAGCAGGGGACACACACACCAGATCGCAAAATACTTGCTGCTGCTGTATTACTTATTGTTTATACACGTTGGACATAAACATAAACCCCTCTATTCAGCCTCAGATTTTTCCACCGTCCTTTGTTTTCGTACTGTAAGTACTGTGAAATTCTTCATCACTCATGTTGCACTGCAGTCCTGGGGTAAAGTTATTTCATACCAATGTGTACCGGTATGTTGCTGAAATGCAAAGCCCACTACCTTTATCTCAGCACTTGATTGCGGTGCCGACTTATTAAAAGAGATACACCTCTGCCCCGGAAGTGAAACTGGGGAACTGGGTCTCCCAGGCATCACCGGGAAGTGTTTCCAGCAGCCAATACCTGCCATTGAGCGGTCGTGTCTGCGGAGTGTTGTTTATCTGCTGTATTTTATGCTGGTTTGGCTTCTAACGTGACAAACGGTAAGGAGATTGTAATTGTTCGGTTAATTTAGCGGCCATTTATAAAGTGTAAGCAATTGGCTGTCGGGTTTGAGGACGAGCCACCTGCGGACAGTGTGTGAGTAAGGCTAAGAGGGCGTCGGTGTAGTCCGGGGAAGCTCTGTATCATTACTTCTCATATGTTTATGTTACAGTAAAAAATATTTCAAATCCTGGGGGGTTATCGCCATTGAGTTGCACACGACAAGGTTACGATAGTGACTTCCGAAACCGATGCAATACGAATATGCGCTAAATAGAATAAAAGACGTAAACAGTACATAAAATAAGCAAACTATATATGTAGAATTAATCATCGATGTAGTCAAAGTAATAAATACATTGCTAAAGCGACAAACTATGCAACAATAACAAATTATCAGTTAGACCATCACATTGTCACTCCTGCACTTTGTTAGTATTGTTACATAGTCTGTCTCCTTGTGTTTTATTATAATTTCTTATTAATCTTTGCTCACTAAAGGAGCTTTTGCCTTTTAACCAGAATTTTTATTAGCTGTGTCTATCAGAATAAATTAACTCTTTTCTTAAAGGGGCCCGCTCTCACGTGCTCATTACATTGAAACGAATCATAGTTTAGTTATCAGATACACAACAATAAATAAATATGAGAGTAAGAAATCATTTACTATGCATCCGCATCTGCCAGTGCTGACAGGCTGAATCATGGTGCCGCATCCCAGCAGTTGATGAAACCTTTGCTCCATGATGGCTGCGGTGATGTGGAAGGAGACCTGTCTGATAGCTACCCTCGTTCTGGGCTGCTACTGGAACAGTTTGTCCTGTGGCTTCGTGTTTGATGATGTCTCGGCCATCCTGGATAACAAGGACCTGCGGCCATCCACGCCGCTGCAAAACCTCTTTCTCAACGACTTTTGGGGGACGCCCATGTCTGAGGTCAGCCAGCGCCACATGATGTCTTTCAGTCTCCCCTGTGTCTTCCAAACATCTCCATATTTGAGGAGTTGGGCTTATTCTCAAAACATTGCTTTTGAGTAGCTTATTATTTCTACATTAAATTTTTTATTGGCACATGTACAGTGATACTGGTACAAATTGCAGTGGAACATGCAGTGAGGTGTGCCCCCATACCAGGCCTGAGTAATGCTGACTTGTGTATATCTGTTATTAAGTGAGATGTGCCCCCATGTTGGCCCGGGGTAACGCTGATCTGGTCTGGCCATTTCCCTCTATAGGAGCGGAGCCACAAATCATACCGGCCGCTGACTGTGCTAACCTTCAGGCTGAACTATGTCCTGAGTGAGCTGCATGCCGCCTCCTACCACCTGCTCAACGTGCTGCTGCACACGGTTGTGTGTGTACTGTTCTTGCAAATCAGTCACATGCTGCTGCTGCATCGGTCCTGCAGCCTGGTGGCGGCGCTGCTCTTTGCCGTGCACCCCATTCACACTGAGGCGGTGAGCCCGGGGAGCCTTTAGTGCCTTTAATTTTACACTTTATTTATTTCATGGATAGTTTAGGAGTATTTTTCGGCATGCTCTTAAAAATGGCAGAGGAGGAGTTACTCTAAATGCATATTTTTACCAGTAGGTGGCAACGGTTGCTTATGCTTTTTTCCCCACTGTAACAGTGGTACAGTGATCCTATGAGATGGTTCGTCTTACAGTTTAATAATCCTTGATTGTGCTGCAGGTCTTGCTGTGGGTTTTTGCTTGGATTCTGCAATTTTGCTGTTTGTTGGAGCTTTCTGTGGATTTCAGTCTAATGGCCTTTTTTTTGTTTTGAAAGGTCACTGGTGTTGTTGGCAGAGCTGAACTCTTGTCATCTATATTCCTCCTGGCAGCATTTTTAAGTTACACTAAATCCAAAGGTCCAGACCATTCTGTTGGTGAGTGCTCCATGTTTCAGGCTGGTTTCTTGAAATGTAGCGACAGTCCTACTTGTGACCTCAGATGTATTACATATGTAATGTTTGAACCTTTTCCTAAAACAAGCACTAATACATTTATCACCCTGAAACTGGATGTGCTTCCTGAAAACCATTATTGGTGACCATAAACCACAGGCTGCTAGAGTATCAAAGTTGCCATATTTCATGTGTGTCTGTCTGTGTGTGTGTGTCTGTCTGTCTGTGTGGGGGGAGTTTATTTTGAACTATGGTAGCCACTGTTGTCATCATTGTGTATTGGTCTCACTTCTGCTAGGGCTAGAAGCTTCACCTAGAGTTTTACATTGTTTTTCTGAACTGTGGTTTACACGTGAATGTCTGTTCAATATTTTCCCCAAAACTGCATTAGAGATGTGAAATGCTGGAAGGAACTGTAATTAGTGGTAACCTGGCAGGGTGAACTCTCCTCTTGATTTGTGGATAATTATGTGTAACTGATATTTTCAATTTTTCTGTCATCTTTGATGTTATTCCAGACTTTCTTTCTCGATTCTGTAATTTGAGTTTCTTTGTCTTTCAGTCTGGACCCCCATTGCAGTGACGGTGCTTTTGGTGGCTGCAGCCACACTGTGCAAAGAGCAGGGAATCACTGTCATCGGCATCTGCTGTATCTATGAGGTCTTCGTTGCTCAAGGGGTGAGAGCAGAGCAGCGTTTCCTGAAGACCTCCTGACAACTATGGTGTTTGTCTTCGTGGCTATGTCACGTTGGTGTTTCGCAAACCCACTCCCCCCACAGACTCTTAGCAGCTGTCATTTGTCCTCGCAGACTGCTCAGGGGCCTTTCCTTGCAAGTTGTGGCCCACGTTTCTTCAGAGGTTGACTTTTTTGTATCTCGAAAGATAATTTGGGGTGTTTTTCATTGCTATTATTATCATTATACAATGCTCTTGGCTGACATTTGTGTGCTATGTCACATTGGAGAAAATATGGTAATTTAGCATGCAGAGCTTTGACCGCATTTCAGTCGGAGTGCATCCACGACTTTCCAAGTACGAATGAATTGGGAACGAAGGAGAAAGTCTGAATGAGATGCTGTCTTGAGTAGTCTTGCCACAAGTGTAACTCTTGCAAATTACCCTACCACTTCATTTTCTTATGCTTGCTTGTTTTTTGTTGACTTTTTCTCGGATAATGGTGCCTGCTTTATGTTTCTCTGTCCTCTGAGGGCGCTCTTACTAACTAGCTGACTCATCCATTTCGTTTGCCATGTTGTTCCAGTTCACCCTGCCAATGCTGACTGATGCCATTCTCCAGCTCCTGCGAGGGAAGGATAGTTTGCCATACTCCATCCTGCAGACCTTACTGAAGCTCATCGTTCTCATCATCACCACACTGCTCCTGGTCATCATTCGTGTTCAGGTCATCCAGTCCCAGCTGCCCGTGTTTACCAGGTTTGAAACGATCAGTCACCAAACTGGTATTTCATTGTTGTCAGATTGCCGATGGAAATTATTTTGTTTATGTACAAGCAAGTCTGGGGCCTGTTTCACAATGCAGGAGCACTTGCTTAGCCAGATAACTTGCCAGATTTAGCGTAGTGGGCTAAATGTAAATTGATGAAAATAAGGTCTATTTAGCCCAGACTACCTTAAATCTAGCAAGTTATCTGGCTAAGCAAGAAATCCTGCTTTGTGAAACAGGCCCCTGGTTAAACCTGGTAAGATTCAGCTTTCTTTGTTCTTTTTTGGAACTCAAACAGAGCTCACTTGCTGAATTTCTGAAGAGTTCTTGCCTTTATCTGCCACCATTATGCTGTAATTGAAAAGTGTTTCTTTCAATGTTGAACATGACGCTGACCCCGGAAAACATTTTCAGTTCTGTTTTTTTTGTATTGTTTTGTAGGGTAGCCGAATGAAACACTAACAGGCTAAGATTGCAGAAGGAAGAGTAACGCTAACGGGCTAGGAAATCGCTTTTGGTGACATTTAAATTCATTTTTTTAATTCATTTTGTAGGTTTGATAACCCTGCAGCTGTCAGTCAGTCACCCACAAGGCAGCTGACATTTAATTATCTCCTGCCTGTGAATGCGTGGCTACTGCTGCACCCCTCTGAGCTCTGCTGTGATTGGACTATGGGCACCATCCCCTTGGTGGAGTCCATCTTGGACGTCCGTAATCTTGCCACAGCAACCTTCTACTTGCTGCTGGGTCTGCTGGCTTTCCACAGCCTGCGCTCTTCCAGCAGGTCCTCCAAGATCGTCGTCATGGTGGGTCCTGCACACTCTCAGCTCAATGCTTCCTTTTTGTTTTATAGAAAACAAGATTTTATGATGGAGAGAACACAGTATGTAAGGATCAATGGTGTCCTTTCAGCCAAGCTTCACTCCTTCACTGGATCACCCCAGGGCTGTGTTCTCTCCCCTCTCCTCTATATTCTGTGTACAAACAGCTGTAGAAATAAGTTTAACAATAGTCAAATTATTAAGTTTGCCGATGACTCTGGAGTAGTCTACTGGACAGGGGGGGGACTGGATCATGGTCCAGTGGTGGATAACTTTGTGACATGGTGTAAGGACTGTGTCCTAGAACTGAATGTGTCAAAAGCCAAGGATATGGTGAGTGACTTTAGGAAGTGTGCTGCTATTCCTAAGGCAACAGTAATAGAGGGATCAGAAGTGGAACTGATAGACAATTATAAGTATCAGGGTACGATGCTGGACAGTTGATTAAACTTCCAAGCTAATTCTGAGGTTATCCATAAGAAGGGTCAGCAGCCTCTTTATTTTTTGAGAAAAATTAACACTTAATATATGTACCAAAATGATGACACTATAGAACCTTTATTCAGTCTGTACTGTCCTTTTCCATTGTGCTATGGTTTGGTAATGTCAACCTTGCAGAGAGAAATAAGCTTGGCCGGCTTGTCAGTATAGCTGGTAAATTCAGTGGGGTAAGTCACACCCAGCTTTGTGACCTGTATGACCGGCATGTACTCAGGAAGGCATTGGCAATATTGGATCATAAAGACCACCCCCTGTACAGGAGTTTGTGCTTCTACCTTCAGGTAGGAGATATAGAGTTCCCACACACAGGGCTAAAAGATATAAACTTGTTTGTGCTGCTGTTAATATATTGAATAAGCACAGGTGATGTCACTGATGGATTCTTGCTCTTCTGCTTTCCCAGTCTCTCCATGTAGTGACAATGCACTGGGGTGTACTGGGTACTGGTCGGTGCTGTGGTTTTGTGGATGGTCTGTTTTGTATTATGTATTGGTCATTGTCTCTATGTTGGTATCTGGTTTTAATGTATCATTTATTAATTGTTGTATTCCTTTTTAAATGCCTGGCTGCAACCTAAATTTCCCTGGTGGGATGATAAATTTGACTTAACTTGGATGATGGAATCTTTTATTTTCACATAAGTCAGCAAAATGTCAGAGAGTAAAATTTTGTTGTTTATTGTTGCTGGCTCTGCTCCATGTAGTGTGATCTGTGTGTTACTCTGTGACATGCTGCACTTATCTTTCTTCATGTTGTCCAATGAAACATGCATGTCCTCTGAGTCTGATTTGAAGGGGAAGCTTTTCTGTTTGTGTAATGAGTGCTTTGTTCATCATTTTCTGTCGTTTCTTTTTTTTGTGCAAACTGGGGTTTATGAACTTGTTCTTCAGTTAGCAAAAGCCTTGAGGAACAGATGCATCATAATTAACTGACTGAAAATAAACAAACCAGAGTCTGAAACTGTGCCTATGCTATGAAGTAAACTGCTCTTGAACTGGTTTCATTAGAATGTTATATCTGGCAACAGAACAAACCCCTGGCACTAGGCCCAACTGGATGATTTTTGTCAATACTTCTTTGATGTTTTACTCTTGTGCAGTTGTCCGTGCTTTAGAGAGAGCAGTATAAGTAGTTAAGTGATGCAGTGTTGACGTGAAATGCTTAGGGCTGTGTTTCGGTTTCAGTACTGAACACGAATACTTTAACAGCTACTGATTTTTTTTGTTGAAATTCGAACGAATAGTGAATGCTGAATGGTGCCCAGTAATAACCTGGCATCTCATCCTGGATGTCCCCTGTCCTGTACTTGATGGATTGAGAAGATGGATTGAGATATTATCTGTTATGAAAAGTCATTTTGAGTTTCAAATCAGATTGCTGGCTTTCATCTGTCTACTGGTGTCAACGATTCTTTAAAGCTTTGAGTAAATTCGGTAATAATGCCATTCAGTTATTTTATTATTCATCCATTTTTAATGCAGAAACCATTTGAAGTATTACATTACTTTTTAATACAGATTATTATTTTTTATATTCTCACAGTATATCTGCTTGTATTTTTAAATTGAAATTCTGGTCTCTGGCCATTCAGACTTGATAAATCTTGATATTCCTCAGAAATTAAATTGTGTTTAAGGCGAATGAATCAGGCCTCGCACTGGTAGATTCGGTCCATTGAGTAACACTTCCTGTCTCCTCCAGGCCCTGGCTTGGATCGTCCTTCCTTTCATCCCTGCCTCGAACCTTTTTTTCCCTGTGGGCTTTGTGGTTGCTGAGAGGGTTCTCTACATCCCTAGCATGGGCTTCTGCATCTTAGTGGCCCATGGATTCGAGATCCTTTCTCATAGTAGGTGAGGACACCCATTGTCAGCCTTTGAAAGATTTAAAATATTTAGATAAGCTGCTGATGTTTATTTGTAACAAACTAGTTTTATGCTCTGCTCATCATACTTATACAGTGAGTGTTTTTCAAAGTAATATCTTGGCAAGTACTTTTGTTTTGTTTTCTGGAAGGTCCAGCTGGATTTCTGAATGATGAAAGGTGTTGAGTGCAGCCACACAAAGCTGATGTTATACCTGAATGTGTGATTGTGCTTCTGTTGTAAATGATGGTTAGCACCTCTGCTTTCTTTCATCTTATGCAGGAACCTGAAGAAGGTCTCGTGGTTCTTCATGGCTGCCATCCTCACAGTCCACTCTGTGAAGACGTTTAACCGTAACTGGGACTGGGAGTCCGAGTACACACTCTTCACCTCCGCTCTCAAAGTAAGGAGTAAAGCGTACTGCTAAAGTGGAGTATTGCAAAGTTACAAATGCGAGTACACGCTCTTCACCTCTGCTCTCAAAATAAGGAGTAAAGTGTACTGCTAAAGTGGAGTATCGTAAAGTTACAAATGCGAGTACACGCTCTTCACCTCCGGTCTCAAAGTAAGGAGTAAAGCATACTGCTAAAATAGTGTATTGCAGAGTTACTGAAGTTGATCAAGTGGGATAGATTTCATTTTTGAGAGGTGCTTTGTGATTCAGCACCAGCCACCAGTGTGTGACCCAGTAGAAAATGGTACAGCATAAGGCCTTTGACCTTATGTGCTCCGGGAACTGCTCACTTTTGACACTTTCAGCATCTGCCGAATGGCAGAATGTAAAATCTGTCTGTCGTCCCAGCTGCTGTCAAAGCGTTTCTCCTATTACGATTTGTGAAGTTCCATTGGCGTCACTCTCAATCCTATAACTAAACCAACTTTAAAATACTCTCATTGATGCTTTGTCGCTGCTTTTCCAAACACTCAGCCAGGCTTGAATTTTGACATCCGTGACCTTCTAGCCTGAAATTTGTTGTCATAATTGATCTATCAACTAAACAGATGCATTGTATGTACTGTGAAAATGACTTCCCCTAGGTGAATAAGAACAACGCCAAGCTTTGGAATAACGTCGGTCACGCTTTAGAGAATCAGAATCATTATGAAAAAGCTCTGAAGTATTTTCTGCAGGCCACCAGAGTTCAACCAGGTAGGAGTCAGCGCTGTTTTGTCCGAATATTTATCTTTCAGTAAAAGATTTCACATGCTGGGATTAAATTCACTGCCATAATGTGTGGTTTGATAGTTACAATAAGTCTGAATGTATTATTTGTGTGGTATTTCATTAAGGTAGCACTCAAGAGTTAGATATTTTAATTAACTTGGGGCTGTTTTCTTGTTTGTTGGGGTCACCGGTTTAGCTTTTGCCCATTTAAGACTTAGTTCCAGAAAAACTTGTGCTTTTCTGGAAGCTGTCCTTACACAGCTTGTCACATCACCTGCATCCTGGCAACTTTCTAGTCAATTGTAGGGACATTAATCTGAGTCATGGCCAGTAGCATGTCGCTGGTGAGAATTTTAAGCCTGTTTTAAGCCCTTGCTTAGTCCTTGTGAGCTCAGAGTAAAGAATCATGGCGGCTACCTTTCCTTTCCGGTGTTTCCTTTTCCTGGGGAACAAAGCCCATTATCAATGTGTTGCAGAAGGTGTTTGGAGAAGCGACTGAGATTTTCCAGCTTGATCACACTGGACCAAGACCAGTGTTTGGTAGATTAGGAAAATCCATGCCCTGGAAATACACACTATTGCTTTTGCTTTCTAAATCCACACTATCTCTTTTGCTTTCTAAATCCACAACTGTAAACAGTCCACTGCAGCTAACGTTTGAATGATGTGGGTTGGAATTAAATAAATGCTTCGGCTTGCGCCTCTGTAAACAGTTTGCATTCCTTTGGGCGGTTTGTGAAGTGCTGTAGTGCAGCTGCTGGTCTGCATGCTTGCTTCCTGCTTTTCATACATCTGACCACATACCCACTCTCTGGCAGATGACATCGGTGCTCACATGAATGTGGGCAGAACCTACAAGAACCTGAACCGGACCAGGGAGGCTGAGGAAGCTTATCTGACAGCAAAATCCCTCATGCCGCAGGTATAATGGACAGAGATGCGGTTCTGATGAACACCGGGCTGGTCAACTCGGTCACTAGCGCATGAGATACTTAATCCATGGACCGTGAGTTCAAGTCCAGCCTGGAATTCGTTCTTGATGTCTGTGTTACTAGATCATTCCTGGGAAGAAGTATGCTACCAGAGTAGCCCCCAATCACCTCAACGTGTACATCAACCTGGCAAATCTGATCCGCGTGAACGACTCGCGTTTGGAGGAGGCCGACCAGCTGTACCGGCAGGCCATTAGCATGAGGCCGGACTTCAAACAGGCCTACATAAGCAGGTAACCAACGAGAGCTTTCCTCTGGCGACATTCCGCTCCCAGGCGTACGATGCAACACCCGGGAAAAAACCCAGACTTGGTAAGGTAGAGACTGTTTCCCTGAGCCTTCACAGAGGGGCTGTGGTCATCTAGCCCATAACATCCTTTATGCAGGTTATAAGCTAACAGTATTAAACATTTTCACTTAAGAGTATTTCATTTATGATTGGTAAAGACTAAAACTTACTTGTGCTAAATGGTCACAGATCTGATCACGAGATTTTATCTGGCTCTTAGAGGGTTGATTGTGTCTGTTGTCTCTTCTGGTCAAAATGAAGCAGCATACGGAGCATTTTTTTATATTTCAATGAAGGAATTCTCTGACCAGTTGGTCTGTTTTACAGTCCATGCTTCTGTCTTGGTGAGAATGGGATCTATTGTGTTCTTATGAGAGTCCTTGAATGCTTTGGCTGTAGAGGGGAGCTTCTCCTGAAGATGAATAAGCCTTCGGAGGCTCGTGATGCCTACCTGCGGGCCCTAGAGCTGGATGGGACCAACGCCGACCTGTGGTACAACCTTGCTATTGTCCACATCGAGATGAAGGATCCTGCAGAGGCTCTGAAGAACTTCAACCAGGCTCTGGAGCTGAACCCCAAACACAAGCTGGCCCTCTTCAATTCGGCTTTGCTGATGCAGGAGTCTGGTGAGATACTGATTCTGGCCTTAGTCTGGCCCTCGTACCATGGTTGCTTGTAAAATAAATGATTATCTTTCTCCATTTTAGTCATTAGCGCAAAGCTGAATATCTTTCTAGTTTTGGGTGTGCCTAATATATCTGGAGCAGTGTACCTGTCACTGTTTTTTGAAAGACCCTCTGTCATTTTACCACATACAACAAATCTTAACTTCCCTTACAATGTGTCTCGCATCGTGCTTGTAGGTGAGCCGCGCTTTAGACCGGAGGCCAATCGACGGTTCCTCAGCTACATTGAGGAGGAGCCAGAAGATGCTAATGGCTACTTCAACCTGGGCATGCTTGCAATGGATGAGAACAAGAATGAGGTGGCAGAGAAGTGGATGAAGAAGGCCATTGCGCTGCAGGCTGGCTTCCGCAGCGCCCTCTTCAACCTGGCATTGCTGTACTCGCAGGCAAGGCGTGAGGTGGAGGCTCTTCCTGTGCTCGACGAGCTCCTGCACCATCACCCCGAGCACGTGAAAGGACTCATCCTCAAGGGTGACATCCTGATGAACCACAAAAAGGACACCAGGGGTGCCAGGGAGTGCTTTGAGAAGATCCTGCAGATGGACCCCACCAATGTGCAGGGCAAGCATAACCTGTGCGTGGTCTATTTTGAGGAGAGAGACCTGCTCCGGGCTGAGAAGTGCCTGGAGGAGACGCTGATGCTGGCACCCCATGAGGAATACGTCCGCAGGCATCTGAACATCGTTCGTGGCAAGATGGCTGCCATGAGTGCGGCGGGCCACGGCCTGGCGCCCCCCACAGGTGGGGCTTCCGTACCGGGGGATGAGAGCACTGTGCCTGTGAGCGAGAAGAATACGTGGAAATCCTCCATGGCCAAAAGCAGCACCAAGACCGGGGAGCAGTCAAAGAATCTGGAGAGCAGCCAGTCAGAGAAGAGGACTAAGAGCAAACCGTCAAAGGAAATGAAGGACATTGAGAAGAAGCGGGCGGCAGCCCTCAAAAGGCTTGAGGAGATTGAGAGAATATTAAGCGGAGATTAACCTGGGTAGTCAGCAGCCTGATTTTGCTGAGACAATGCAAACATGCTGATGGATAGGCCCCCGTGTACCAGAGGATTCGCTCGTCATTCATGCATGCTGCTACAATTCGAAGCAGAAAGATTCATGAAAGCAGTCCGTGGCTTAAATTTAGTCTGATTGGCAGAAGGAGCAGAAAGGGTTAATAAAGATGCATGACATTAAAAAGCACAATTTTCTGGAAAAACCCATGACCTCCTTCAGAATAATCAGAAGATGGATGGATCGACGGATGGATGAAATTTTTCAAAAACTGAACTGAGGAAATCTTTTTCCATTTCAAAATGTCATGGTATTATAGTTTATGGTTTTTATTTCTGATATATAATATGATATGTTGTTAATCACTGGAGTTTTGTAGGGGTTTTTTTCCCTGAGTAAATGTATTGGTATCACACGCTTTAAGGGAGCTAATTGTCTCGTATCCAGAGCCGGGTCTGTCTCAACCTAAAATAGCTGGTCTGCAGCTGCACACTCCTTCAGACAGCTCACTTCCTGTACAGTCACCATTACGTCCCCTTATTTCCTGTGCCCATGGGCTGGACTGACTGCCGGTCCGCTAGTGTACCAGCACTGTGGACTTCCTGCTTATGCCCCTATCAATGGTTACTTTAAAGTCTCAAAACGCAATGGAATTTGTACTGGTTTATATAAAAGTGTGTGTGTGTGTGTGTGTGTATGTGTGTGTGTGTGTGTGTGTGTGTATAACTGTGATCTTTATCATCCTAGCCCTAAGATGGCTGTATCTCCTCACCCAGTCATATTTAGACATTTCAGTATTGCAGCATTGTTCTGGATCTCACTACAGTCTGTCACCACATTATCCTGCGCTTTTTTTTTAAATTCTCAATTCCTTAAGAACTGTAATCCTGCACTTTAGCAGTTTCAAAGACGCCTGGAAGGAGTTTATGAAAAGTGTTGTGAAAAGGAGCTTTTTCAGTTATCAATATGACAAATATTTGACACTAAAGCAATAAACTTTTTCCTTCAGCTCATAATCATTTTGTCAAATGCCCCAAACACTGGACTGTCTGTCCTTTGGGCTGCCATTTATTAAACTATAATTCCCATGTTTAGTGTTTTTGTTTCTATTCCCAGCTGTTTACTGTACTATAAATAGAAGACCATTAATGAAATCTGACTTTTTTTCTGTGAGTTATCGTTTAAGGTGCTTCAGAGATTCCCTGACATTTTGATGGTGATAAAGAGACTGATATGCAATCTTCACTGAAGGGCACTATTAGGGTCTTTTAATCGATTATACTGTGTTATTTGGATCATGAGTGGTTATGGGTAATAAATATTTTAAATAAAAGATTTGAAACTATATGTAGTGTTCTTCCAGGCATGTGTAACCCCTATGGAATTACTGCATCACAAACTGATTCTTATTCTATTATACTCACCCTTTGATTTTAGTTCATTCACCCATCGAGGATACTCCCTAAACGCATTAGTAGTGGTGGGTTAATTGCAGACACTCCCTAAATACTTTCCCGAGAGGGAAGAAACTTTTTTTTTTTTTACCGCATGCTTGATTCACCCCAATAAAGCGAGGAGACGTTAACTTTAGATTACACACCGAACATTACTACACAGCCTCATGCACGGACACTACAAGGTTTTTTCCTCCAGATTTCTTTGGAAATTCTGTTGTTTTATTTGAAGATATCCTGGCTGGTTCCCCCCCCTTCTCCTGGCCTGTGCATCATCGTGGATTCCACTGCACCTGCTACGCTATACTCTGACTTCCATGGACTGAAAGATTCCCAACAAGGGAGTGGTAGGATTGGAATACTGTGAACTGCACCTTTTTTTTATATCAGAATGCAGAACATTTTCCCTTTCAGGGGTTCTTGGATCCAACGTGTTCTAGTTTGTTAACAATTTATATTGATATTCCATGCCATACTGTG
The DNA here is from genome assembly GCA_019775915.2 of Cyphomyrus plagiostoma. Classification (NCBI taxonomy): domain Eukaryota; kingdom Metazoa; phylum Chordata; class Actinopteri; order Osteoglossiformes; family Mormyridae; genus Cyphomyrus; species Cyphomyrus plagiostoma. Next base: position 31,562,285 of record JABFEA020000067.1, read on the forward strand.
GTTACCCTACTAATGGTTTACATTGATATCTCATACTGTACCTGTTCTATATGGTCTGAAGTGAACTGTGATCTGAATTGGAGTTCATATTATCTCAGAATTGTTAGGGATTTTATTTACTTATTTATTTATTTTCCCCGACAGTACCCAATACACTGTGAGAAATGTACGCATATACATACATATATTGACCTGAAGCCATAATCAATAATACATTTTGTTTATTAAATCCTGATTGGTGTTTGTGTTATTGTGGGTTGGCATAATATGATAATCAGTATTCACTACCGCAGTCGTCCTGTACGAACCTTAGACAGAGTAAGTACACTTTACTAGTAGTCATTTATTAAGTACCGGAGCCCACCTAGGTAGGTAGGTAGGTAGAGAGAGAGTTACAACCAGTTACAGCAGTGGCGAGCCAGCCAGGAGGATTTGCTATGGGTAGTTACCCCGCCTACCCGCAATACACTGAAATTTACCGTTTTCTCCTTTACCACAACTGACATAATAGATCTCTGTGACCGTTTTAGTGTAAATGGCAGAAACTCCCTCTGTCACTTGCATTGAAGACATCTATATTGATGCAGAAATAGCCCAAATGACCCAAATGTGACATGGCATGTCAGGACTGTAATAAACATGTGCGAAGAGGAGGCTGGGAAGCAACTAGCTCAGCACTACTTGAATGAACTTAACGCTGTTGCTGGAGGTAATACAACAGGTTTTCTGAGAGCACTTCAAGATGAATTGCAAGTCATTAACGATACTGGTTGCAGCACACCTACCACCCCTAGTGATCCGAGTGTGACAGTCCAACCCATGTCAGGTCCACATATACACCGTGCATCCTCTCCTAGCACTCCAGCTAGCCCTGTTTACATTGATCAAAGCATCGTGACTCCCCCACACATCCACAAGATGGTTGTTGAATATGTCATTCGCACTGAATCTGTCCCAGTACATTCTTTCCCTCATCCTATACTTCGCACTTTCTCTGGGCGCACACCAAGGCCCAATGGTGAAGTTGACTACGAGACCTGGCGCACCCAGGTTGAACTTCTGATCAGCGATTCTTCATTGACTGACAGTCAGAAAGTGCGAAAGATTCTTGAAAGTTTACTGACTCCTGCTACTGATGTAGTAAAGCCACTTGGCATATACTCTTCTCCGAGCGCATATGTAACTCAGCTTGATTCTGCTTTTGGTGTCGTGGAAGATGGGGAGGAATTGTTTGCAACCTTTCTGAACTGCAGCCAGAACAATGGTGAAAA
>JABFEA020000067.1:31564245-31598250 GCA_019775915.2 Cyphomyrus plagiostoma
GCCCAACCTCTCACGGCTAAGTGGGCCTAATCCACCAAACCTGTCTCCACTCTGCATAATGAGCCGCTGACTTCCCTGCTTTCACCACCGCCAACCCACAATACACAACAAAAATCCCCTAAATAAAGAAAATACAAAACAATTATATTTAATAAACAAAGCAATATGAACATAGAGAAATTACATCTTGTGAAAATGAAAAAAAAAAACAAAGTAGCCTTTTCACAAGGGGCTGAAGGTCAGCACACCTTACACCTCCGCTTGTGTTCTTCACCACTTTCCTGTTTGCTGATAGATTCCAGTCAGACCTCACAGCAAACACCTGAGGTACCCAGCACTGGACATTATTTGCTGAGAATCAGTGCCACCCCGGCTTGGCTGCATTTTTCTAAAATTCTCCACCCGATGGAATGGATGCAAGACGGCCTGGGCTGATATCGAGGCCTCTGAGCAATGTCGCGATGGCTGGCGTTACATCCAGAACTGTCAGCACGGGAAGCAGAGTCCTCCAAGCCTGTTCATTTTGGACCCACCAGACCAAAAGCTCCGCCGTAGCAGCTTAAAAGGTGAAAACTCTGCTTAGACTGCAGCTTTACCTCATTTCCAGCTGATAACACCTCAAGCACTTCATGCAGGTGACCTGCCTGAGAATCTCATTCTGGGCCAAAAGGCCGGACACTTGCATTCCACAGAGGTGCGTTCCCACCTCGTCCCACTGGGCTGGGGTCCAAGCTGGTTCCCCTTCAGCAGTGCTCCAAATCAGGGGGCTCCAACTCCGGTCCTGGAGAGCTGCCGTCCAGCAGGTTTTCTATCCTACCTGGCTTCTGATGAGCCACAGCTGTTCTCAGGTAGATACCAGGAGCAGGTTTGGCTCATCAGAAGCCAGGTAGGATAGAAAACCTACTGGATAGTAGCTCTCCAGGACTGGAGTTGGAGACCCCTGCTCTAGATAGATGCCCAACCAATGCATCCTGGTCGCCTTCCTGGGGAGGTGTTTTGGGCATGTGCAGTCCGGAGGAGACCCCAGGGCAGACCGAGGACACAAGAGTGATTATCTCTCTCTTGGCTGGTCTGGGAACGCCTTAGGATTCCCCCGTGAAGCTGGAGGAGGTGGCTGGTGATAGGGAGGTCTGGGCATTCCTGCTTAGACTGCTGCTCCTGTGACCTGATTCCAGATAAGCAGCAGACAATGAATCATCATCATCGTCATCATTATTTTTTTAACGGCTCAACATTATCTCATTGCAGTGTTGTGTTTTATTGGAAAATAATTCAAAGCTGTGATTTAGGTGTCTTTTTTCTTAAGTGATGAATACTAATACGATAATTGTCAAGCACTGACAGATACACTGCTCTTTCTGCTTGTGACAGTTCATCATCAAAGTAAAATGGAATTTCATTGCTCCATGATGATGTATATCCAACTAAATGGACTGCATTTATATAGCACTTTTCTATTCCTACGAGTACTCATGGCACTTTACAATTCATGCCTTATATTCCCCCATCCACATTCACATTCATACACCGGTGGTAAAGGCTGCCATACAAGGCACCAACCTGCACACCGAGAGCAATTTGGGGTTCAGTGTCTTGCTCAAGGAGACTTTGATGGGGTCAGGAGGAACCAAGGCTCAAACCCGCAACCCTCTGGAACCACCATCTTCCCCAACTAAGCTGCTACGCCTACTGAGAGATCACAGGCAGCAATAAAAAAAAAGAAAGTTGACTGGTGAGTTTGTGCAGGAGCCAATATTGAATGTTCAGAAGACGTAAAAGCTAAAAACTTTGACTCCTCAAAGGATGTCTTTTCAATGTCCAATAAGATGTTCAAAAGACATATTTTGAATGTCTCTTTGGTCAGCGGGTAGTAGACAAATCAATTACATGCTAGAGCACTGGTATATTCTCCTCAGACCCAAGGAAAAAACTGTCCTTCAATTTTAAGTTATTTGTCTTTGGAGGAAATAAAACTTCTTACAATTTATTTTTATTTTTTAATTTCACAGCATGTCCTCTTTAGTGTACAACAGGAATAAATGTGTTTCCTTACATCAGTGAAAAGATAAATGCAAAAACAAAATGTCCACTACAATGGACAAAAATGAATAGGTGGGGTCTCAGGAAGATATTAAAAAGTAATTAGGCTTAATGGAAATAGTGTGTCTCACTGTTAGCGAGTTTCCACTAACAAAGAACTGATTCCGTTACGGTTTGCAAATCAGTCCAGTTTGGAACCAGGTGCCAAATTAGGGACCAGCCGGCGTTTCCACCAATTTCTCAGCAATCATCATCATCGCATCATCAGTGGTGACTATAGCTAGATAGTGTACATTCATCTCCATGCAGTGGAGTAATGAAACAAAGTATAAAAAGTAGGTTCTTTTGAATTTGCATATCATTTGGGTATTTTAAGTTATCTATACTGGATGAAGCTAATGTACATTAGGGCAATTAATAGTGTCCTATGAATCGTCAAGTCTTCCCCTTAGACAAAATAATATGATGAATTTATCTGCACAATGGCACATATAAATGTACTCCAGAATACAAATATCATACTCAAAAGTTTCCCATAAATTTTTAACTTGAATTTTAGCTTGTTCTCAAGTAACCAAATAAATACAGTGAAAAGGTCTTTCATATTTAACATCACCCCAGTGATTTGACTTGCCAGTGTAACCTGGTAGTTATAACAGCTGAGAGATATCTTTTAACTTCAGTCATTCAAATGACTGTGTGTGTGTTTGCTCAGTTTTCCTCTATGACTTTTCCGGTGGGGATCACGACGTCCCTCATAATTTATCCCCCTGTAGAGTTTGCCCTGAACCATCTTTAGTTAGTATTAACATCTTAAATGACTTAATCAGAATACTTTTATTATCCTGGAAGAAACTGTTTAACATCATATCACTGCATTGGCACAAATTTAAAAATCCCAACTAGATTTAGTGTAGTGACTGTTTGTTCCCAATAGGGGAGCCAAATCGCAGAGGCCCCATGCAAAAGAGGGAGGTGTAGCCTTCAGAGGGTTCAGAGTCCGGGAGGCAGTGTAAGCAAAAACCCCTCCCCGTGCATCCTGGCCCTAGGGGCAGCTGCATCGCCAAACATGGGGCCCAAGCCCGGGGGAGCTGCCCTGCAGGGCCGTCCCTCGCCGTCTTCCAACTCGGTGTTGGGCCGGGAGAATCGACATGGGAAGATGGTGTTAGCGGCTTTTCACAGGAGTATTACAGCACAGCTAAGTGGGCGCGCTGCCCGTTGTTAAATCCCGTGGTATAGCCGTATCATTGTGGCTCCGCTCCACATGTGGGGGCCATTTCCACCCCCCCCCCCCCCCCCACAAGGGCAGGAGCATGACGCTGAACAGGACTCCATCGGTGAAGGCTATTAGTAACTTTAAACCACACGAGCTAACATCCCGGTTCCCACCACCGCACGGACATTGCACATTCAGGCAGATAATGCCTTTTGTTACTTTGGGCTTCTTCTCAGAAAGGCTGTGATTCAGCTCCTCAGAAAGGCTACGTCCACGTCAGCCACCTCTGCAGGCCCTCCCACACCCAAGTGATGCTGCAGGGGCCAGCAGATAGGGTGACGTGCCCAATCATCGACAGCATTAAGGCCGAACGATACAGCAGAGGCCTTAAGGGCAGAAGGCTGTTAGGAAGGTGGCAGGTGAGGAAGGTATTGAAAGTGTGGTGGCTCTAGGGGTGTGTCTGTGCTTCAGGGTTTTATGTGGCCCCCTATCAGGCCCCCGCATCAGCAGACATAAATGCCAGCCAGCCAGCTGCCATGGGAGCATGTCCACAGCTAAAATAGTAGAAAGCTCCAGAAAAATTAGGAAAAACAGGCAAAACTGTAGGAGGGTAGCTGATACACACTTAGCGGGGACAGGAAACTGTGGGGAACAGCTACTGACTCAATAAATGGCTATTGGCATTAGCTCTCAGCATCAGTCACCCTCCCATCCATCCAAACCTGATAACCAAAGAGTGCTCAGAGCTAAGAAAGTCGCCTTGCTTTGTTTGCAAAGGGTGCGGCTTCCGGTGTGAGTATTTATAGACATAAGCTTAAGGCATGCATCCTGTGTGTGTTTGTTCCTCTTCTGAATAGCAAATATACAAAATAAATCAATCAAATGACTGAGTGCCCAAGAAAACGAAATCACAGGCATACAGGTAATGCATTCATCTTATCTTGCTGCTAACCACAGGAGTTATGTTCCGTGAACTTCCAGGTCATTTGTTCTGAATGCTACTTGTGACAGAAGACACCTCTGTTCAAATAAGCATCACGGCAAGAAGAAAGATAAAGCAAAAATCCAGCCAACAGCAGAGGAAGACAAAATGGGCAAAGTGACCTTATTCAGGATTTAATCTGTCGTTGTGCATTACCATATAGAAACAGTGATATGATATATACATTCACAACTACAGAAACATTTTATGTAGATGGAGCATTTTTTCAGTTTAACGTGATCCACATTAACGACTGCACAAGAATTGTATTTGGTAAGACACTGATTTGTTTACTTGTGCTATACATTTCAATATTGCTCTTTTGGGCCACATTTAAATAGTAAAACAAACCCAGATTTGGATAAGCATACTTTATTCATGTTTTTGTACATCTGTTTGTATCCATTGACATGTCTGGCTTATGTTACAAACGTAAAAATGTAAGTCAATCTGGATGTATCTCAGTCATTAAAGGGGAGAGACATACTTGGATTGCAGAGTGGCAGTGTACTTGGATTGTTTGGGTTCTTGGAGCTGCAGACGTGGTAAAATACATCTGCTAATGTCCACTGCGGCTCCTTTGGACGTCTCTCAATCCAGCAGTGAAATTTTATTAAAGGCTTTTATGAGACCCAGTGTATCTATCAATGGCTTATGACCCTGGAAATAAATATGATCAGATGTTACTCGGTGGGATGTCTGTGTGTGTGTGTCTGTGTGTGTGTACGTACAGTGTATATACACACACATCTCACATGTTACAGTACACACCTTACACGCTAAAGCAATGTGCTGATCACGTCTCACGTTACAGCATGCACCTTACACGCTAAAGCAATGTGCCGAACATACTGCTTACATGACAGTACACATCTCATATGCTGAGAAGAAATGGAGCCAAAAATTTTACAAATATTGATGATTTGTAAAATGGCATATGGCATATATGCTATACCACATTTCTAGTGTTTTAGTTTGTTTGCTATTTAAAAGAAAACTGTACTTTCTATAAGGCAGGTGGTCAACATAGCTTCTTTAAATATCTCACCTTACAGTCTTGATGAGTTTGTTCAGGTACCCAGAAAAAGTTTATGCTGACTAAATATGACAGGAAAACTGTCCAATATATCTATCCATTTATTTGCATAAATATCATCAGTGAAAAATGTCAGGACCATATTAGCAAAAGAGTGGAATTTCCAGCAGCTTAGGTATTTTTATACAAAAAAAAAGACAAATCAATGAACACACACACTCAACGAGCAAATAAACAAGTGGCACTGACTTGTGATGACAGATATTCACTTTAGTGGTGACTGTGTGAGATATTTGTCCCTTCGGGTTTGATAAATATTCCTTAATCACAAAATCCAAAGATGGACCTGAGGATCATGGCCAGGAGAGTGGAGATGATCACACACATTCATCACAAGCAGGGCACTGCTTTCTGCTTCTGACTGAAGAGACGCTCTGCCACGCCGGCCACACCCATATCCAGCCAATTCAAAGAATGGCCCCTTGCACAACAAAGCCATTCACATCATTGTGAGATTCACATCAGAGAGGCCACAGCCAGCCCTGTGAATGAGGAAGGCCTGGGGCGCGGTGCCCAGTCACATGACAGGGCCGCTACCGCCGCATGCCTCCGAGGAAAGTCAGAGACTCAGCTGAAAGCCACAGCTGTGTCCAGACCGTAGATACTACTTTCTGTAGCATATTACAATCTGTAATCCTCGCCCTTTCTGCTCCACTGATGAGTATTGGGGCACCCCTGACAGAGCCACAGCGTGCCTTACATTGGAGGAAGCACAGTTAAAATATGAAGGCGTACCCTTAACTGTGACGGTGTGCTGTGGATCTCCAAAGGCAGAAAAGCAGTGTGTTCTCTGAAAAAGGCCAATGGCATTGCTGTGAGGACAGGGCCCTACCCGCTCCAGGCTGGCATTAGCTAAGCCGACGGAATTGCTGTGAGGACAGGGCTCTGCCCGCTCCAGGCTGGCATTAGCTAAGCTGACAGCATTGCTGTGAGGTGCTGCTCTCTCTAGGCTGGCATTAGGTAAACTGACGGCATTTTCATGAGGACAGTGCCCTGCTCATTCCAGGCTGGCATTAGCTAAACCAACGGCATTGCCATGAAGACAGGGCCCTGCCCGCTCCAGGCTAGCATTAACTAAGCTGACGGCATTGCTGTGAGGACAGGGCCCTGCCCGCTCCAGGCTGGCATTAGCTAAGCCGACAGCATTGCCGTGAGGTGCTGCTCTCTCCAGGCTGGCATTAGGTAAACCAACGGCATTGCCGTGAGGACAGTGCCCTGCTCACTCCAGGCTGGCATTAGCTCTGCGGACGGCATTTCCATGAGGACAGGGCCCTGCTCGCTCCAGGCTGGCATTAGCTCTGTGGACGGCATTTCCATGAGGACAGTGCCCTGCTCGCTCCAGGCTGGCATTAGCTCTGTGGACGGCATTTCCATGAGGACAGTGCCCTGTTCGCTCCAGGCTGGCATTAGCTCTGCGGATGGCATTTCCATAAGAACAGTGCCCTGCTCGCTCCAGGCTGGCATTAGCTCTGCGGACGGCATTTCCATAAGGACAGTGCCCTGCTCGCTCCAGGCTGGCACTAGCTAAGCCGACGGCATTGCCGTGAGGACAGTGCCCTGCTCACTCCAGGCTGGCATTAGCTCTGCGGACGGCATTTCCGTGAGGACAGGGCCCTGCTCGCTCCAGGCTGGCATTAGCTCTGCGGACGGCATTTCCATGAGGACAGTGCCCTGCTCGCTCCAGGCTGGCATTAGCTTTGCGGATGGCATTTCCATGAGGATAGTGCCCTGCTCGCTCCAGGCTGGCATTAGCTCTGCGGACGGCAATGCCGAGAGGACAGCGCCCTGCTCGTTCCAGGCTGGCATTAGCTAAACCGACGACATTACCGTGAGGACAAGGCCCTGCCCGCTCCAGGCTGGCATTACCTAAGCTGACGGCATTACCGTGAGGACAGCGCCCTGCTCGCTCCAGGCTGGCATTAGCAAAGCCGACGGCATTGCCATGTGGACAGCGCCCTGCTCGCTCCAGGCTGGCATTAGCAAAGCCGATGGCATTGCCATGTGGACAGCGCCCTGCCCGCTCCAGGCTGGCATTACCTAAACCGACGGCATTGCCGTGAGGACAGCGCCCTGCTCGTTCCAGGCTGGCATTAGCTAAACTGACGACATTACCGTGAGGACAGGGCCCTGCCCGCTCCAGGCTGGCATTAGCAAAGCCGACGGCATTGCCATGTGGACAGCGCCCTGCTCGCTCCAGGCTGGCACTAGCAAAGCCGACGGCATTGCCATGTGGACAGCGCCCTGCCCGCTCCAGGCTGGCATTACCTAAGCTGACGGCATTGCCGAGAGGACAGCGCCCTGCTCGCTCCAGGCTGGCATTACCTAAGCTGACGGCATTGCCGTGAGGACAGGGCCCTGCTCGCTCCAGGCCAGCTCTGCATGTAGGTTTTGCGGTGTTTAATATGCCTATGTCTCCTTTCAAATAGTCCTGCAGAGCACTCAAGCGTTGCGGGTCGGAAGCGTAGAAAGAGGCAAACTGGTCCTGCTGTGAGAGTAATCTAATGCTGCACTTCTGGAAGCTTCCGTGTATCTTTTCTCTGTAAATAACATGTCCTTCTGAGCTATTAAGGCTGGGAGATGCTGATGACACTGCCGTGCAGACTTACAAGGCCGCAAGCTTGCTGTGTCACTGTTTGCTGTCGTGACAACATGTATGAAAAGCTGGTGTAATGTAATTTATATTAGTACTTTACTGTCATATACATATCTTTAATCTAAATAAATATAGATGCTGTGCTATTGGTCAGCGCTGAGCAGAGACATCATCTGAGGGACAATTTTCAACAACATTTGATTCTGAACAAACCACACTCTATGTACCCCCAGTACAATAGAAGCCTGTGCTCATATACCACAGAAAGCCCCTCCAAACTGTGGTAAGAAAGAAATTTCGGTAACACTTTTCTTAAAGCACTCATGTATAATGCAGTATAGATACCTTCATAATGCATTACAATGGCTTATACTGACGACTACTATGCATTATGAAGGCATCTATAGTGCATTACAGATGAGAGCTTCATAAAGCATTCATAATGCATGATAAACATGTCTATAACATGTTATGCATTTTCATAATCAGTTATAGTCTTTTTTATAATTCTTTATGAATGTTTTATAATGCATTATAAAGGTATCTATAATGCATTATGATGACTGCTTTAAGTGTTACCAAAATTTCACGAGAAATCTTTTTTAAAATTAAAGTATAATAGAAAGATTTATCAAGAAGTACATTATTTTGCGACAGTTGAGAATATTCTATATGTTCAGCTATGATTGTTGGGGGCTCAGAGGAATAAAGGAAATATTTCAGAGTGCAACAGAAAGGAACATTTTGGACCACTGTGTTCACTGAAAAACACCCTACGCATTCAGCCACCATGCACCAAAACACTGACGACTGACAGTGGTGACAGCCACCAGCATATCATCTCTCCATTGTGACATCACAATTACATCCTGGCTTTTGATATGAGTTCATTAATTGTTCCCTTTTAAAAATCTGTCCCAGATCTTCTTAGCACATTCTGGCCTCTCCTTGCTAGAGTTAAAGGTAGATGTGGTCTCTTTCCAGCTTTCTGGGATTTCCGTGTCTACAAACAGCTCCTTTTCAGTGTCAGTATCAATCCTGAGGTCACATGTAGATGCACTGCCATGAATGTGCCCTCTTGTATAAGGAGGCAAAGTGAGTCCTTTATGGCAGAGATACGATTTTTACTGCAGCCACCTGAGAAGCAAGCACAGAAAGAAACAGGTGCTTTTTAATTGTTTAAAATTATTATTTCAAACTATGGAGATGATTCTCCTATTATCTGTACTGAATAAAAAAAGATACCAAATCAGCAGTAGCCAAAGTACACAGAGTGACAAGAAACTAATGATTCCTGCCATGTGAAGTTATTGTACTGTGTTCAGCATGAAAGGCTGAATGTTTCTTACCTATTATAAAAAGAGCTGAATAAGTTTGATGTTGTTCTTAACGTCTCTACATTAATAAAAATCACATTTAATTACAATTAGTCATGCAGTAATTTAGAATAAGTTTGAGAAACATCTTTCTTACATAATTCTTGAAAAGATCTATAAATTACATTTTAGTTACATCAAAAAAAAATTATGTTATCATTTTATTTTAGTTAGATATTCATTTTTCAATTGATGTGAATTCTGCAGATATGAATCAGATGGAGATATAAGATGCTGGTTACTTGTATTGCAGTCTAGCATTCTTGGTCCACAGGTGGCGTAGCTGCTTGTAGGATGGTATCAAACAGCTTCTCATGCCTAGCCGCTCTCTTTGGAGGTTCCTCTTTTCTGTGTTTGATCTGCGAAACCAAAAGAAGCAGAACCAGCTTAGCCCACAGGGAAAAAACAGGAGCTGATTTGAAATTCTCTGGACTCTGCAGAAAGTTTTTATAATCAACTTATTCTCTTTTAAAAAAGTCCTACCTTCCAATATATGAAAAATATGAGAGCAGCTGTAGGAATTAGTAGTAAAATTAGGAGACTTTTTCCAACCACTTCTAATATATGCTGAGCCTGTGCTTCTGTGAGTAAGCAGGGAACAAAATGTTAACACACCATTCAGTAAATACTTAATAAAAATAACAAAATGCAACATTTTTTCTGTATTCCAGCACACAGTTTAAAAAGCTGAGTTTCACCCGTTGTGCAAAAGATCCTTCTCTACTTTCCATATCATAACATCTTCATCAAAAGTTCTTTTAATCAGACTTGGCTACGGACAGGCCATCTTTCATGATGCTTGAATGATGTCCAAAACTGAACACCCTTAAAAGCCAGAATATCCTTACGCTTATCACAGTCTGTTGTTGAAACATTACAGCTGATCTTATTTGGATCCTGGTCAGTAGATCCTGTAGACAGAAGATCAAATATTCACATTCAGAAATTACATATGAGTGATGAAGTCAAACCAGAGCCTCTGCTGAGTTATACTGACACTATTCAGGACCTAAATACTGCCCTGAAACTTAATATTGGCCAAAATTGATCTGTTTTCTTCATTTGTAAGGAAGACTTATTATTTTGGTGTGACTATGGCACATTCATATGGGGAAGGTGTATGGCTCAGTGGGTAATGGTGCTGCAGCAGCTGAAACCCAGGAGGAACAGAATGATGCCACTGTTGGGCCCCTGAGTAGGGCCCAAAGCCCCCAAGGGCCCCAGGGACTGGCTGATTCTGCTGTTTTGTTAGTATGTTGACTAGGATAAATGTGTCTGCTTAATTAAAAAGAAACAATGTAAATATTCACCTATTGGAGTGGTGGCAGGGGTTGACGGGGGACAGGGGGGTGATTCGCAGTCTTCAGATTTAATTTCATAAGTGTTAGATTTTAATAAGTCATGAACAAAGTCAAAATAATGCTCTGCCAACCAAGATTCTTCTCTGTAATGGCAGGCGAAGTCTTGCATTATTGACTCCTGTTGGCCAAAAGCAGAAATAATGTGGTAAACTCCATAAAATTTTGCCCCCCCCCCCCCTTTAATAAAATGAGCAAAAACATTAACATATGTGTAATATATACAATGATTTTCCTTAAAAGAAATTACAAACTATTCACTTAATAAATAATTCTTGAAAAGTATTTTATCTTTGAAATGATTTATTCTGAAAAATAAATAAATAAAACATGGCAAAAATAATGGAAAAAAAAAATTGCAACTTTGTGGAAAAAAAATGTGTCTTGATATTATTTTTAGTCTCTGGCATCTTTATTGTTGTCTATGACCATTTGTGTTTCACTGAGGTATAAATATGAAGTAACACAAGTAAAATCCTTTTGTAATCTGTCTACACTGGTCAATCCAAAGAGCTCTCAACTCAAATGAGAAGAAAAGCAGTTGTGCTGCACATAGTGGTTAGCACTGTTGCTTTATACCTCTGGGACCAGGGTTTGAGTCTCCACCATGGCTCCATGTGTGTGAAATTCTTCCCGTGTCTTTGCGGGGATTGCTCAGAGTGTTATGGTTTCCCCCCACAGTTAACTGCAGTTATGAAATTGGCCATCAATGTGTGAGTGCCTGGTGTCTAAGTGTGCCTGTTATGGGTTGATGCCCCATCCTGGGTTGTTCCCTGCCTTGAGCCAGTAGTTTCCAGGACAGGCTCCAGACCCCTGTGACCCTGAATTGGACAATTGGTTTTTGAAAAAGGATGGCATTTAGTTAACATCACCAGTGAGCATGGAACCACTGAAAATTTGCCAGAGGTGGTACACATCCGCATATTGCTACCCCGTGCACAGTGAGGAGAAGGCAAGGTGGAGCCCAAGGATCACAGCTTCACAACTGCAAAGTTTGGCTGAATCGTTCATTTTACCATATTAAAATCAACAGTGACACTCCACCTCTATGACCAGAAGCTTTCTTGACGAGTTCCCACGAAAGGAGCCCTTTCGTGACTTCAGCTCACAAATCCCACTATCTGAACTTTGCCAAACAACACTGAAGTTAGAGCTGGAATCGTGTGTTATGGTCAGATGAGGCAAAAAATTGAGCTTTTTGGCCACGCACACCATCAAACTTCATAGAAAGAACAGCACCTCAATTCACCCCTATTGCAATGCAGTGCGATTCCACAATACAATGCATCGGCGCATATACCTCAAACTTATGCTAGACTTGGCTGAGAGACTTGCAGACAATTGGCTACTGACTTTAGTGGAGAACCGAAGATGAGAACGTGCAGTTCAAAAACAGTTAAGGGTGCAACTTTACAAAAAGGTTGCCCATATAAAGGGTTTATGAATGGTTTATAATCTGATCATTAATTAGGTTGCAACACTTTGTAAATTATTAATAGACAAGTGTTAAAAAGTTACGTATTACTTTTTATATTAATGTTTAAGTCATTAATAAAACATTAATTAATATTTAATATTAACATTAATTAACATTAAATAATTTGGTAACGATTTAACTCACTATTCAGCGTCAATAAATTGCATTATACCGATGCAAAGATGTTAAAAACATCCTAAATTGCCAAATTGTAGCCAGTGCACTTCTTTTTCAGGGTAATCGCTAATGTGAGGGAGCATATCTCTACCTCATACCCATAGTAAAATATGATGGTGGCTCTGTGATGCTTTGTGGCTGTTTTGCTGCCAGTGGTCCAGGGCTCTTGTTATGGTCAGTGCCATAATGAATTCCATTAAATACCAAAACTTTTTATCCCAGAATCTGGTTGCCTCTGCCAGAAGGCTGACACTGGGCCATGGATGGGTATTCCAACAAGACCCGAAGGACACAGAAATCTGCACAGAAATGATTGCAGTAACACAAAGTCTCCATACTTAAACCCAAATGAATATCTGATCTCAAATGAAAAGGGCGGTTCAATAAAGAAAATCTTAGAATCTCAATGACTTGTTGGAAATGCTTGGAAGAGTGGCCCAAGATCTCAAGACACTACGGCATATGGCTAATTGCTGTCATTCTCGCCATGGGAGAAATAAACTGACATTTAGGGTGGCAAAAGCGTGATGCTTGCCTATTTGTTTAATCCCAAATATTACTCCTTACACGTATGGTTCATTTTATACATTATTTTTATATAGCTCATTTTCATGAAGGGTGCCAATAATTCTGAAGTTAATTGTAAATGCTTCATTAATTAATGCTTCTTTAAATAGAATGATTCTGATGAGTAAAAACAAGACAGCTAATAAAGTAATCATGACTTACCAGGTATTCAATTTTAACCCGCATGTCTTGTAGCCTTCGGATAACAATGCTGAGATTGTCCCTGTTGGACGAAATGTCCCCAAACTTGTCCTGCAAAACTTTTAAGCTTCCCTCCAAGTGATATACATTGAGTTGAACCCAACACATGTGGCTCTAACAAGGTCAGACCAGAGAGAGGGACTGAGAGTTAGGAGAGTGTCACATCACCTAAAAAGCCAAGTTTGTTTAAAGATCTGTAACCTCATAGACATTAAGGCAAATAGATAATGCTGAGTTTGCATTCATGTTTACGGGGCAGAAGAGCAGCCTACCAATTCCTTGGGGATGAAATAGACAGCCATCCTGTAATCTCTGGGAATATTCTGCTTCTGCGAGGAAGAGGTTTCTCTTTAACTCAGAAAATTAACATCCTTAATATAGCCAAAGAAACATCCATTCATAAAAATAAACATTAAATAATTGCATACGGCTAATCCCACTGGGGGGTAATGGTCTTACCAACAGAGAGATTATTTTGTCATCATCTGTAATGATATGTCTGATTTCACTGGATGGAGCAAAACATGAACTGGAGAACAATAAATGCACAAAAGTGACTATCCAAATCTGAAAAACAAAAAGAACATGCAGAACAACACTTATTTTCTGCTTGTTGATTTGATCCAAGGACATCTGGAAAAATATACTTAGTCAGAGGAGCTCTGTCACCACAGCATTAGATATTACATTTCACCTGCTGATATCCTGACAGTAAAGTCATAGTAACATAACAGGGTAACCAACTCCGGTCCTGGAGAGCTAACATCCAGTAGGTTTTCTATCCTACCTGCCTTCTGATGAGCCACACTAGTTCTCAGGTAAATACCAGGAGCAGGTGTGGCTCATCAGAAGCCAAGTGAGACAGAAAACCTACTGGATAGTAGCTCTCCAGGACTGGAATTGGAGACCCTTGATGTTATCTGTACTAGACAGTGTGAACGGTGAGGCTCACTCTTCATATCCGTACTCAACAGTGTAAACGGTGACGTTCACTCGTCATATCCATACTCAACAGTGTAAATGGTGAGGCTCACTCTTCATATCTGGACTCAACAGTATAAACAGTGAAATCATTCTACCTATCTGCACTTTACAGTATAAATAGTGAGACTGATTCTTCATTTCTGTACTCTCTTCTCAGCCTTAAATCCTCACATGCAAGAATGTAGTCAAAATTATGGTAGATGAAGAGAGATTTTTCAAATGATTGAACAGAGATATTTACATAAATCCTGAGTAACAAGAGAGCTGCTGAAGTTGCTGATAGTTAACATAATTTACAGATCTTAAGCTTCAGCTATACCTGAGCTTAAACAGCATTAGCACTTGACCATAACAAGACAGACAGATTTTATGGTTTTCTTGGTCTGTTCATACCTCTGCCTGTTGGAGGTGCTGCACGCAATGGGCATTCATAATATAACTTGGCCATAGTTCAAGCAATGTTTCACGATGTAGTGCCACCCTGCTGCAGGCTTATGGCTACCATTAGGGGTGCAGATTTGTTCTTATCACATACACATTTGCAACAATGAAGCCAGAAACAACGCATGAGATGTGCATCACACCTATGAGGCTGTTTGAATGTGGTTTAAATCCTGCCCATGTATTCATGAGTCAACAGCCATGAGTAAATGAATGGACAGCAGTCCAGTGTGCAGAGCCAAGTGAAACTGGGTTGAGTCAAATTTACATTACACATAACAGAAACTAACAAATGATCTTGGGTCTCATTAGCTTTTAAAGCTATAAAAGAGTGATTCCTGCTGGTTTATTGGTTATAGACTGGATGCAAGATATAGAACTGGAAAAATGTACCAGGAATGAGTTCATTTTGCTAACACTTTGTGGCTACAAAGTCTGCTATGACCTACAGCACAAAAGCCATGCTATCCAGTCATTTGTCCAGCAAGTGCAATTTGATTAAAATGGTAATATTTCAATAAACTCAACCACCATCAATGTATGTCAGAAAAGAGGCCCTTCCTCTTTCGGAAGCATGTGTAGCTTCAGAGTGACCTAATAGTTTTGCTGAAGGTCAATGATGCATGCAGACACCATGTAGGATACTCTGCCCTAGTCTGCCCCTGTAGGATACTCAACACAGGCACGATACTCTGCCATATTCTGCTCATGCACGATATTCTGTCTGTGCACGATGCTCTGTCCCTGCATGATGCTCTGGCCGTGCATGATGCTCTGGCTGTGCACGATGCTCTGGCCGTGCACGATGCTTTGTCCTACTGCACCCTGATGGATATTTTACCCACACTGGATACCCTTGCACGATACTCTGCTATACTCTCCCCACGCAGGATATTCTGCATATGAAGGATACTCTGCCCTGCTTGTACCAATTATAGCCCCTAGTGCAAACCTCCCAGGTGTAATCAGCAGATTACAAATTCAGAGCAAAGCAAAGTCTGATTTCCATGATAGGGCTCGGCTATTCAATTTACAAATGAGAAACATCATTCACTGTGCAGTTAAGATGAGACTAAAGGATAACCAAAGACGTACAGAATTGAAACCACATTACACATCTGCTAAAGGATCATGTGTTTACAAATAGCAAGCAGTGTCTATGTGCCAGCATATGGTACAGGCTTTGCGCCTGTCTGATAAGCTCTTTATGCAAAGCTTCCTGCCGTGGGCTTCTTGTTTTGACTACAGCCCCAGACGAAAAGCAGTTTTGCTAAATTGTATATGAAGATATCTTTTACAGAACTATTAACTAATATTACATAACCCTGTATACTTTGATCATGTAATGTATAGAATGCTGTATAAACTACAAACTGTTTGTAAAGCATGTCTTGAAAACAATGTTTTGATTTATTGAGTCATACACAGTCCATAAAAAATGCTAAACTAACCAATGACATACATTAATAAAAGGTAGTAATATATCTTAATTATTGTACTAGCACTAATCCACCTTCCTGCTAAAGATCTCTGACGCTTTTCCGAAATCACATAATGGAATGCGCTAGTTTTCATGAATGTGCTTTTAGGTACTTTTTGGACTCGCAGGAACTACAGCAAGTAGCTGCATAAAGCTAGAAATGCGGATGGTCCCAGAAGCTGAAGTGTTATTGTTACTAAAGCTGAGATCAAGCTTTTGCTTACTGTGGGCCATATGTAATATGCATGCGATTAATCACCTCAGTCTGTGAACTGTAAAGCAAGTTCTGTCCTCTTAAAATGAGCTTTGTAGTGATACAAAGGAAACTGTGAGAACAGACATGATTGAACAACCTGATATAGAAGCAGGGAATGTCCCACATACCTACAAAAAAATTAATTAATGAATTATGGCTTCAACGGAAAAACCATCTGCTGCTAATTATGCTTTAAATTTTAATAGGCCTACTATTGTGATTAGCTGGCATCCTGTGCTTCCTGGTTTAAGCTCTAGGCTTGGCTATAGACAATAGATTAGGTGTATGGATTTCAACACCAACAGCCAATACAACAAAGTTCCCAAGCTCACAAGTATAAAATTACTAGAAAATAATTAAACAATCACGTTACTATGAGTGACTATGTAGTGCTGGATGAGAACATCGGATCGTGTAAGAAGCTTCAGAAAATATTAAGTGAAAACAAATACTGACCACAGAGATGGATCACAAAGAGCCGTGAAGGAGCGGATGGACCAAAGCGACACGTTACGAAGCAGCAACAAGACAGCAGTATCGCGTGCATGCATGAGTAAGGCCCAGTAAAAAAAAAATCATTAGTTTATCGTCCTTTCAATCAGAAACAAGTGATGAGGGAGGGCGAATTTTTTTATTATTATTTCTTAGGAAAAGATAACATAAGATAAGTTTTCAACATCAACAGTAAAGAAAAAGAACAACAACCGATGTATGACATATCGGCTGATCTGCAAAATTATTATAAAAAGAAAATATTTTTAAAAATGTTTCATTCAAAATTTGTGAATGCAGGCAGTGGAATTTACACAGGAAAATACACTTTAAAAAAATTCGATGCGGGCTAAATTCGCCACGCGGGCGGGGATGATAAACTAATGATTTTTTTACTGGGCCTAATCTATCATTAACAGGCGGAATCCCTGCTAACAGAAGAGGACAGTGTTCAAAATGAAACAGCGGAACCAGTTTGTTTTCTGTTCATGCTCAGAGTACTACTCTGAAAATTTCGTTGTAGCAGCGTTCACTTGTTTAATGTCGTTCATTCAGATTTATACCAGCCTGAACTTGGAAATGACGATTATGTATAACTAATACATTTTAGAGGGTCTGTGTATTGTGGCCAGTGTTTAAATTACTAGGCTATGTGACAGAACGCGAGTGCGTGACCGAAATAAATCATAAAAACACATTTTCTGTCTTTTGATTTCATTTATCAGTATCTGCATTCTTACCTAATCTGTTCAGGAGCCTTATAGATAAGACATTGTTTTGACATGAAATCTGAGCCAGTTACTAAATAACTCTGAGAAGGAAACGGATAAATGATGGGGAAGTCCCTAAACTCTATAGTCTGTACCGAGGAAATCCTGTCTGCATTTTCAATCGTTTAAAAAAGATTCCCAACACTTGTAGCTTGA
The DNA here is from genome assembly GCA_019775915.2 of Cyphomyrus plagiostoma. NCBI lineage: Eukaryota > Metazoa > Chordata > Actinopteri > Osteoglossiformes > Mormyridae > Cyphomyrus > Cyphomyrus plagiostoma. The sequence continues at coordinate 31,581,908 of JABFEA020000067.1, forward strand.
AAATAGATAAAGGAAGAATTCCCAGTTATACCATGGAAGCATTCGTTTAATGTCAGATGAGGTGCAGCTGCCATTCCATCAAACAGCCCAAGAAAAGGAGATGTTGTCTGTGTACACCTCTAACAGCTTTCATTATTTTTACATACAACTCAGTATACAATACAATAATCATTTTGTACTTTCTGGGATATCTTTGATCAGGATGCTAGCGAAATTAATATTTCTTTGACTGAGAAATATTTTGGTAAATCAAAATTTCATTCATAATCTTAAAGAGCGTGTGTATGACTGTTATGTGTGTTCAGTTAAACTGGCTTTTTTATTGTATAACAAGGTTATTTCTTTATATGATCAACAGAAAATCATTCAGGATCGACACGGACAGTGAAAGAAAACGATCATTGCTACCAATTGTCAGTAATATTCGCTGTGTTTTTACATTTGAAATTATTTTCTAAGCATAAGTAGGCTATTTCAATTTGTCACTAACACAACTATCTCACGAGACACAGAAAGACCGACCCGACTTCACATGTTGCTTTTATTTGACATAGTGTTAATTTTGGTAGCTATCAAAAAGGCCACTCTTTGAAATATTAATGTCACTTATCTGTATTCTGTGAAAAATCTTCTCTACCACTTTCTTTATAATCTGTGGAATCTTACGATATATGCATTACATATAGGCTACATCTTAATTTTAACATGGGTGATACAAAGCAGCTTTCCTCATAATTAGGTTATTTGTTAATCACCCAGCTGCCCATCGCACCATCATATTTAAAGTCACATTCTATCTGAATGGACCACAGCTTAAAGTTATTTACACCTCTGAATCCGAATAGCTTGGTGTCATTCAACAGGTAAATAATACATTGTAAATATCACATTTTGCTTTAAATGACACCAAAAGGGTGACCTAGGGCCGATGGACAAGTACGGATTGACCGACTTACTTTTGCCTTCTTCATAAGGAAAGACAGCTGCGCGTCCCCTACAATACGCAGAAGCCGATTTTAGCTATTTTATCGTATTTCCGAAGGGAGGAAAAAGTCGCTCATAATTGCGATCGCACATATCCCGCGTTTCCAACGTCAATCCAGGAGAACAAAAGCGCAGAAAAGCAGTTTTTGTACTTGTGCATAGATGTGTATGTCCGCATTTGGGAAGGAGAGACACGCAGATGAAATGTGAAAATGCAATTTGATCACAAGAGCTTTTATACGCTCCAGAGAACCGCCCACGGCGCGCAGGGAGCAGCGCGAGGAGCCAGTTTTGTGTCCCCTCCACCCGCTTACACACCAGTCTTCCTCTGGTAAGTGATACATATGTATTTTCGTATATATGATAATTTACATTTATCCCACCCGCAGAGGCCACGCCCCATCCTGCATCCCATCGCTTCAGTGGCGTCATTCCAATACTGCGAGCTGTCAACCGAACAAATGCTTAGGGCACTTTTTTGTACAACTTTGTACAACTATTTGATCCATCAAATGTATAGCTGTTATTTACAGTATTAGCACTAATAATTTATTTTTTAAAGCAATTTTTTAATGTATGTTTGAAGGAACAAATATGTTTTATACACGAAAGTGAAAATAAAGGTCTTGTGATTATTAAATGGTCTTTGTTGATATTATTAATTTACAATTCACAGTAAAATAAAAGCAATAAATGTTACCATCCCCTGGGAGGAGGAGTTAGAGGGCCCTATGGAGTTTTTGTCCTTGGGCCCACAGAGTCCCTAGAATCGCCTTTGGGTAAGGGACACCCTAATTGGCACGAAATACGACAGTAAATTCCAGAAAGATCGGCCTGAAGTCCTGAAGGACCAGAATCCAGCACAGTTTATAGATTTCCTTGCTCAAACACCTTGAGTATCTGAGCAGTTTGAAGGTGCTTCAGAATTTGCTTTAAGTTTCAGTTGTGACATCAAGTGAGATTCATTGAATAGCAACAGCCGACTAAATCCTTGGCATTTTTTTAATTAATGGAAGATGAACCAATTGTTTGATGGTCTGAGGTCCCCTTTGTTGTGGGAGTTCTGGGAGTACTCTAATTAAAGCCACTGACACTTCAGAATCAATGAGGAATGGTTAAATGAAAACTATGTAGTCCAATTAAAGGGTGCTTAACAACCAAATATCATGTCTACCTTTGAAACTGGTGTGATTTTTCCAAGATGATATATGAAATCATGTCTATTTCACTGAGAAGTACAATACAATGTGTATTTGTGTGTGTGTAAATCCTCCATTCACTGTTTTATTGGATCTGTATGTCACTGTTTAAGGTGGAAAGTAGCTTAGTGGGATCAGACACTGTGCCTATGATTGGTAGGTCACTTCTTCAAGTCCCAGAGTAATTTCATTGTGGGTTGTGAGCAACAGCTAATTTCTCCAGGGACTGCCTGACCCTGCTTTCTCAAAACTGTATATTGCTTTTGGTAAAGGGTTGGCTAAATAAAAATGAACATAAAAAGTTTCAGTTAATGTCAAAATGAATAATGTATGCTAAGTTCACACTACACAACTTGTTGTCTTTTATATTGACATTGTTGTGGTTTACCCACTACAAGAGAGATCAGACAGGGGGGGGGGGGGGTCACACACTGCCAGATTTTTCACCAGGAGGAATCCCCAACAAGTCTGACAGGCCTCCAAACTATAGTTTTTCATGAAAAACACTTGAGAAATGACACGGGGAAATGGCACTTCTCATATTAGTGTCAACATACTAGAAATCGTTAAAACACTTTAATCAAATGACAACAGATATATTTGACATTCACAAGCATGTGGAAAATTAACCTTTGTATAATAGGTCCTTCAGAAAACACTAGTACATACCTCGTGTCTTTAGTGCTTATATGTATCTACATCCAAAGCTTCAATTGTGTAAAGTGTAAACTTTTACACTAAGAAGAGTTACTAAACAAATTGACAGGCGAGCATTATTCATTCTTCTTGCATCTCTGCAATGCTAAATTCAAGGCTCCGTAAAATGAAGGGGAGTGGGTCATTCTGGGTGATTTTTGTTGGAATATTTCCATTCAAAGAAGAAAGGTGGTCCTGCATCACTTTCCTCTGTATGTAATAAGATGGCCTCATACTTCCTGATTTGAATTCAGTTTCTGCAGCTCCCCACCCCCAGGTCTGTGTGGAGTTTAAAGTATGTGTCTGTGTGTAGTTTGCATGTTTTCCGTTTTCTCAAAGTGTGTGTGTGTGTGTGTGTGTGTGTATAGTACTGTCCAGAGTTTGCAGGTTCTCTGTGTGTGTGTGTGGTTTGCATGTTCCATCCATGTGTGTGGAGTTTGCATAGATAGACAGTATGGAATATTATTTAGCACAACGTAGAATATACGCATAATGATATTATTAAAAAGCATGCCAAATACCCACGATGTAATCATTACAATGTAATTATTACAATGTAATCAACTGAGTATGTATTTGCACCATGTGTTAGCCTCAAAATTTCTGGTAGCCACTTTGTTAGCCCCAAATGTACGAATATCCACCTTTATTAGTGTTATACCTTATCACTATGTCGAAGGACAAATATATTATCAACCCTCTAATTAGACAATGTGTAACAAGCTGAAGCTGCCAAGGTTTACTACTGAAGAAAGGGATTAGCCTGAGTTCACTAAAAGTCCACGGCTGAGTATTTTTAAAAAACCAAGTGGAGATGGTCACGCCACCCTTATGTTCGGCCAAGGGACCAAACAGTAAAAAAAATTATGGACAAATTTATCACCTAGGGGTGTGGATTAAGGGGAAAAACAATGATTGTGAATGGTTGAGGGAATGATGATGTTCAAGTGACGAGATATTGTTAAATGATAAGTACTTGTATAAAAATTGGTGTATAACAGTAATGAACACACTTTAAGTGTCCAGCCTTGGCTGTAACTTCATTGTTACAATAAAGACTGAATTTGGATCTATACCAGCGGCTTCTGACTTCTGATTTGGCAGAGAAGGAAAAGCCACAACAATAGATAGACAGACAGATAGACAGATTCCTCTGTTGCTGAAGCTAATACAGTTATGCTAAGTTTTCATTCCTTGGAATCATACCGGGAGAGGTGGTTTTCTGGTTAATTATAGCATTGTATAATTGATTTCTAAAGTCCATCGCTGAAGCACTTTCAGAATAGGGAAACAATTCTTTTAAGTTCAATGGCCAACCAATGTCACATTTCTTAACCTACATTCTGTAGCCAGCAGGAAATGTTTAACCTCTTGTACTTCAAGCAGAGGCTGGGTCACATACAAGTATAAAGGCAGAAGGTCATTAGTTCATCAGATGTTTGTGTTACACACAGATCTCCAAACATTACATATCATCTTATTAATAATACACATCACAACTATTCATTAACACAAGAATAAAAACTAAATAAAAATAATTAATTCCTGCAACCTTTGTCTATATCAAAATCAGTATCGAATGTATGCACTTCAGTGTCTCAGTGGACCAGTCATTAAAATGAAAGGATAATGTACATTTATCTTGCTTTTAAATGTGAGCTGTTTGGTCACACACGGATATGTTCAGCTGTGTGGTCTGTCATTGTGCTAGTGCAGTTGCATCCTTCAACCTTCATCCCAAAAGTGTTTCCCCTGTCATCGCTTTCATATCCATGTCACACACTTCAGTTCAAACAGCTGAGAGACAACTGACTTTATTACATTAATTAATAAATTGCATTAATTAATATGTAATTGTATGCTTTTAGATTTCACTTTACCCATGTGCTTCCTGGAGACCATAGTGTCAAATAAACACCAGAAAATAAATATAAACCAATGCATCGGAGGCCTGTATCACAAAGCCAGATTTCTATAAAAGCCAGATAGCTTGTTCGATTTAAGGTAATCCATCTTAAATGGACTTTATTTTTGTTCACTTACATTTAGCCCAGACTACCTTAAATCCAAGTGATCTGGCTAAGCAAGAAATCCTGCTTCATGATACAGGCCCCAGGCAGACAATCAGAAGATCATCTATGCTTAACTTGGTAAAGACTGGACAAAATCTGCGGCCTTTGAAAACATTTGAAACCTTTCAACAAAATTCAGTATGATGGCTTCAATAATTAGACTGAAATTACATATTTCCATTTCTTAGTCATGGGAATCCCAATGGTATTACCAGACACAACAACTACTGGTGACACTTTCTATGAATGCCATATCTATAAGAATCTATGAACATATTCGGAACACATTATAATGCATTCATAAAGCATTATAAATATGGTCATAGATATTTATAAAAAGCCATAGCACATTATAGCCATGTTAGTTATGCATTATGAATTCTTTATGAAGCTCTCATCTATAATGCACTATATATACCTTCATAATGCAGTATAAAGCATTATTAATTCTTGAGTGCTTGACCCCTAATGATATTGACAAATTCTGGCAATTGCAATAGGTGCCTTTCACCTACAGTGCTTGAACCTTAATAGTAGTGAATAATTATAACAATTACAAATCCTGCTACACGGCTTTACCTTGTTTTGTTCTTGTTGCGTCCAAGCTCCGTCCGCTCCTCCTGTGCGCCACGCCCACCTAGTTACCTCTTGTGATCGCCAATTGTTCTCACCTGTGTGGCGTTGCCGCACGCCTGTCTTGTGCCTGTCTAGTGTATTTAGGTCTGCGTCTGCGTCTGCGTCTCTTCCGGCAGACGCGGCATTAACGTTTCCTAATGTCGGTGTGCGTCACAAATAAACCTTCGTTTTCCTGTATTCCTGCCTAGACTCCCTCCTTCGCCTCCTGGCACCACCGGCGTACGTAACAGTTCTACATTGTATGTGCAGCATAAATACATCAACAAAACCCAGAACATCACTGTAGCAGGTAAATTCTGTATAGTTTCCCATGCTGTCAGAGTTTTAACTCTCATGATGTCCCATAAATGCCAACTCTGTCACCCCAAAAATTAAATCACCCTTTTCCAAATCCCATGGTTTTCCCTCGCCTTGCTGTTGTGTATGGCTGACTGAAGACGCATGCCTTAATCGAACAAACTATCAGTCCTCACTAGACTTATTTTTGGTCAGAAAAAATAAGGGGCCCTGATGATAAAATATGCTGTAGCATCAATTGCACAGTCCAAGAATACAGGATAAATAGCATCCCCTATTGGTTCAAAATGGGATACAACATTTTATTTAATCATGTAATATACAGTATGGGTGCAAACTAATCCTCACTTTCATTTAGAGCATACCAATTCTTCATCCACAAACCGACAAGAAAAATCGGCACCTGATGGCTGAACTCGCATTCTGAATAAACACATATTTGTGTTGAGGGCACACAAAAGTGCACATCATCTGAAAGACTAAGTGAGGCATGTTTCCCTGGGTGGGTTAAAAACACATTCTTCCATAACTATCAAGTCAACTGCTAAATAGAAATGCAATGAATTTTTAGCGAGGCATAAATATTTTGCTTCACTTATCAACCTAAGGGAGGTGCTCTTTGGCACAATACTTTGTCAAACATTTTTTGAACAGTCACAGTTTTTTTGATGTTACAAGGAAATGTTGATTATTCATGGGCATCCTTCCATCCCATTATTTGCTTGTCCTGCGCATGTTTGTGGGGGGTCTAGGACCTATACAGGAAACCATGGGTACAAGAATAACTTATGATGGGGCATCAACCCACCGCAAGGCATTATGTGGGCATTAAAATAACATTTTATATGATATGAATGTCATTTCTTTTTTTGAAGCTCTTCACATGTTGTCTTTAAAAAACAGTTGCCACTGGTTTTTCACTGTTGTATTCATTTTATGTTTCTGTGCTGCTACACTATTTTTAGTAGCTTATGGTGCTTCTCCACTGCCACCAAGAACTGAGCCATACCGCAAACTGGTGACCTTCCACTGTAAGAAAGTTAGCTAAATGTATTTATAGAGTACATTTCAAGAGCGTATTACAAAGCCAAAAATGGACGAACACCCTCCTACCTAAAAGAATGTCCCACCGCGCTCTGCGCCACGCTCTCTCCAATCCTCAAGCACCGTTCGACTGGTCCCACCATTTCTTAAGGCACAAGGAAGACAAGCAGCTAGGTTCTTCTCTGTTTTGGCACATATGTGGTAGAATGAACTTCCCCTAGATGTTCGAACCACCAAGTCACTGGGTGCCTTCAAACAACGCCTAAAAATCTACCTACTTCAGAAGTACTTGGAATGGCACTCCCAGGATTAAACTGTTATCATGAACAAAATGTGTTACTTGCCAACTGAGTTTTTTAGAGTAATAGTATTCTTAGCTGGGTTCTGCTGAACCAGTATCAGAATGTATACCCTGATGAGTCTTCTATGCGCTTATTCAAGTCACTCTGGCTAAGGGAGTCTGCCAAATGCTTTAAATGTAACTGTAAATGTAAAGATGACGAGCATACACCTTTCAAGTGCTTTACAAAACATAAAATACATGCAAGTATAAAAGATCTGAGTTAAAGAGCAGCAGGAATAAAAGTGTGTAAAGTATGTGAGCTGCACTGGCCCCATACCCATACTGACATGGCCCTGCTTACAAGCAAAGCTGAAAGCGTGACCAAAGTGAACTGGCTGCATCATCACCAATATGATTGGTCGAAATGCATGCAGATATGTTCTGCACATGGATTAACTGAAGAAAAAAGGGTATGTTCAATATATTCATTATTAGTAGTATTACACATTGCAAATTACTGATACATTTCCAATAACTCAGAACTTATAGTTTCCAACTTCCTATTTATAAAATAATATAGAAAAGCTGAAGGGAAAGGATCTGTAATCCAAATTTAAGCAATTGAAAGCTAATTCCGCTAGCATTTGATGCTGACATAATAAAGAAATAAAAAATGAGAAAATAAAGAAATTAGCATATAATAAATCATGATGGACGCTGTGTGATCTGTAAATAAGCATCTCTTCAGTTTTGCGTTACTGTCACTCTCCAACCCTGCAATGCCTTTACTGATCCAACTCTTCTGCAGTTGAAAAGCCGAAGTGAGCTGGAACTTTTCTGCAACTAGTGTCTCTTCTCGGTGTGGCTCAGGTATGACTCAGTGCCTGTATGCCAGTGGAAAAGCGCCAATAGAATACCACTAATTAGATTGATAGAGTAGGACATACAACCTTCAGCCTCCCTTGTTGTTATCGTTGTTTATTTTTCTTAGAATTATTTGCTACCTGCATGTTGTGTTTTGTTCCTGGGGTGCAGTTACTTCATGCTACTACATGCCTGAATATACAAAAATATGACGAATGACAGTGACGCCCACCTGACTAGTTCTGATCTAGTTGTTGCTTGTGTCTCGGTCTATGTTTCTCTCTTCATGTTAGATAAAGTGCTGTAATGAAAAAAAAATGTCTGTTTATTTCTGTTATCAGATAAATGATTGCATCATTATATTTGTGCGTGATCAGTATAACCTGAACATCGTGTATATTTATTTAATGACTAAAGCTAGGGCCGACGGATCCCTTATCAGTGCCGGGAATGAAATGTGGAACAAGCTCCTAGTATGTGTCTATCAGACCCGGAAGATGAGACGGCTCACTGGGCAATGCCCTGCTTTCTGGGTCAGCATTAATGCATTTTACATACAAATACAGAGCTCTGCATTGCTGCAGGGTGGCAGCTGAGGGTTTTCCCTAGTTAATTTGTAGATATTTAAGTTATTTTCATTTATCTGATTTAGCTTTTGTATTTCTTACTTTTTATATTTCTTTGCTCTTTCCTTGCTATTTGTTTCCATTACCCATTTGTTCCCCACATCATAATCCTTGCCTATCTTATGCAGCTCACTGTCACCAAGGCCGTCTGACCGCCAGGCCCCAGGAGTCTGTACAAAGAACATAGACAAAGGGCCTGTTTCCCTCAGTGGGGGCAGAAACAGACACAGACAGACACTGAACTGGCCGTGTGAAACATCTTTCTGTAACATCTTCATTCTGTCTTAATAAACTGCTTAAGCTTAAGGAACCTGCCCCATCATTCAACTAAAAGAACCTGAGGTTTCATTGAAGAAATCTATCACAACAAAGATGCCTATTGGTGCAGCATGTGCTGGAAACATCTGGAAAACCTGCAGCTCCTTTTAGCTAAACATGATGTGTAAATGTGATAAATAAACATGATACATAAACATCATGTAAAGTAGCCCCCCCTGTATCTAGGGTAGGTTACCTACTGCAGATAGCCAAAGATACTGATATTAGCAAGCCATCTGCAGACCCCAAATGTACGTGATTTTTGTGCACATACAAAAGGTATACTTAATTTATGAATTACGTAATACTAAAGTGCATTGTACATTATACAGTCCTGTACAGTACTCTAATGAACAAAAAGGATTTTAACATTTTAGCATATTTTTCAAGGGACGATAGCGCCATAAACAAAATCATGTGTCAAAGGATGATGCAGCAATGAAAAACACGCTTTTTATAACCCTTCAAAGGATGAAGATACAATGAAGAAACATTGTTACATATTTTACAATGAAAAATATTGCATTATATACCTGTATTTAACCTGTAAAGGCAGGGGTGGCGGATTTCGCCATGTATCAGGCTGAACATGTTTGACATGCAGTTTGAACTACTTTTCTTTTTTCCCCAAACTGTGGTAACCTGCAGATAACTGCAACTGGAGTTACTGAAACAGCGGATAAGGGGAATTCCACAATAACAACATGATGCATTCATATGATACCTAAATGTGATACATTCACCTGATACATAAATGTGATGCATGCAAGTAATACACAGAGGTGGAGATTTCAAGTCCAGAGAGTACAAACCGGACCAAGATTTTGTTTCAACCAACTAGTTGAGCACTCTGACTCTTTATACTCAACCGGTTGGTTGAAACAAAATTTTGGTGTACGTGTTCCATAAATGTCATGCATGAATGTGCTGTTTACATGTGATATATGAATTTGATGCTTACATGTATGTGTACATGTTACATAAATGTGATGCATGCATATGATACATTGTGATGCATACATATTATACATAAACACGATACATGAATGTGATACATGTCTGAACAAGGATGCAGTAACTATTTATCCGCCTCCAAAACCCAAAAGCCAACAAAAGAGCACTGTAATCCATTTACAGTGCGAGTCATGTTTGTCTTTGTTCAACTGCTTCATTCTTGGCCTGTAGGTTTATCTATAAATATCCACAGAGGCCAGGAACTAAAATCCTATTAACAAGGATTTCTGTACTATGGAGTATGTCACCAATTTAGCCAATTTACTAACAGTTGTGGGTTAATTGACTGATTGCTATTGTAGTTTTTCCAAGTTCTCTTATTAGTTTAAAATATGCAGTAAAAAGCCATCTTGTATCTGTACTACAGCAGAATAATTAAAGTGTCCATGTCACCACCAGATCTCATGCCAGTAGGTTTACTTCTGTTTGGTTTGATTCAGATGTATTAATGTTGAGACTACTGAGAAGGCTTTTAATTTATATTCTGTTAACTTGAAAAGTTAAGCTTTTTATAGGATTACACCCCAGGTGTGTAACATAGCTTAGTGACGTGCTGTGTTGGCTAATGCAATCTCGTTACATTATCAACGGGGGGCCCTCCCTTCCAGGGAAGATTACAGCCACAGTCTGAGCAAATAAAACATCTGCTGCCAGGCATGATGCTTACTCAAACATGTTCATATGCCTAACAGGGCATAACCGTAATACATTTACATAATATATATCTTCAAGATGGTTGCCCTATGTAGTGTGTCACTCCTACCTATTGTGTTGTAAAAAGTATGATTTAAGTTTCATGCATCGTCATCAGCACCTGTGGCCCCTATTGAGGCATAGTCCACTAATGAGGACTCTCCAGGCATCTCCTGGGCCAGTCATTTCAACTATCCCCACATGAGTCCTGTTCTCTTGATATCTGCTTCTGTCGCGACATCAAGTGTTCCTTAGTTGGCCTCTTTTTCTTTTACCCTGTGGGGTGCAGGTGAGGGTTTGCCTTGCTATGCTGGATGTAGGTTTATTAGGGTATGGCTATTCCATCTCCAATGCCTTTGGAGGATCTCTGCCTCTACTGGCTGCTGAACCATTCGCTGTCACAGCTTTTGGTTGCTGATGGTGTTGGGTCAGTGTATGTGATGGATCCTTCTGAGGCAGGTATTAATGCATGTTTGGATTATTTTCATGGTTATGGTGGCTATTCTCCATGATTCAGCTCTACAGAGTGGCACAGACTTTACAATGGTAGAGAACACCCTGATCTTGATGTTAGTAGTTAGGTTTGTGGCATTCCAGATATTCCTCAGCTGCTGGAAAGCTGATCTTGCTTTGCCTATTGATGCCCTTACGTCAGCATCTATTCCACTGTGGTTGTTGATGACCTACCAAGGTACTTGAAACTCTCCACCTCCTGTAATGCTTTGCCTTCCAATGCGATGTGAATTACATTGATTATTTTTGATCATTTAGACCAAGGGTGGCCAACCAGTCACAGACCAAGAGCCAAATTTTACTGTGTTACCGCAAAGAGAGCCACATCATACATGGGCACACATGAACATCACCCATCCCTTCCCCCTCTCTCTCTCTCTCTCTCACACACACACACACACACACACACACACAGATTTATTGTAAATGTCACCAACATGACAAATCTACTCCTACTAAAACCACGGGCCAGTCATATTCAACAATGAACATTCTGTGCACTGTCTAATCGATGCTTTGACTTCACGTGTTTCAGGGTAGAAAACACAGACTCACAGATGTATGTTGACCCAAACATTGACATTATCTTAATGTCAATGATTAAATGATCTTGCCCCCTACTGGAAAACTTGGCGGTATTTTCATCTCACACACATGCGCATTTGTGAGGCGAACACGCACACAAACAAAAACTTTGATATGAACGCAAGAGCCGCATGAAACCAAGCAAAGAGCCGCATGCGGCTCGGGAGCCGCGGGTTGGCCACCCCTGATTTAGACCATGGTCTTCCTTCTATCAATGGTAAGGTTTGTGTGGGTTGAGTTGTTGGCAATAGTGCAGGTCTTTTCCTGAATTTGCTCCTGGCTATGCCGGAGCAGAACAAGGATATTGGTGAAGTTAAGGTCACCCAACTGTGCCCACAGGATGCCATTTCATTTCTGAGCTGGGGATTTCTTCATAACCCAGTCCATGACCAGAAGGAACAGAAAAGGTGACAGCAAGCATCCTTGTCACACTCGTCACACTCCTGCCTGAACCTGGAAAGTGTTGGTTGGGTGTCCACCTTAGATAACTCTGCAGGTCATCCTTTCATAAGTTTTCCTGACGGTTTTGGTGATCTTCTCCTGCAATCTAGTCAGTCTCTCTTTGCAGCAACCAGCCAGCTGATCCTGAAGATGGGAATCGACTAACTCTCTCATCCTTTTGAGGAGGACTCGATTGAAAACCTTGCTCGATACTGACAAGAGTGTTGTCCCTCTGTAGTTGGAGCAGAAACTGTGGTTACCTCTCTTTGGAAGGAACTATTCATCTCAGATTCTTCCCAGATACCAGTGAGGTATAGCATTCTACAGTGGCCTCAACATCAGCATTTTGCACATCTGGAATAATATCAGGTCCCAAAAACTTTCCATTCCTCATCTGCTTCATGGGTGGACTGCAGTTGATTGGCAGGTTGCTGATGGTGGCCTGCAGTTCTAGTGGGTCCCATGGAGCTGGTCCATAGCAGCTCCTGAAAATACTCCACCCATTTGCACTATTGTCCCTCTTGACCAGGAATAACCCTCCCCCCCGTCCCTCATTGACCTATGCCATTCTGATGGTGGCGTAATGGTCATGCAAGCTCCTGTGATGCACTGCTTCCTCTGCTTCTGCCGCCTGTGTCTCCAGGTAGCTTCTCTTTTCTGTCCTGTTTCTCATAATGCACCTGTTTGCTTCTTCTGAGCCTTGACTTTTCCAGCTCATGTGTCGCCTTAATGTCAGTGAAATACGTTTAGGCTGTGCAGTATTTTCAGTTCCTCATGCTTGTGAGTTAGCGTGTCCAAACAAAGAGTGTGTCCAAACTGTTAGTGTGAATTTAAGATGCTTATTTGTCTGAAATATGGGGCTGAACCAAGAGAAGGCCAGTCATTTGCAAGCTCTCTGGTCAGGCATGTGCCCAAACAGAGCAAAGCACCTTCAGACATGTAGCTTACACTTCCAGCAGGAACTGTCAAGTGCCAAAGTGCTTCAGCCCAGGATAAGTCAATCCTGCAGAAAGAGGATTAAGAATTCCAGAAACTTCCCTTAGAGAAGCAGCTGGAGAAATCCCTGCTGTACTGGTATAAGACGTATATATTTTACACGTTTTTTGATTCTGTAGAATATATTTTACTGTCTTTGGACAGTGTCAGAAGGAGTTTTGCGGTACTGGGGCCAAAATATTCTATTTATTTGTGTTGTGCACTCAGTGTGTGCCACTGCTATATTAATGTAGTGTTTTTCCAAATGATCCGAATTTCTGTGTTAATGGTTTATAAAATGTGATGTGCCCTTAGTCATAATAATGCTGTGTGTATGTAGTACAAAGTTCAGCTCTGGTCTGTTCACAGATGCTGCTATGCTGCTGTGGATCCTCCATGTGGACTTCAGGAAACCCTTGATGGGCAACAATGTTGTCTCTGGAGAGCAGTGTTCCCCTCCATGGGATCCCTCCTAAACGCCACACTTGTTCACTGTTTTTCTTATGCTAGGCTCATGAACATGGTGGAGTGTCAGAGATGTATATGCCTGTAGGATACCCTCTCCTGGGGAGAGCAGCAAGACTGTCGCATTTCAAACCTACACATGAATTTATATAATTACCCTCTGTCACCCTCAATTACACTCTCCTCAATAGAGTCATTTTAGACATTCATAGATTTTACATGAATTACATGAATTTATTATAAAGTGCTTTAATAAAGTTATACATGATTTTGTGTGTGACTCTTATCACAATGTTACATAGCATAATGTACTGTTTAGGTAATGTCCAGTCAAGTCTGAGTGAGGAACTATTTGGCCAGAGGTCAGACTGGTTATGTGACTGCTGTTACATGATGTTATATAAGAACAGCAAGCACTCCTACTCCCGTAGCATTCCTATCATCCTACCAGCATTGCCACCTCCATGAACACAGAAGAATGTGACGTCTGAGGGCATCTTCCAGAAAATGCCATGGAACACTGGCCCTGCTTTTGACATTTACATGGCCCATTAGCTGTATGAAATTAAATTATTTCTATGTCTAGAAAAACCTCAAGCACTCCAACTATGCAAACGTGACCCCCCCCCCCCCCATCCACTAATGGGACTTCTTGCACATGTTAAATCTCTATGTTCCACATGTGTATGGATGAATGGATGGATGGATGGATGGATGGATCGAGTCCCCAGCTGCTCATATGAAGGTTTAACATTTCCAGAGAGGCTATCAGTGAAAATTTGGCCAAAGGGGGTGCTTTGGAATGGCAGCAAAGAGTGCATCATGTTCCCAGTGCAATCTGTCCCAGGACAGCAATTATAATACCAGCCAATTCCCTACCAGCCTGCAGAGAGAAGGAATGTGGCGGCTCAGTAAGCAAAATATGAACAGATCAGTCATCCGCTACTCCGAGGCCTTTTTTGATGCTGCAGATATCCAACTACAGAGGGATAGCAATCTTGTCAATACCTGATTTAATCTAATCCAGCCTCAAAGCCACAACGCAGCCTCAAACCCACAAAATGGAAGCCTGGATACTCAGCTGCTCACTAGCCCATTAAGTCAAATTGCAACCTGGGGGGCAAGAGAACACACAGGGACCTAAGAACCTTAACCTAAGAACCCTAACCCTAACCCTAAGAACAGGGAATTGAAAGGACACAACAGGGACCAATCCTGAGAGCAGTGTGAGGTAGATACACAATAAAATGTTATTTTTTGGGACCTAAGCACATTAATTTCAAACAAGAACATGTATAGATACACATTTTTAAATTATCTATTTATCACACAAGTATATGTTGTACTGCTGTTTCCAGGGCCTTTCCACTGTTTTGCCAAATTGCATATCTTTCTGAGTATTTGTATTTCATACAGTGATAATACAGTTGAACTGTGTTGTAAAAAGTCTGCTGAATGCACCTAAAATACATTCTGTCAGCATAACAAAAAGCACTATTCCCAAAATAGATACGCATCAAAAACTGACCAGATCAGAACATATAAAGAATTAAATGACTTGCTATATCAAGGGTCTGTGTGATGGTAAGGGGGCAAACCCATATCTTCAACTTGAAACTTGCGTGTGGAGCCTGTATCTCCAGTTCCTGGTCCAACAGAAGAGCCAGCGTCTGCACCTGACTAATTCTCTGCAGCTTTTACAGAACCTGTCATCACTGCAGCTTCTCCAGAGCCCTTGCTCACCTGATCTTGTTTCTCCAGAAAATGTTGCTGGCTATCCTGTCTCCCACTGTTTCCCAGGTCTGTTCTGTCTTTAGTGTGTTCCCCTGCTCCTTAGGCCACTACTTGGCTGAATGGGCTAAGCAGACAGCTGAGAACTGAGCTCCCATACTATCATGGGTTGGATATTTTGTATTTGCATTTATATTCCTTCTGTATTGGTTGTATCCTTGTGTATCCTTGTTTTTGTATCCATTTCTGGTTATCCTAGTCTATACCTAGTTTTGTAATCATTTCATCTTTGTTCCCTGTATCTTCCATTTCCTTAGTCCCTCGTATTTGATTTTGATTATCCTCACTTGTTCTTTATTGCCCCTAGTCTCTGGTTTTGTGGTTGACTGGTTATAATGCGAAAAAATGTTAGTGGACTTACAATCATTGCAACCGAATTTAGCTGAGAGTAATTGGTCAAAAAAGGGTTTCAAAGTCAGCAGAAATATGAGTCCGCTAACAAAAATGCTTGCATTACTAATTAGTGGTTAGAGAATTAGCGGAACCCTGCCCACCACTAAATATGGACACTGTGCTTCAGCTGCCTTCTGATCTAGGGAAATGAAGCAAAAATTCCTTGGTCATGTTGTCAAAATTGGAGCCGGAGTTTGAGCAATAGTGAAGAGTCTCGATGTGAGGTACGTTGACTCCTTTGGTAGGCCTCCCAATCCCAAGGTCCAGTGCAGTCGATGAAACATTATTAGACAAATATGTGACAGTCTCAAATTAACATTATTACTTCTATCCAAGGAACCTAAATAGTTTCAGCTAGATATACACTGCTCAAAAATATTAAAGGAACACTTTTTAGTCAGAGTATAGCATCAAGTCAGTAAAATATCTGGGATACTGATCTGGTCAGTTAAGT
>JABFEA020000067.1:31616872-31640955 GCA_019775915.2 Cyphomyrus plagiostoma
CCCCCCCCCCCCCCCCCCCCACAACCACCATGGCAAATCCTCTCAGCAGACCGTGTTTCTGATCTCTGCACTCTACCAGTGAATTTTTAACTGCACCTTGAGAGTTAAGTGCCCCCCAAAGAGATATAACAACTGGAGAGAATCAAGATTTAAGCACAGCACAAATGATGCTTGAGTCTCACACTCTGAATCAACACCTCCAGGCACATCCTGGCAAAACCCTACAATGGCAAAAGCCAGCTACTGGGTTCATGTGAATAAGTGATGAGCACTCTCCGGTAACAGCAGGCATGCAGGTGCAGGGGAACCACTTTGTATGACAACTGGGGCATTAATGGGGTATTAGTGGCTTCCACGCCCGCCCTGCCATCTCTGATGTTCACCTGAGAATATAGCGCCTTTCTGGCTACACATCAGTCCTCAGTAATCTGCCGCATCTCAGGGGGGGAGGGTTCATTGTCACCCATGTGTCTCCGTTGCAGAGCATAGCTCTGTTTCTGTAAGGAAATCTCTCCGCGTGAAAGAGAGCAGGCCTCCTTGGGGAGGCTATCTTTAGACGCCTGCGTCATCACCTGTCACTCTGGCGTGCTGCGGCCCTTGATGCCAGTACCAACACCTCCGGGCTTCATTTCCACAGGAAAGCATCCTGCCTGTTTCTGAGCCATGACATAAACACTGCCTCTGGTGTAAGGTAACAAGGTGTGACAGGGTGTAACATAGTGTGAGCAGGAGAGTCTGAGCTGGTAGGCTGGGGTAGTGCTGATGACTCCATTGTGAAAAGGTGAAAAAAACCCTTCTGTGTGTCCCATACGTCAGAGGCCCATAAAGGTACGTTTTTTGGGTTTGTCATCAATCTGATGTGTGTCAGATTCACCAGCAGCCAGAGGTCCTACAGAGGGAAACAAAAAGGTCCATATATCTACACACCTTATTCATTAACATAATGGCTTTTAGTGATTAATTTTTTTACTGTTTATTTATTGTTTACTTATTGGTTCCATAGCTGTTGTTATTGCTGTTTATGGACAAAGCACACAACACGTGTAGTTCATCATACAAAGCACACGCCAGGTGTGGTTCATCACGCAAAGCACATGCTACGTGTGGCTTGTCACACAAAGCACACGCCACGTGTGGCTCATCACGCAAAGCACACGCCACATGTGGTTCATCACACAAAGCACACGCCACATGTGGCTCGTCATGCACAGTACACGCCATGTGTGGTTCATCACACAAAGCACACACCATGTATAACACATCATACACCACACGTACTATGTGTGGCTTGTCATGCCCACCACCCGCCACGTATGGATTGTCACATCCAACATACAGCACATGTGGCTCATCAGGCAAAGCATGCACCACATCAAGCTTGTCACACACCGTACATACTATGCGCGGTTCGTCATGCACATGCATGGCACATGCCATGTGTGGCTCATCACACAACACACATGCCACGTGTTGATAATCCTCCCCAGCACATGTGGCTCGTCCCACACAGCACGGCTTGAAACTGTGACTACTCTGACCTCATTGCATTCTTCAACACATTTGTTTTAAAAGGCAGCAAATTAAAAACTATGTAAAATAGACAATTAACTATTCAATGTATATACCTACCTTGCAATATGTTTTTGAGAGTATTATTGAACAGAAGCTATATTTTGAAATTTATCATTTAAAAATGTTTAGTAAAGGAGGCACTAACTCACAATAGTTTGTACTCTGTTGAAGATTTGCGTGAATGGATGATCGCTGTCAAATGTTGGTGCACAGCGTCACCTTGTGGCAATTGAATCTCATTAGTGCATGTCTTTTAGAAAGGCTGATTCATTTGTGGCCCAAAAAATGGTCATATATGTTTTACAGTGGGGAAAAAAGGATTGTTCAACAGCAAAAACCAGCCGGTGTATAAGTTCCCCTCATACACTGCGTTACTACCGTGTGGGTGAAGAATGAACCGTGTGCTGGGCAGGTCTGGTCATCTGGAATACCAAACATATTTCTATATATAGAGATTGCAATTAATGAATAGGTAATGAACTTGATGATTAGTATAGAAATTATGCAATAGAAACATAAATCAATAGATGTTCGATTCAATTTATATAGCACCTTTTCACAACAGACTCGCCCCAAGGCACTTTAGAGGGGTGTGTTGTGATACATTAGGGGGCTAAACTGTGTTCTTGTGATCAGAAGGCTACCAGTTCAAACCCAGCCTCTGCAGGTCCAAGGTTGAGCAACGCCTTTAACCCCCGGGTGTCATGCCCCGATCGTCGGCTCCTCCCGTGTGCCACGCCCCCTCATTAACCTGGTGTAGATTCCTCATGTTTACCAGCTTCTGCCACTCCGCTTTTTCCTCCGCGCTGTTGCAGCAGGCGGCAATGTTTGGGGCACCTTAGTTATGGTTGGAAGCGGTCCAACCGGCCGCAGCCCACTTGGTCTCCCTCGGGTTCCCCGTTTCCCCCCGCCCTTTGCCTCCTTGCCCCCTGCCTTTGTGCCCCCTGTGTTTGCCCGTGGTCCCTCTATGCCTTTCAGTCCCTTGATGCCCCCTGTGTCTGCTCCCCGCCCTCCTGTTGCTCCTTCGTTCACTCCTGGCCCCTTCGTTCCTCCCGTTGGTGTTCCCTCTGTGTCTCCTTTCTTCGTTTGCCTGTCCGCGTTCCCTGTCTTGTGTCAGGTCTTGTCTTGGCTTTTGCCCTTGTGTCTGTTCTGTGTCTCTATTCTGTTCCCGGTCCCTCGTTGACGTGTTTTTGCTTTTGTTTTTCAGGTCCCGTGGTCCCGGTCTCGTCTCCTTCGTCGCCTCCCCTGTGGCACGCCCGGAGTGCGCGCCTTTGGGGGGGGTCCTGTCATGCCCCAATCGGCTGCTC
The DNA here is from genome assembly GCA_019775915.2 of Cyphomyrus plagiostoma. Taxonomy (NCBI): domain Eukaryota; kingdom Metazoa; phylum Chordata; class Actinopteri; order Osteoglossiformes; family Mormyridae; genus Cyphomyrus; species Cyphomyrus plagiostoma. The sequence continues at coordinate 31,619,752 of JABFEA020000067.1, forward strand.
GTCCCGTGTGCCACGCTCCCTCGTTAACCCAGTGTGGATTCCTCGTGTTTACCAGCTGTCCTTGATTGTTGCCATTAGTTCATTATATTTAGTCCGCGTTTCCGTTCGTTTCCCCAGTCCGGTCATTAATGTTACATGTATTGTCAGTGCCTTTTGCCTGCCTTCTCCTTGAATTAAACCCCCTGTTCCCCGATTCCTGACTTCTTGTGCATTGGCCTGCGCTCCGGGGGCTTGCCATCGTAACACCGGGTGCCCCAACAGGTGTTGCCCCAAGCAAGTTCAAGGAGGCATAAAAACAATTTCCCCACAGGGATCAATAAAGTGTGAATTATTATTACAACATCATTAAGAGAGAGTAATACAAAAACAGGAAAAAAGACAAATAAAGAAACTGAATAAAGCCAGATGACAACAGAGGAGAGGAACCAAAAACTCCCAAGTAGGGAGAAAAAAAATCCTCGGGGGTCCAAGGTCAACTGGCTGCCCAACCCCACCAGGGCATACTAACATTACTGAAAACAGGAAGAGTGGACTTGCTTGCTAAAATGTAGGTATAAGCTGTGATTAAGGTCAAGCAAAAGTCCACAAGTGAGTCAGATCTCCAGTCCGGCCTGTGTAGGGTGGCGGATTGAAGGCTGCATCCACGATATTACATTTTGCAAGTCCCATCCATGATGTCAGTTCTCCATGGGACTGAACCGGAACTCTAGCTCAGATGGTGTCCACCCCAGGCACCATCCGGACACAGTGATAAGGTTTTACTGCACATATGGGCTGGGTGCCATTTGGTGGATTTTATGTTGAGCAGTCTGCGACTGAATATGCTCTTCTATCCAGTCACCACACTGAAGCAATTGAGCGGCACTGGCCATAATTTGGGTGATCAGTGTTCTCCTCTCCACCTCACTGTCTATAGCATCCAGCCACCATACTGTGAAGCGGGTGAACATCATTGTCTTTGATCTGGCTAGACAGTCTTTGACAGTATCCACATTGCCCAACTCCACCGTTAGCACCAACTCAGCCTGTTGGCACCTGCCACCTTCTCAATGCTGCTCCAGCATACAACAGACTGAAGGAGCTGAGTTTCTACATGAAATACAACCTGCTCTGGCCTTTCCTTTACAGGGCTGTGCAGTGCTTAGACCAGCCCAGCTTGCTATCTGGTGGACACCCAGATACTTGTAATCCTGGACAATATATGTAAGGCCTTATGTGAGGGGGCAACTGTCAACTGTGATCTTCTTAGGGTGATTTTATTCAGATTGAATATGGCAACCCGAGGCTCCACTGTGGGTGGTATTTATTTTACATTTATTTATTAGAAACTTTTGACCAAAGCAATGTACAACTAAGGAAGCAGGATCAGCAAGATAATGAAGCAATTAGGTTTAAGGGCATCACTCAAGGGCCCAACAGTGAAATCATTCTGCCAATCAATGCTTTTTAGTGCCAGGAGAGACCTGGCCTTGAACCACATAGGTGAACTATAGCTGTGATGACATACAAAAAATTGGTGCATTTTGGCCTTACGTTGTCTGCAAACAAGTAGAGAACATGAAATAAGTCTTTATGGCAAATGGTGAGGTGTCTGCTGTCCCCTACAGGCCACACAAGCTACCGCCTTTGTCCTTTATTTCACAAGCATGGAGGTCTGGCCTCATTCTCCATATAGATTAATTTGTCATAGACAGACACTCTTTCCTAATTTTAAAAACCATATATTACCAAAGTCTTCTCATTATTAAGACACAGAAAGAGAAAGAAGAATCTGGTTTTTATGACAAGTAATCAAATAATCCGTTGGATTCCGTGTAAATCCACACACTCTATAAATAATACCGCATACAATACTGTGACAAACTGAGGATTATATTGAGTCATATCCATAGCAAATTTAATGTGAATTTTGGCCTCATTTAGTTTGACCTCAGTACAGTATCTGCCTTGCTCTGTTATCTGTTATAAACACGTGTTACAAGTTTATCCGTAGAAGAAAAATAACGCTCACATTGTGATGGTGCAGAGCTATCTGCTTTGTGCTGGTAAAACGCTGCTTGCTGTCACCTCTCTGCAGAATAACATGTGTGCGAAGGCACCACAATATGTAAGCCATGCTAGTCAAATGTGCCGTGGTACTAAATTAAAATGTTTCAAATTTTATTGTCACATATCTTTCCAAGCAAGAAAATACATGGCAGCAGATGGACAGAAGCAAATAGGCTTCTAGTTTGCCACAGATGGCATTGTATCAAAACTGTCTTAAATTATCTAATGGTGTAAATTTGGGTTGACCCCCAATGTAAACCCATATGTATATCATACTTATTCATGTAGGTAAGGATACAATGCCAATGATACAATCTTATTGAAAACAACACAGAATGTCTGTTATTGCTATTTGCCTTACCTGCTTGTCTTTGGACAAAAGCCTGCGCTAAATAAAATGTAAATGAAAATATCAATGCAAATACTCAAGGACAGTGCGCAGCCTCGCAGCGGTGCGGGGGGAGGCGACTCTGTATCTGCTATTGCTAAGCAACTAAACTAAGCGGTTGATAGAAGTAAGACGGCATTCGAACTACGCCCGCTCTGATTGGACGGCAGCATGATTCTGGCCAATAATTGAATGTTTTGTTGGATGTAGAAGTTGAGCATTCCGTTTGAAAAATATGTCAGCTAAAAGAAGCATTGGGAATGCGGAGGTAAACAGCATTTGCGACGATAATTTGGGCTGTTAGCGGTAATTTGGGGACATGTTTATTTAATTGGTTTTGTCGCGTAAAAAGCAATGCTGTTGAACAGCTGGTTAACTACAAATCTAATCTCTTTGGTGTGAAATTGCAGGCGGCTACCGGCTCTGCTCATTGCACAGTTGTGAAAATATAAAATATTATTTTTTTATGACAGATTACGCGGAGTAATAAGCAGTCGCTGTTGGGAGGGTGTTGTACAGTGCGAAGATGTGGATAAAATAAATTAAAGCGGTTGAAGAGCATTCGAAAGAAACACAAGTTATTGTAACACTTGAGGGACGAAACGGTAGAATAACAATAAGTGTTTTTTTAACGTTTCAGTACCTAAAGAGGAGAATCCCACAGAACCCCAGATATCAGCATGTGAAATCAAGGCTCGACACAGGTATTTTTATTCTCTGTTCTAATTTCTAAACGGGGAGATTTCCGATGTCTTAGGGACAGGAGAGCACAAAGTATTCTTTTATTGGAAATCCTTTCAGAATGGGGGCTGATTACATCTGTGCCTGTTTGTCTAGTAGCATATGGGAGATGTATCTGCCTTTTAATCCATCTCTTTATTTCTCAGGCTGCAGCCTGACAAAGTACCTGGACAGGCTGGAGGAGATGAAACGGAGTAAGCTGATCTTCTTGCGTGAAACCTCGCTTGGGACGTGTAATCACACCTCCTTCAATGCGGCATTTAATTTGCATTGCAGATGGACACCTTTTCATGTTTGGTCTGCAGGTTTTGGGTACGAAGCGCTGTGAGGGTCATTGTCACGATGTTCGTCTAAAGCTCAATGGAGGAGGTTTCTGCTGATGGTCTCTTGGCCAAATTATTTGGCTCTGTGAGGGAGCTCTTTGTTCAAACACTTTGTCTGTTATGGGCTGTTCTGATTTCTCAGGGATAGCAAACACTGATTCCTTCTTGGGGAACAGCAGTTGCTTTGTTACTTATACTCAGTTTCCTGTCAACCTTGGAAATGGGACATACTGGATCACATGAAGCTGGGTGTTTTGTTTCTGTAACATTCAGACTGTGGGCGTTAAAAGAGAGTTAGGGGTGTCTTCAGCAGGCAGTCGGGTGGGACAGGTGGTTCATGAGAGCAGTCCCGTTGTGGAGTTGGCCTCGGCAAGCGTGCAGATGGGGATGTTTCTTGCACATCCTTCATACGCAATATAAAAATCTGCACCGGGATGAATCTCATTAACGAGTGTGAAGATGTAGGTGATGGTGCAAGTGATGAGTGCCAGGGTCCAGGTGAGATCTTCTGTTGAAATATCTTTGGAAAAGAGTTTAGAGTATTAAGGCATTTTTCAATTGTTCTGTTAAGTCTTACTAAATGCAGATTGTTTGGCTTCTAGATTACAGATATAGAAGAGGTGAGCTCTTTAGAAGACTCAAGGTTTCCACCTTTGCTCAGCTGGTGAGCATACACCATGACCTGATGTACCTGCAGCTTTCTTGCTTACCTTGTGGTTTTCAGACGCCTGTTTTTATGTGTATTTTTTTTGTTCTTCTCCAGGCCATTCAGGTTGCCTCAGTGTCAGATGATGTCCTGATTAATGGAGAAACACAGAACCTAAATGGTACTATTTTCACTGCTATTTATAAACAAATTATGTATATTTCTTAGCAGTGTTGCTCAGTGTATGCCCGTAGAAGCAGTGGTTCATTAACATGCCTTAAGGGTGCAGTGCTCCAGTTGTAGAGCCCTATTAGAGTAATATAGCAGCGTAAGCCCTGCCTCTATCTGCAGACATCCCCACTGTATCGCCCGAAGCACATGGGGACCATCTTCCCGAGGATCATCTTTCCGAGGACCCTTACAGCTGTCTGCCGACGACGCCTGTGCAGTTTGACGATAACAGTGTTAATGTGGATGTGGGACTCTCCCCACGGTCCACGTTACAAAGGTAGCATCAGTAAGCCGCTCGCTGCCTCTTCTGTGACCCGTAACCTGATCCCTCCATGTCTGTCTGCACATGCCCACAGTTTTCCCAGCAGCCCTTGCTTTGTGGCTGCACAATGACACTGCATTCATTGAGCTCTCGCTGGCGCAGTTCCGTCCCTGTGTTTGGCTGTAACCATAGCCTCTTCTAGCGGACCTGTGACTTATTCGCTCTTTTTTTTACCCGGGGAACCTTGGGGGGATCTATGGATGTCCCTGGATTGGCTGACTGAGAGATGCGTTTTTATTTACAGCGTCATAAGCGGCGTGGGTGAACTGGACCTGGATGGAGAGAGATGTGTGAAACTTACAGCAGTGTGCGGCCCCCAGAGTTGGGAGTCACCCTACCCAGACTGTCCCTACCTGCTGCTGGACGTGCGCGACAGGGATGAGTACGACCAGTGCCACGTGATCAGCGGTGAGCTGCAGGTTATTCGGTCCGGCGGGGGCCACGGTCCCAACCTGCGGTGCCATTCTCACATGTGCCTCTCCCATTCGGCAGCTTACAGCTATCCTGTGGCCACTCTGTCGCGCACCATGAACCCCTACACCAAAGAGGTGCTGGACTACGTATCCACACATGTGCATGATCACTCAGCATCTGCAGCAGTTTGTGTCTTGTTAAGTGTGTTTTCTGTTTAAATTGTCTGAAATGGTCTTGTTACCATGTGATGACTTTACCACGTGTGATATTTGGGAGCGGCGTGTGGCTCAGTGGGTTAAGCTTCTGTGCCTGTGATTAGAAGGCCACCGGTTCGAACCCGGCCTCGCCACGTCTGCCTGTCCTTGAGCAAGAACCCTTAACACCCAGCTCCCTGAATGCCACAACAAGTGGCTGCCCTTTGCAGCCAGCTTGCTGCAGAGAGTAAGTTGGGGGAGGCGTACAGAGAGTTTCCCTGCTGGGATCAGTTAAGTAACAATTACAATTATTTATCCACGGATAGTATTAAGCCTTAACTGAGCACTGCAGAAAAACGCTCCTGGTAAGATTATTATTCTGTACGATGAGGATGAGAGAATCGCCTCCCAGGCTGCGACTACTATGTGTGAACGAGGCTTCGAGAACCTCTTCATGCTCTCTGGAGGTGAGCTCTCTTTGACCCTCGTGCCTGGCATGGGTCAGTTATCGCTGAAGGTTGTCCAGATGCTTTCTCACAGTCGGACAAAACGAAGGCGGCACTGACACTGCAGGTTCAGCAGTCTGCCTTTGGCTTGTAGGGCTGAAGGTGCTCGCTCAGAAGTTTCCAGAAGGCATGACCACGGGCACCATCCCGGCCCGTTGCCTGCTCTGTCCCTCAAATGCTGGACTGCCACGGCAACGCAGCTCCCGCCCTGTAGAGAAGGCATCCCACCCCGCAGAGACAAAATGGCGTTTTACCCATGAAGATCTGAGCAAAATCCAGATCCACCTGGAGGAGATGCTGATATCGACAGACAATGGCAGTGAGTAGCCTGGGAATCAGCTAAACATACCATCTGAGCCTTTGAGACTCATGTCGGGCTGCACAGCTCATATGATTTATCTTGGTAACAGGGCTGTGACCCCTCTACTCCACTTAATTTTCACCAAAGGCCCTTTTATGTCTTTAGTAGAGCAGTTGTTTCTGTTTTTCTGTGCGTCTGCCCATTCACACACACGTCTTCCAGGTCGGCTCAGCCGAATGTCCGTCTCCCGTGCTGAGTCCCAAACTTCCAGCGCAAGATTCCGGAAAACTCCCTCAGTGGCGGGTTCAGAAAGCGCCAGGTCACAGAGCAGCAGGCCCTGGAAATAACATTCCCAAACAAAGCTGTCCATTCCCAGTAACTGCACAGTTCTGTACTGACTTCCAGGCTTTGTTTGCACACCGCACCTGTGCTTTTCTGCTTTTCAGGTTCGCTTTATCACTTTGGTTTGATCATGCTTGACATTTGCTGAGTTGTTTGTTTTTGTTGATTATATATAACAAGTTTGTGTTTATACCATGCATCAGACTAGCAAAGGTATTACAACAATGTCGATACGTTATCTAATAAAACATTCGTCCTTTAGCCTTACAAACCTGCGTTTATATTTGTAACTGGTTTACATGTAGCTATTTAATGATTCTCTTTACTGAATATTTGTTCTTAGTGTTTTGCTTGATTGGATTAGTCCTTAACCTTTGGTTAAAATAATAATAATTGTCAGCATGCAGACTGTTTACACTTCTGGCGTTTATTAATGATTATGGCATTAAATCACAGTGTAACTTTTCTTTGTCCACAAGAAGGTTAAAATTATAGCTCTATTTTGCTATGTCAAATAATGGTCTGCCTGCTTCCAAAAGAAGCAAACATACCTTTAAAAACATGTTTTTACAGAAAAGTTCTGCTCCCAAGATTGTGCTTAAATAAAATGCATTTTAATGGTTTAAAGGAAAGGACAGCACCTTCTGTATATTGTAATCAGTCTTAGCTGCTAATGTGGTGTTTTTATTTGTCATTCTTGCAAAGGTGGATTTGTTCACTTAGGAATGTAGTATGACTATGCATCAATGCCCATTGAGCAGATGCTGGCATGATGGGGTTACAGTTCAGTACATGTTGTCCTTGGCATGCTGCATAATGACCATCAGAGCTAGCCAGGTCTCCTCTGCTGTCGGAATGATCTGATTGGCTGGCAGAAGGAAGCCATAGCGCCCAGTGTCACGCAGCTCGAAGGTGTACGAGTACTTGATGCCCTGCTTGTAGGTCCAGTCAATGGTGCCACCGCTGGCTTGGTCTGAGAGAGACATTGAACAGATGAAGAACAGCTGCCAGCATTTGGCAAAAATGTAAGAGGACCAACATGAAAAAGGTTACTTACAGATGGTTTTGATGATGCTCCCGTATCTGTACGACGTTCCATAGAGAGATGCCAGCTTAGTAATGGCTTGCTTTGCGAGTTCATGCTATAAAGACATATTTCAGGAAAACTTTAAATGTCCTTTAAATATATGTGTAAACCAAGAGAAAACTTAAAACCACATCAGAGTGTTTCTGAAAAGTCATTACCCATTTCATACCTAAGAGTTACTATAAGTAAAATAAGGATTGTAAGCACCATGCAGACCTACTAACACCGGTTATAGTTAGTGTTGAGGATAAACTCTGGCTGACTCACCAGCTCAGGCTGGTCAGGCACTGGGGTCTGGGTGTATCCATAGGGATACAACAGCATTTGTGAGTAGCTGTGGATGGACACAAAGGCTTTCAGGTTCTGGTGTGACTTCACAAAGTCTACAATATGCTTGACCTCGGGCTCTGAGTTGGCCTTGGGTCCGCGGTATGTTTCGGAGCATGGGTTGGCACTTGCACCGGCACCTGTGCAGGGGAACACAGAACCAGAATGTGTTTAGCCTCCGATTTGCAGATTTGCTGTAGTACACCATTATTGGGATATACTGCATACCTCCAAATCCAGCATCCCAGTTTCTGTTGGGGTCGACTCCAACACAAGTAGATCCAGGGTTGGGCTTTCTGGTCTTACGCCACATACGGTTCTATAAACACACGTTGCATAATACATGTAAAACCGAAATTCTTAGCTACAGCTAAGTGATTGTGTTAGTGGGCACCCCTTTGGTGGACCTACAGTGGTGTGGGTATAGTAGAAGCCGTCGGGGTTGGTCACAATCTCCAAGAAGATGTCCATCTCATTGAGGATTGCAGTGAGGGTGGCGTCATGCCCATAGTCACTCACAATCTGTTCATACAACAACAGCATTTATTGAACTATGTTATTTTTGTAGCTTCTTGTAGTAACTTGCATGTGGTTCCTTGTAATGTCTTGGATAGCTATAGCTGAATATGTAAAGCATTGAGCTGTTCATCTATGGGGCCAGGGCTCGTGTTCAGGTGTAATATTTTCATATTCAGTGGTTCTTAATACTTATATGTTGTACTGACAGTCAACCATTTTAAGTCACAAAAGTCATCTTCTAATTATATTATGAGTCAGATTATGAGTACAGGGTTGCAGAGGCAATGCCTAAATGCCACTTTACTTCAGAACAAATGTGTACATGTTTATGTACTATGGCGCTATCATCTTCAAAATATTGAAAGTGAGTATTGTGTAACTATCTGAGAAAGAGGCTATGCAGTGATATAACAATTGGCTGTGACTGAGTGAGATCAGCACTGAAGGGATGCTCACCTTCTTAGCGAACCAGGTTCCGCTGGCCTGGGTGACCCATTCCCTGGAATGGATACCGGTGTCGATCCAGATGCCAGGGCGATTTGATCCACCAGTGCTAAACTACAGGTGAGAATGGAGATTTCACAAATTACCAGTAAGATGTGATTGGATGCAAAGGTGAGTTCATTACGCTGATAAGCTTTGGCTCATCTTACCGACTGCAGATACACATTTAAGGACCCCTCCCTCCCAGATGATGATGTACCTTCAGTACGTACAGCGGACGGTTCTCATAGCTGTTTCCGATCTGCAACTTGCTCACCAATGTGGGATTTTCAGCCACCAGCATGTCCATGAAAGCATAGATCTGAACACATGAGAAAAATATATTAAAGGAGGATTGATCTCTCCTGCTATTGGACCAAATAGCCGGTTCACACAGGGCTTTGGGTCTCTGACCTCACTTAGGGTGTGGTACGTGGCATAGTCATAATTGTCTGTGCTTCTTGGCTCTGGGAAATGAAGACTTTTCATCTCACGTTGTTCTTCATCCAGGATAACCTTCACAACAAAAGTTTTAAGTAATTTTGTCATGACAATGTATGCAGGGAAAGAACTTCCATGTTTCATTTCTCCTTTTTCAAAGCTTCTGTGTTAGCATCTTTTCTGTACCTGTAGGTCCTTGATCATGATGGAATATTGGATGTTATGGAATTCCAGGAAGGCCTTGACCATCGGAATGCTGTGGAAAGGAACATGAATATCCACAGGGAGGGCAGGCTGGCTCGCTTCTCTCCAAACATCCAACTAGAAGTAAAAAGTCTGTTTTAAACTCATTTGCTTTCCATGATTAGCTATTTACACTGCAGCACTGTACTACACTAGCGGTCTGCAGATCAGTTATTTACACTGCAGTCCTGTACTGCACTGCACAAGCGGTTTGCTGGAACAGTTATGACTTTTTATCCTGTGATGTTTTTTCATGATCTGCTTCTTGTCCACAGTGTAGTATAAGTATGTTTCATTTAATAAATGTATTTCGATAAAGCACTGCACAGCCACCTTTCTTAACCACAGCAGTATTTTTGGATGTTGTTTCTTAACTGGTGTGTTGAGGGGAATGTAAATCTGGAGTATGAGTTAGGGAGATATATGCTGCCATGTGAGTTCTGCCGCACCTCCAGATCCTCCATCTGAGTCAAGTCCTGCAGCAGCAAGATCTGCACCTCATCCTTGGCCAGTATTCTCAGTACCTGATCACTGGAGAAAAAGCACTGGGTTGTAAAAGAAAAAAAATGTGTGTGTGACCTTCGCTCTTTACTATTTTTAAATGGTATTTATTCCATTCCACTATATATTTTAGTAGTGTTATTAGTGTGTGATGCATGTGCACAATGATAATAAAGTTGACTTCTCTATGTTTGCTGGGTTGCTTCTCAGTACATTCAAGGCAACTTGCTAAAAAGTAATTCACAGTTATTTGCACTTTAGTCAGTGGGTTCCCGTTAATTATGAGCAGTAATAAAGGAATCGTTTGATCACTTACCCATCAAAAGTCTTTAGGCCAAAAATGGCCACAAACAGGCTGGTCAGCACAAACAGTCTCATGATGGGTGCTGGGCTCCGTCCGGCTCTCAGGAATGTTTATAAGCAGGCGTGTCCTTGGCATTATCCTGCCACCTCATCCCTATCTGTCCTTGGCATTATCCTGCCACTTCATCCCGATCTGTCCTTGCCAAACGCACTCCAGGTGCTACAGTTCCCACATCAGTCCCTACATGGTTTTAAGGCTGCAACATCAGATTCACACCTGCTATTTCAGGCTAATTTTCCATGCAGCGTGAATAAAATGATTTTTTTCTATAATTTTAAGTTTTATACATATATAAGAAATATATGAAATGATAAAGATTTTTTACTGTTTTCATTAAGTACACCTTCATACACAGAACTTTAGTAAGCAGCATGCATTAATAGACGTTATGCGATTGTACAATTGTAGAGTCTGTTGTTAATGTATATTAAAGCTGTCAGGCCTTGTTTATTGAAAATTTTTTACATTTTTTAAGACACGTTAAGGTTTTGTCCTAACAAGTAGGAAGTACAATCCAAGGGCAGCCATTGGGTGCACTAGAAAGTTTATTTATGAACAGCAATACAAATAACAATGGAAACACATGAAGCGACAATGAATCCAAAGAAGGGAGGTCTAGGGTCAATCTAAGACCGCGAATAAGGTGCAAGGCAACAAGGCAGCAGGAGCCCTACCTGACACAGACAATGACCAAACTTAACATAAATGGGCCCTTATATACGAGGGAGACAAGGACTAAACAAGGGACATTTGTAAGTAACTGAGAGACAAAGGGAAGGAGACCGGAACACAACAGAGCAGACAGAGACTTTACAATACGCTGGTCTGAGTGTGTTGGATTCCTGAAGGCGTATGGAGCAGATTTTGAAAGTCAGATGAATCGAGTCAATAATAAACAAAATAAATGTCAAACAATTTTCGACTGGCTGTTATCGTTTAAGGCTCATTGATCCGACCTATTTGCTGCTTGGTGCATAATGTACATAAATGGCGAAGGCTGCCTATATATGTCTATGTTTATTTTTGTTTGTTAAGAACAGCCATATAATTTATCAATTATGTTAGGTTAACACAATTATTGGTTGTTTAATGATACATGATTCATAGTCAATTCTGGTTTCAAACTGAGAAAATTTGGTGATCCCATTATGAAAGTCAAGGATGGGGGGCTGCTGGAAATATGTGGGAATACTACTTTGAGAATCATCCAGAAAGTTAGGTTATGTCTTTGTTTGGGCTGAGTTTACTTTTAATTACCATGAGGTGCACGACAATAGAAGTTTATTTGCCTCATGTTTCTCAATTTAAATTGTGCATAACAATTGTACTGTTCTCTCTATGTGTTTTATTTCCCAAGTGTTAACATAGAAACAGCAAGCCAAACAGCAAATTCCTTTTCTAGAGTCAAGTGAGTGAGTGTGCTTGCTCCTTTAATAACGTCATACACCGCAGACAAATCAAGATGACAATATTGAATTGGAGTGAAACTAGAAAAAAAGATAAAAATGACCTTAATGTACTGCTATATAAGAAGCATGTAAATATGAACACTTAACATTGTAAATGGATAGGAATATAACTGACGACTGACATTAGCACAGTCTACAAGGTGAGTAGCAAGTAATGTTAAACATATATCATCTTAATAGCTTAATGTGTTAGAGCTCATAAGTCCACAAACTTCAAAAGTGTGTATAAAAGTCATCACTGACAAATGTCAGTGATGTAAAGAACATGTAACATTTACTGCCATTGCTTTCCGAAGGATACTCACTATGGATCTACTTAGATTACACAGTAACTACCCACACGCAACCCTAACCTTAGCACAATGTTTTACAGCTTTTCCTGCTTGTCGTTTCTTGTTTTCTTTCTTCCATTGCAGGTGCCAAAATAAAGGCACCAGTATCATTTATGAATTTAACAACCCAAAGTGTTTCAACAGTCAACTTTAATATATAAACCGTATTCAGGCCAGAACAACAAATGACCAGAGTAAAGTCAATGATTCCAACATTGTACTGTTTTATTCTGCAATCCTTAATTTAATGGTTAGGAGGTCCTTTAATAACCTGTCACCTCTCAAGCCCATCCTGCTCCTGTAAACAGACCTTCAACAACACGCCCCCTCAGTCAGTCACACCACCATGTGACACAGCAAAAATTATTATATAGAAATCTTTATTTAAAATAAAAATAAGTCTCTTAAAAGCTTTGTGAACATGTGAACTTTGTGTAGATCAGTGGAGGAAACATCTCTGTCCACACAGATGTTTTTTCTAAGGTTCCAAAGGTAGTTAACGGCTATCCAGGTATCACTATATGGAGCTATTAATCTGTGTATTATTATTAATAATTAATTAATCTTCTAACCACTTATCCTGTCTGTACTATATTGCTCCCTGCCTCTTACCCTGTGTGCTTATTTGCATCTGTATGTGTATTTGTGAAAAACTAAAGGTACATTCCAAACGGCCGTTCGTAACTTGTTTGTAAGTCGTTATACAACATTTTAAGGGTTTACACATGTACAACAAACTAAGATGGTGGGAGTCCGCACTCTGCGCTGCTGTGCGGCGAGCGTAGCATCCAGAAGTCGTACTAGGCTGGATTGGCGCACAGAAAAAAACATTATGTTGCGGACAGGTAACGGGAGTCCAAGGAATACAATTTGGACTTATAGTCCTCTTTGATCATATGTCTGAAACTTCATAAGTTGAAAGTTAAGTTCGTAAGTCATACTGTAAGTCAAGGAGCGTCTGTATTTCTCAAAAACACATAAACACAGTAAAATATAGAAGAACTTTACAACTGCTGATATTACATTGTGATAGGATAGGTGGCCTAACTACATTCATCTGTGTGTAGGACAGGTATGGTTTTATCACAGTGATCAACAGTGCCTCAGTACTGGGGGGCACTGTGTATCTCTGTGAGTTATGTGCCCATGGTCTGAAACGTGCCAGTTTAAATCCTTTGCTTGGAAAAGTAGCAACATCTTGGGGCCTTAATCCCCTGAAAAATGCTCCTGGGCTGCTGGACAGACAGCTGACCCTGTGCTCAGACCCCAAGCTTCACTCTCACCTCTATAAATGACTGTGTGTTAAAAAGGAGACACCGGATATGTGGTAACCAGCGCATGGAAATGAGTCTGTACTCATATGTGTACAAATGGCAAATAAAGCAATTTTTCAAGTGTATTTTGTGATGAGGTAGCTTTACTTCAGCAATAAGTAGTTTAGCATATCTCTTAATAGGGGTGATCTCGCACATGCTCCATGATAGTGAGCAAGGCCAGCCAGGTTTCCTGTGCTGTGGGGATGATCTGATTGGCTGGCAGGAGGAAACCATAATGACCAGTGTCACGCAGCTCAAAGTGTAGGCATACTTCAGGCCATTCAGGTAGCCCCAGTCTGCCATCGTGCCGCTGGCTGGATCTGTACCAGGTTGTAATAAATGCCATGTTTACCATAAAGCTTAAATACTTGCTGGCAAGAATTTCCTGAACATTGGCATGAAACTGAATGCAAACTATGAAAGCACGGTTTGAGTTTTCCATTACGTCAAATTATAAACACAGTCTAAACCCTTTTACATCCCATTTATGTAAGAGGATAGAGACACTCCGGCTGCACATATCGTGGAGATCATGCTTCCATAGCTGTACTTGGTCCTGTAAAGGGATTTGAGGGCATCCACTGCCCATTTGCTGCAATTCAAAAGAAAATTATCCAGTCAGCTTTCAGCTGTGGCCAAACAGCAAGCCTGTAAAAAGTAGATGACTGGGATACATTGCTTACCAGCTCTTCCGCGTTGGGAACAGGACTGTAGCTGTGTCCATAGGGATACATCAGCTTATGGGAATAACTGTGGATGGTGACCATGGCCTTAAAATTGCCATGATCCAGGATAAAGTCAGCTATAGCTTTGACCTCTGACTCAGAGTGGGCAAAGCTTCCACTGAAGTTTTCTGAGCAGGGCTTCGTGTTGGAGCCAGGACCTGAATTCACATGGGTGGAGCAGCAGAAGGTCAGGGGCTGCAATCAGTTACCCAAAAAGGAGCACCAGGAATCGTTCTACTAGTTACAGGGTGTGTGCTGAATAAACACAAATTTTGTTCTGTTCCAAGAATAATTCTACCATCCCATGTTTCCTGAATGCTCTTAATGTTGCACTTGCTACTGTTATTAATAACCATCTTGCTTTGTTTGGAAATTGCTGTGTAACTCCTGCTCAAATACTGCATACAGATGTATTTGGACATTCATTAGAAGCACTGCCACACACCTGTAGGGTTGGAGGTTTGAGTCCCAACCCTGCCTGGAGCTTGTAGGTCTCCCTGTGTTGCATATCTTTCCTCTGGCTGATACAGTGTTGTTGTGCCGTTGAAGGATATGCAGTTAGCCCAAATGAAATCTGTTAAATTGCTCATTGTGTGTGTACCCTGCCATAGACTGGTATCCCCTCATGGGTGGAGTTCTAATTTCCTGAATGGGATGGGATCACAAACCCCCTCTGTAAGCCAGTACTAGATAAGATGGATGGATGGATAGGTATCACTGACATTCATGCTGTTATATCTATGCAGGCTTATACCTCCAAAATCTGCCCCCCAGTTCCTGTTTGGATCGATACAAGATGAGTTGCCGCTGACTGATCTGGTCTTTCGCCACATGCGGTTCTGCAGAATAGTGTGGAGTGTTGACCTCTATAACCTGTAATGCAGAGCATGTATTCAGGTGTGGTCCTTACCGAGGTGTGGGTGAAGACATAACCATCAGGGTTGACGACAATCAGCAAGAAGATGTCCATCTTTTTCAGCAGCGTGGTTACAGGGGAGTCCTGGCGAAACTCTGTCACAAGCTGACAGTGTATCATGTATGCAAATCAGATGGGAATTAAACTCCTCCCCCCAAAGTGTGCAGCTAAAGCAAAGGGGTATGTTGGAAAAAGCTACAAGCCTTATTTGCAGTCCAGATGCCAACAGCAGGACTGATCCACTCACGAGCATGAATGCCAGAGTCCATCCAGATGGCGGTCCGGTTTGAACCGGTGCTGAACTGGACATCGGGGGAGACGCAAAGCGAGTACTGACCAAACACAAAAATGGCCGATCCAAGCTGGAAACCTATGCATTTGTCAACAAAATGCCCCCTTTTTTGTAATATTTGTACTCATTAATCCCATGCTACCTTCAGCACATGGATGGGACGCTTCTCGTACGACTCGCCGATGGTCATTTTAGAGAGCAGCTCAGGATTCTCAGCCACCAGACTGTCCATCCAGTCATAAATCTGTCAGACAAGGATAGAAGTAGATGAAGAATTCCAAGGTGGACATTCAGGCCAAGAAATGCAGTGGAAACACTACAGTACAGAGGAAATGAACCCGCTGTCACGCCCTCATTGCACAGACCAGGATGGTGGGGCGAGTGCATTTCCAGGCTCAAGGTCTGACCAGTTTGACAAAATTAGTGTCTAATTTGCAGTTTCTGCCAGACCCAATTGTGCAGATTAATCATATAAATAACCAGTGCTGCACAAATATTATGCTACCTGCAGCTACCACCGGAGGTGGAGAGGACACTATGGCCAAGTGAATGACTCGGCTTGACTGCAAGCGTACAATGACAGCGCAGAGACCGCCAAAAAAAGGAGGGGCAGGCACAGAGCACTGCAAGCTATGCTTAGGCAAATTCCACACTGTCTAGCGTTACCCCTAATCTTCCTTGCCAACGTGTGGTCTCTGATGAACAGGCCAAACAAAATAAAGATCCAGACCCTCATACTAAGAAGGCCCATGGACCGTAACATCTTGTTCATCATGGAAATATGGCTCAGTAGCAATGTACTGCATTCATAATGGGCTGTGTTCATTAACATCATCTGTCGTTTTTCAAATGTTCAGCAAAGGAGGTTCCATGCACATTCCCTCTCAGACACTGCCAAATCCAAAATATGAAATTGAGGTTTTTACAGCTAAGGAGCACATAGGCTTCTTGGTTCTTATTTTACTAGCTTTATTAGCCTTCTGAGACTTCTGTGTAGTGCAATTCATGTGGCACAAACTTTTAAAGCCTGACTGTACTAAATGCAGAAGAAGCAGGTTAACAGAGGATCATGTTCCAAATAGGGATCAGAGCTTCAGGTCAAATCAAAACAAAGAAATAAAAAAGGAAAAGATTTCTTCTAGCTAAACACATAAACTGACAGCCATCCACCTTTCAAATGCTTTTCCTGACCCGGGTCACCTGCAACCAAGTCCAAGTAGCTTAGGCTATTGAATGTGAAGCACATATGCAAACATTCTAATATTAATTAAAATTTGCCCATAATTTAAAAAACCAAGGAGTGTGCAGGAATTGCTATCAACTCAAAATGTTGGAACAATCTCTCATTACAGCAGACTTTCATAGATGTTAACAAGGTTAAATACACACAGTGAAAGGGCTCGAAATGCAAACATGATCAGTGAGCATGTTTGCCTGTGGACATCAAAGGTCTGTGATTACACACTGACGTGGTATTATACTCCTTAAGAGTTAGTCGCATTTAAACTTAAAATATTTCTCAACATCAGACTATATAGCTGTCCCCGTTATCCGTGGAGGATGTGTTTCAAGACCCTCCAGTGGATGCCTGAAACTGATCTCAAAAAAATTAAGACATAGTACACTTAAATTTAAGACTTGAAAGGGCTTGAGAAGTCTTATAAATCTGAATTTAAGGTATTAAGACTTTTTAATGCCCTACATATGCAGTCATGTTCAGTAACGACAACTGTGTGCTTGTGTTGATGCTCTCAGTCAGTTTAATTCAGCTACTGTCGGCACTGACTTGTAAACGGCTTTAGATAAAGATGTCAGTGAAATGAATAAATGTGAATGGGTGAACACTGTAAGCACCCTAAACAAAGCATCACATATCTTACCTGCTCTAGCGTGTGGTAGGAGCCATAATCAAAGGTGCCCGTTTCACGCTCTCTCTGACAGGACCGAGCCACTGCTTCCATCTCCTCGTCCAGGCGAGTCTTTGGAATGACACATGGACATGGCTGACTTAGCTTTGCCCACAGGAGGGGATGCAGGCCTCAGCCATTACTGATGCACAGCTACTACAGGCTGCAGCATCTGATCCATACTCTCTCCAGTGCTTTAAGGAATTTGGATGGCACCACATAAAATACACTGAAGTGAACACAGATACGTGTAGATGTTAATTTAAATGCAAATGTGTGTAGTATGTGCAGTGACTTCATTTTCTGCATGTGAGAGATGTGCATTAATACTTCATTAAAAAAACAAAGCAGTGATCTGCAAATGGCGAAATAATTTTCATGCTTTCATTCCGGAATGCTCAAAATGAAACTTGCCGAAAGCGTCACTACCTGGACGTCCTCAATCATGATGTCATACTGGATGTCATGAGAGGTCAGAAATGTTTTCATGGGCTGGAGCCTGAAGAAGGGGATGTGCATGTCCAGGATCATCTGGGACCCCCTCACTGAATCACTCCAAAGGTCCAACTGGGCCAATATGTCATAACAGGAAAGCAACATTACGAATTATCACAGTGCACCTCAGTGGTCACCAAATGATGGACTCAAACACAAGTTAAATTTTCTACATCTAAACCCTAGACTGTACTAAAATCAAGGGTCGAAAGATTAGTGCTTCTAGTGGATCTAAATGTGCTCCCAAGAAACAGAGCAAAGTGATGAACTTAAAAGAAAAGGAAGCAAAAAAATATGTGGTTTCTCCAGATTGCGGGAGGTCTGCATGGCAAAGCCCCATGACGGGTACAGGTTAAAATGCAAGGTATTTATGTCCATCCTTGATTATAACCCACGTTCACATGCACTGATAACTTCTTGTTTGGTATGCAAAGGTAAGAAGATATCAGCTGTGCGTATGTGTTTTTAAAACTGCATCAGGACCACGGTCCAGAAGGCTGAACTCCAGCTTTGCATCGGGACTCGGGAGCAGGTGTGGGACATATTCACGCATTGGCAAGCAGGATCGGATGGTCAGAATTAAACTTGTGAGATATATTAATGTTATTATATTCCATAAAACCCCATTAAAATTTCCACCCCAAGTGAAAATTTTCTACACATCAATACATCAGTATATAAATCCATGCACTCAGAAAAAAATTATACTTTTGCTTGTCACTGGGGCTGTACCCTTGTAATTGTACCTTATTGGACTTCATCAGAATCCATTTTAGAGTCCTTAAAAAGGTACAATTACCTACAGCTAAGGGTACAATTGGCAGAGCTTTGAGGGTTCAGCCCCAGTGAAAAGCAGAGCCTTGAGGGTTCAGCTCCAGTGAAAAGCAGAGCCTTGAGGGTTCAGCTCCAGTGAAAAGCAGAGCCTTGAGGGTTCAGCTCCTGTGAAAAGCAGAGCAGCGCTAATGGCAAAGGTGCTGTTTCAGAGGCCAGAGGTGTCGTGTAGGTTAAGTGCAGGACATATGCTGCTACCTCTATTTCCTGCTGTAATTCATCATACTTCCTGCGGAGAGATGCAGACTGGTCCTCATTTTCAGCAGTGATCCACAACACCTGGTCACTGCACAGTGAACACAAAACAACACTGAAAGCACCACCTCTGTTTCATGATCCCTCGTCTCAATTTACTCTAACCTGATGAAGAGCTTAAAGTACGTATGCAACGGTTCAAAAATCTCTGTTTAAAAGACGCTATTTTGATTCAGTATGAATTGAAAGCATTAAAAAAAAAATCAATTTCAAATACATTTTCTAAATTGATTTTCTTTAAAGTATCAAGTTGAGTAACAAAGGGTAACATAATGCAGACTCCTGTCTTACTAGCTGAAGTGTGATATTAATTTTTTTTAAAAAAAGATGCATTCAGTAAGCTCCCGGATCCTGGGGTCAGGGGTACATCAACACAATCAGTCAGACTATGGCTGCAGATCCATTGCTATAAAGCTTCCCAGTGCTTTTGGTATAGTTTTGAGTCTCTCCCAGTTGAAGTGATTGTTTAACAGGCCGGCTCTCCTCTTTTGGCTACAGCATCTACTGCCACACCAGGGTGATTTTGGCATATTCAGCGGAACTGCAGGCTGCAAGAGATTACATTACAACTACATGGTGCATCTATAAATTTATCGTTTCGTTTCATACTCTTGTTTATTTAATGGTGTCGCAAAATACAGTTTACGGTAACATTTTTCATCATTTGGATGAGTTTTTATTGGCCTTTATTTGTAATAATGTTTTGAGTTGTGTAAAATCATATCTACAAAAACCGAACGATTTTAACACGTGAAACGTGTTTTGCACATTTGTGGATCACGTTACATTTTTGGCTTTTCTCATGGGGGACCACAGAAAGTTGGTTAGTTGGTCTGAAAAACTACTTAAAACAGAGATCACAATGACTAAAAAGCGGTGTGCATTTCTTCCTCATAACACGAACTGAAACGCATCTAGGTACATGTACATGGGTTACTATTCGTTTCAGAGACGACATTTTAATACAGAATTATCTGGAGCAATTCAAAGCGATCTGGTATCTTTATTTTCCATTATAATTTAAAATAACCAAATTCTATAAAAATTGCATTGCCTACTTTCATAAATGTGGAAGTATTTTTGTTACTTTATGGCACAGAAAAAAGGACAAATGATACATTTCAGATCTACATATTGTGTTTATTACCTTTTCCAATAAATAAATATAAAAACATTTTGTCCCTATGAATATAAACTGAAATCCCACATACCCACGCCCAGGAAACACAGAAGTCTCCAATGCAATTCATGAACTTTGAAAAGCACTCCCCAACACTGAAATCAGAAAATGCAGCTGTGTGTGTGTCTGCTCAGATGGGAGAGCAATGAGCATCATGTTGGGGTACATTAATAGTAATAATAATCATGATGATAATGATAACAGTAACATAAGTGCAACATTTGCACTGAAAACAGGATACAATAAAGCGGCAAAATGCAAGAGACAGCTATAGAAAGGAGTAGCGTACAAATTAACTTTTTTAAAAGTGCTGTCTCACGTGAGAGGACAAATTTGTGATGCCACTTAATAGGTGTTCTACAGACCTTGCAAATCCCCAGACTTGTCGATGTAGTCGCATCTTTAACATTAACTCCAGTTTCAGATTGCTATAGCAGTATAGGTGAAATTTTATATCACTAACAATTACTAATCAGAACCGCCATAATATTGGTTCGACTACGTGCGCCATAAGCGAACGTTTTGGCTTTTTCAGAGAACTGTCGCATCCATATTTTAAAGTCTAACCCGAATAAACAGAGTTTGAATTTTGATTTTTACCCGATGAAGAGTTTCTGGCTGAGCGCAATACTCAGCAAACAGCAGAAAATCACCGACGGCCCCATCACCTTCCTCATCCTCTTCTACGGGTGAACCAACCTGTAGCAAACGCTTTATCGCATTCAGCATGGACCTGGGACCGTGAGTAATGTTGGACCAAAAATTTGATTTGGGTTTTTAATTTTAATAGTTTGCTATTATAGGAATAAACAATAATTTACACTATAATATCTGCTTGTCTGCCCGTTGTTTCCTTTGCTGCCTCCTTTGTCCCCCTCCCCCGCCTCAAATGCAAAGGTGGTTTGATCCTCCAGTGCGAAAATCGAATAATCAGCCTTGATACCAATCGTATATATGCAAACGGTCAATCATGAATCCAAAATGAAACCTGAACCAGTCTGCGAAATACCCGTCAGTATTCGGGGGGTCCCCATCTCCCCGGTGTTGCGCAATACCGATCTTGA
>JABFEA020000067.1:31656341-31667488 GCA_019775915.2 Cyphomyrus plagiostoma
AAACAGTTTCACCACATTGTTGTTCTTGCTCTACATTATTGTCATCTATACGTTTGATAAGAATAGTACACTTGTATTAACTATCAGTTTCCTTTGTGAAATACTTTGCAAATTCCTTGCAAATCTTGCCAAAATGTGTAAAAGTCTTGATAATTGTACAGATGATGTCTGGGTAGATTTTGGCACGCCTCAGAATCACAGTGTGAGCGGTATCAGAGCAAAACTGGAGCGAGACAGAGCAACCGCTCAAGCCTTAATTAAAAAACCGCTCCGCTCCTTGCTCACGCTCCACTCCACTCACATGTTCTGCTTTGCGTAGCTTTATCCATCGCTAGCTCCAGATCACATTGCATAGCATTAGCCCTGGACCAATTAGAGTAGCATTAGCCCAGGACCACTTAGCATAGCTTTAGCCCTAGAATTACCACAGATACAAACAAATTTCTGTCCGGAGGTGTTTCTTCGGCTGTGAAAAATCAAACGGAAAATTGTAATCACCTGACAAACTGAGAACCAACTTCAGGCCTCACATGCCATAAAAACGGTCGATGATGAATGTAATCCTGCAGACTTTACAGAAACGCACTATAGCCCACCTGCCATGCTGATGCAGGGCCACTGGACCCCGGGATTCTTTATAGCAAAAGTTATCACAGCTAGTGAATTATAAATGTATTATAACAAGAGAATCCAGTGAGCAGACAGAACAGAAGAACTACTCGCAGTGTGTTAGCCTGTAACCTCATTGATTTGGTAACCATTTTTCTAAACCCCAGATCTTCTGCAGTGGGCCTTAATGTCTCCATAAGTATTCACATCTATCTACTATGGTGATCACACACCTTATTCCTGGAAAGAATTCATGCGAGAAAAAAACAGCATGAGAAACAGAGGTTGCCTTGCTTGACACGGCTGTGTCTGTTACACAAGAGGGCTGAAAAATAAACACACCAGAGCAGGATCTCACCTTAACAAAAATCATCATGGCGTTCCTGGCGAGGACAGAGTATATGGCAGGGCATAAAATGATTATGATCATAAAATAAAGGTGTCTTTAAACATCCCTACAGTACTGAGCGTTGGGAGTTCACATTCTCCATGCCTGTATAGTTTGTCTCTGCATTACTGCTCTCTTCTGTGGAGAAGATCATTGGCAGCCAGTCCCCTCTGCTTGAAGTCCTGTGCACATCTAGGATGAGAAAGAGAGCTGAGAAATGCTGCCTTGCCCCTCACACCCAGGTCACTATCTCTGGCATGGTCTCCCTATAAGAGCACCGAATACCAGCACAGCTCTGTACCAGAACCGCTTCATCCCCAGGCCACTGCCTCCGAAACTAGGCACCATGAGAAGCTCACTGGCCCCTGTCACTCCTTTCTATACTTAGTTACCCACTGTACTCTATACTCCTATTGATGCCAAGCTTTTTGCACCATCCCAAACTGTGCTCACCCTGCTTTATATTTCCATATATGTCATTTTATTAATTATCAGTACATTTTCTTATTCTGTATCTCTCTTTTTACCTTACAATATTTATTGTTTTGTGTATTTTTTTTGTCTTGAGAGTATGAAATTGTGTTCTCCTACCACCACCAAAACAAATTCCTTGTACTTTTCGTCCATGGCACATAAAATGATTGTGACTCTGATTCCTGTATATGCTTGATGTAGCTGATGCTGCCATCTTCTGGTGAGCTTTCAGAAATGCAACACAAACAATGTTTATAGCCAGCGCCAACCAAGTAGGCCGGGTTTAGGTATAGAAACTAGTGACTGCCAAACGATGCTTCATAAAATATTTTCTGTCTATTCTGACTCCACTGCTCTCTGTTCAAAAAGGGCTCAAAGCATACCCCAAAGCAAACCAAGTGCGCCAATTAGTGGGCTCAAAAATACAGCAAATAGTTCATGAAGCTATATTTGGTATCACTAATAGAAACCATGTGGAATTATACAGCTTTATATGATACAGCTGCATAATGAGAAGACTTCATACAAAAAGCCCTCAAAGTGTGATTCTGATACATCATCAGAATATTGTTTATAAAGTGTTAAGCACCTGGGAGTTCTGACATCAAATTCAGAGACTGAGTGGGCCAGAATTTTGTATGATTACCCACAAGCCTTTGCTGCCATGCCCCCTCACAGCTCACAGTTAGAGACTCATCACGCCCCATCAGTAAACAGGCCTACAGCTCAGTTAGAGACTCATCACGCCCCATCAGTAAACAGGCCTACAGCTTACAGATAAAGACTCATCACGCCCCATCAGTAAACAGGCCTACAGCTCACAGTTAGAGACTCATCACGCCCCATCAGTTAACAGACCTACAGCTTACAGATAGAGACTCATCACACCCCATCAGTAAACAGGCCTACAGCTTACAGATAGACTCAACATGCCCCATCAGTAAACAGGCCTACAGCTTACAGATAGAGACTCATCACACCCCATCAGTAAACAGGCCTACAGCTCACAGTTAGAGACTCGTCATGCTCATGTAGTCCATCAGATAATTTTGTATTAGTGTTCTAAGCAATACTGACACCACTGTTTTAAATGATATTGCTTGTGGTTTTGTGGGATTACATACTCTTTGAAAACTTAAATTGCTTTATAAATCTTACTCTGCAATTTAAAGTACAGTATGTACTTTCGTAGGACAAAACATCCTTGTCATTTGATCAAATCTGAAGGAGAGAAATTGGATTTTTATAATATGTTGACCATTCTGCAGGGTAGCAGGTATGTGATAAGATTCACACCGCAGGGTAGTCGGAGTGCACTGATTCCATCTGACCTGCAATAATGTCGGTATTAACATTATCATACCTATATGTCCAGAGTATACGTTTTTATTTCTATTCCTTATAAGCTACCTATAAATTATTAAATAAGTGGCAATATTAATCCCAAGAAAAAAAACGGATAGATTGACACTGGAGAGCCAAACTGTACTTTAGGCACATCACCTTGCTCGGTTCAGCAGGTGGCAGCAAAACCGCGTTTAGAAATACTGCATACTGCCAGTACTGTACTGAGGGTTATTGTTTCGCCGGGCAGTGTTTTCTCTGGCATTCGTCATGTACCGGTTCTTTCGTGCTTGCGCAGGTTTCCTCCATCCATTGAGGTGAACTGGCGTCTGCTCCTGTCCAGCTCCCGGTGCTTCCTGGTATATGATGTGTGCAAATGCAGTTGGTGCAGTTGGGTGGAAGTCGTTGATAGTCGCAGCAAGTTGCTTATCAGACACCATTATTCAAAGTGTATTTTGAAACTCCCGTTATATCTGAAGTATTCCCAGATCCCTTGGTTCTGCCTAGGGTGGGTCATCCACATTGCGTCATCATGAGGACATACGGAACTGAACGAAAAATACAAGTGACAGGCTGTAGAATGAGTTTCAGCCAACAAAAATATGCTACATGCCACACAGAGCTCAATAAAAGCACCGCCATTGCTGTCTTTGTGGATATATATATATATATATACACACACACACACACACACATGTTTAGTACAAACAACAAGAGAAGTTACATCAGTTGCAACATTATATTACTGGCATATTCCAGCTGCAGTTTGGTTTTTACGTTTTTTAACGGAGTTGAGACCATTTCCACAACAGAGGCAAACTTTTACGCACAGACATAACAGCTACAGCATTGAGCCACGGCAGTTTGCTGAAATTCATTTCACGCCCAATAACAACCACGACATTATCATTGTAGCCTAGTATGAAAATTAATATGAAATTCCTGTCAGATAATCACCGTGCTATGTCTTCAGAAATTATCAGCACCTGCGATATGCAAAGATGTATTTCACCGCACTATTTACCGTCGCAAAATAAAGTGGCCCGTCGCTTTTTTGCACTGTACTTTCAGTGCCGGTCATGTAGTTAGCGGAGGGATAATTAACCATAGAGATCACGGTTTTATATAATGATTCGAAGTGGGGACTCGACACTTCCTCACATACTATGGCAGTGCATGTGACACTAACAGGATGGTGCCACTTGATGCATTGCCCGTTTCCCCGTCTTTGTTGTTGTTGGGCTTTTAACAGGCTTCTGCGGTGACTCACATAACGCCAAATCCGGTCCTTCTCACCTGCGGCCGCGGCCGCCAGAGGCGGGAGGAGCCGCGGCTCGTTGCGAGCGGAGGAGGCGGTGGTCTGTGGTAGGAAACGAGTCCCAGTGGTGCTCCTGGTCCCACTCCGGGCGTAGAGGCTCTGATTTGCGGGTGGGGACCCCTTGCTGGACGTTTCCCGAGGTTATTTGGACCGTCAGATGAACCGGCAGCAATGATGATCTGATTCAAGGCTGCGCATCCCTGGTAAGCGCATTTATATCTCAACACCATTGCAAACTGATCAATGTAATTGTGTTCTAAATAGTTTTTTATGGCAAAAAAACGGGATTTTTATACCTCTCAGACATTGAGAAGAAGTGGATTTATGAAATAAACGCGCTGGGTCTTTCGGTTCCTTTTATAAAAGCGGAGGGGGACAGTGACCGTGTGCCATGTAATATTGTCAGTTTTGCTAGTTTTTAACTGCAGTCTATTTAAAGAAGTCGAAGCGGCTTATTGTAGTCAGGTACATTTCTTATGTTATGAAGACACTTGACGGGCAGTAGGTACTTCACAGGCAGTGCCGGGTAAAACAGCATTTACCTGAACACACTTCACAGACAGTGTGTATAGTGGTAAAATAGCATTTACCTGAACACACTTCACAGGCAGTGCGAGGTAAAACAGCATTTACCTGAACACACTTCACAGGCAGTGCGTATAGAGGTAAAACAGCATTTACCTGAACACACTTCACAGGCAGTGCGTATAGAGGTACAACAGCATTTACCTGAACACACTTCACAGGCAGTGCATATAGAGATAAAACAGTGCCTGTCCCACCCCAGATAGCATCATGTTATTGTTTCAATGTTGAATTATAGTTAAATGCATTGAATTATGGTCAGTGTTACATTATCAATGTTGAAGCTGAATTGATTTTTGGTCAGATTTTCAATATTGAAAAATTGATGGTGGCAAAACCTTGATTCAATGTTCATATAAAGTGAAAGATTGAAGATCAGTATTGTTTCAACCCTTTTGTCTGATATGGAATCAGTGTCATTTCAACATAAGTGTGCCATCTGGGTCTGTTCTGTTATTCCCTTTCTGTACTCTGTGTATGTCCTTCACAGTGAAAGCTCTGGTTTTTGTCCGTAACTCTAACCCTAACCTTCCTCAATAAGACTGCAGAGAGTAAACGGAGTGTAAATACGACCCCCCCCCCCCCACCGCCCAAGTCCGGGCCATCTTTCTGTTCATTGCTCTATCTGATTAAATTTCCCAGCTGATCAGTGGGACCACAGGCTGGGTCGACTTATGCTCTGCCCAGCGACTCCTAACCACTGGTCCGCTGAGTCAGTAGGAGTCAGCGCTGACTCCCCTCGGAATACCGAGGCTCTCGGCCCATTACGATCCAGCAGACTAACAAAGGGCCATCCAGGCTTCTGTCAGCATGTCCTCGATGTGTGGGGGGTGGAGATTACACTCTTAGCTGAATAGAACCGTTTCTGTGTCTTGTCTGTTTTTCTGATTCAAATTTTCAGTGCTGTTCTCAGTAATACTATGTACACAAGAGTCTGACTTTCCAGTATTAATATGCTGAAAGGTACCATTCATATTTTGATTTCCTTTCCCCTTTTTATATATACATATATTACTAGCTTTAAAGTGCAGTTTCCTGCTGGCTCTCAGGAACATCATACGGATCTCCACCATGCCGCTGGCTGGCATTCTCCTCCTCCTGGGCTCCATGTGGCGGGGGGGCGGCACTGCCAGGCCATGTGAGGACCTCCCAGCTGGCTCCCGCCTCAATCTCTCGGTCCAGTATGAGCTCCCCACCTTTGTGAGCAAGACAGCAATCCAGAGCGTGCTCACACATGACAGGCGTATATATGTAGGTGCAGTGAACAGCATCTACTCACTTAGTGAGGACCTGCGGGTGCTCTGGGAGTACGAAAGTGGCCCGGTGCTGGATAACCCTGGCTGCCCGCCCTGCCAGGTGTGCTCAGAGCACGGCAACACATCCTCCAGCCTCCTGAGAAACAACACCAACATGGTCCTTCTGGTGGAGACCTTCTACGACGAGGAGCTCTTCAGCTGTGGTACGGCGCTGGGTGGCGTTTGCCAGCGCCACATGCTGGATAGTAGCCAGCAGCCCGCCGAGCCTTTCTGCATGTTCTCGCCCAAGTCCAGCAGGGGGCAGTATGGCTGCCCGGACTGCATCGCAGGTCCAGAGGGCACCCAGGTGCTGAGCGTGGAGAGTGGGGGTGTGGTCCGCTTCTTTGTGGCAAATTCAGGCCTGACGCTGGCGTCACCACAGGCTCCTCCTCTGCACACCATCTCTGTGCGGGAGATGAAGGAGACGCAGGATGGATTCCACTTCCTCTCTGGACGCTCCTACTTGGACGTGCTGCCGCTGCTGGTGTTGGACTTCCCAGTGCGCTACGTGCACGCCTTCCGAAGCGGCCCCCACGCCTTCTTCCTCACTGTGCAGCGGGAAGACCGCGTCTCCCGTACCTTCCACACACGCATCGCCCGCACCTGCGCCGGTGAGTCGGAGCTGCGGCGCTACGCCGAGCTGCCCTTTGAGTGCATGCTGACCCGCAAGCGGCGCCGCCGCCAGGCCCGTGTCGAGGTCTTCAACGTCCTGCAGGCCGCCCACGTGGCACAGCCTGGCCAGCTCCTGAGGGAGGAAATGGGCCTACCAGAAGGGGAGGAGGTGCTGTTTGCCGCCTTCTCCCGCAGCCGGCCTAACTCCCCGGAGCCGACGGCCAGCTCGGCGGTCTGTGTCATCCCCCTGCGGGACATCAATGTCTTCTTCAGGGACTACATGCAGAGGTGTCACACCCGGCAGCTATATCACTTCAGGGGCTCCGACGAGAAGCTCTGCTACAACTCGGTAAGAGCCTAAGCCCCACCCCTCATTGCCGCCATGAATCCTCATTCTGCAGCTCTTCCTCATTCGTCAGTATCAGATACCTACAATTGTGGCGATAAATAGTGCCATGAATTTTCCCATCAGTTTCTCAGATGATTTAGCTCTACTGAGCTGATGGTCGCACTTGGAGGAACAGCGTGTGAGGGGTAGGAATGGAGGCATGTGGTGTCACCTGATCTGGGATCAGCCCTGTGAATTGGGAGTAAATGCATTATAGTGGTGTACTAAGATTTCCAGGCAAAGGTTTGGTGTGATTATGGCTGAGAAAAATCCCCTTTGATGGTCAGGGGTGACAGAGCCTGTTCTGTGATCAGGAAGCTCCTTCTCCATGCTCTCCTTCTCTCTTCATTCATCAGAGACTGAAGCATCTTTCTGCAAGCTGCTCTTAAAATGGTAAAGATGATGATGTGGACAGATAGAAACAAAGCAAACAAGCAAGTGAGCAAGCCAGATGAAAACAGAGGAGAGGATCCAAAAACTTGGGAGAAAAAAATGTCTGGGCGCCATCTTTCTGCCTTCCACTTTTTAAATTATTGTATACAAATAAGAGTGTATTTTACCCATGTAAAGTGCCTTGGGAAAACTGTATTTTGAAAGGCACTATATAAAAAATAACTTGAATTGAATGTCGGAAAGTATTGCACAGAATTTTGTAGTGACGGCTCATCAATGTGCAGCGCTGCACTGAGGGGATTTCATTCTCTCCTAGTGCAAGTGGTGAAACCCTCCTTGCATGGCAGTTACACAAAGCCAGTCAAAGTGTAAGGGCTCGCTCTCAGGAGAGTTGTTTTTTTAGGCGATGGCGCAGTCTTCATTTGACGTGGTTTCCACATTGAGTAGCGACTGTCGAGAGCTATTGTGGAGTCATACCAAAGACCAAAGTGCCCCATTTCTTGTTACACATGGCCGCAGTTCATTAGTACAGAACTGGGGGTGCTCCACACACTAACCAAAGATAAATGGATGGTCCCTGTGACAGGCGGCAGATTCAAACGCCATCAATCAGCCAGCATGTGCCTTCTAAGCAACATCCGTTAATTAAACAGACAGAGATACTGGCCTGATATTGCTCGTAATTGCGGGACACAGTCGGCCGTCTATAAGGAAGTTGACAATACAGAATAAGACATCTGTGGTCACTGTCAGAATTATCATTGTGTTACGATTGATTCGAGAAAAGCGGCTAGCAGCAAATTGGTCCGAAATCGAATCTGAAACATGAAGGATCACGGTGCGTAATGCAATTGTGATGTGGGGACTCTTGGCTGTAAGTCGTTTAATTATACGCGCATCATTTCCAAATTAGAATATTCCCAGTGGGGCTATAAAAAACAAACAGTTTACTGATTGCGGATCAGGTCTGTAATCAGGCCTGCGGCCAGGCCCACGAGCGCAAATGTCCTGCTGTGAAGAGGTCAGGGTGCAAGTTCTGTGCCTGTCTGAAACGTGACCTTTTGGACCTTAGCTGGCCATTCACCACTTGCAGCTGGTCGTGTTCCAGCCATGTTTTTCTCAACCATCTGAGCTTCTGCCCCTTTTCATTAGTGTATTCTTTAGTGCCACCTTCAGTACCAAAATCAGTGTGATCATTAGTGCCACCTTCAGTACCGTCATCAGCACAGTCGTTAGTGACGCCTTCAGTGCTGTCATCAGCATGGTCTCATCTTTAGTGCCATCATCAAAATGATCATTAGTGTCATCTTTAGTGCCACCTTCAGTGCCATCATCAGTGTGATCACTAGTGCCATCATCAGCGTGATCATTAGTGCAACCTTCAGTGCCGTCATCAGTGCGGTCATTAGTGACGCCTTCAGTGCCGTTATCAGCATGATCATTAGTGCCGTCATCAGCGTGATCATTACTGCTACCTTCAGTGCCGTCATCAGCGCAGTGGTTAGTGCCGCCTTCAGTGCCATCATCAGCGTGATCGTTAGTGCCGCATTCAGTTCCGCCTTCAGCGTGATCTTTAGCGCAGTCATTAGCGCATTGGAATGCATGGTAATTAGCCCCATATTCAGCATAGTTGTTAGAGCCGCCTTCAATGCGGTTTTCAGCACAGTTGTTAGTGCAAACATTAGCGCTGCATTCAGTATGGTTTTCAGCATGGTCTTCAGAGCCACCTTCAGCATAGTCTTCACCACAGTCTTCAGCATGGTCTTCAATCCCCTTTCAGCGAGGTTGTTAGCATCACCTTCAACTTGGTCTTTAGCACCTCCTTCAGCATGGTCCTCAGTGCCACCTTCAGCACTGTCTTCTCAGTGGTCATTAGTGTGGTTTTCAGTACAGTCGTTAGAGCACTTTTCAGCACCAATGCGGTCTTCAACACCGTCTTCAGCATCGATTCCAGCGTGGTCCTGAGTGCTGTCTTCAGTGTGGTCTTCAGCACGGTCTTAAGCATGGTCTTCAATACATACCTTCTGCTGTTCATGTTGGGACTGGTGTGGGTGACTCAGGGTGGGGGTGGTGCTGGTTGTGCATACTGCTTTTCTCCAGCCCTCAGGCATGCTGAAACATGACAGGTAAACATGCGGTCATGCCCGACATCCCAAATGACACAATGTGGTTGGAAGGGTGGGGGCCAGGCCACTCACTGCGATCCAGGTGTGGGATCAGCCCATTCCTGCCTGCATGAAGTGTTTGGTGGAGCCAGGCTGGAGAAAGCTGGTCATCAAGATGGCAGACCTCTGTTATCACTGCCTATTGTGGTCATGAGTGAAGAAGTACCCTGTCCCTGTTTTATTTGCACACATTACATCATTAGAAAGTTCTTTTTCAGGTTCTGTTCGTCTCTCAGCAGCAGGTAATGGCTGACCAAAAAGCCTCCTTGTTCTTGTTCGCCCAGCTGTTCACTAGAGCTGATGTTGATGATGACACATGCAAGCTGTCATCATTCCACTGAGGGCAAATTGGCACCAATTTCTGGTGATAAGGCTCTGTGTTTCTGCAGTTCTCCTCCAGTGAGACGAAGGCTGAGGCAGAAACAGCCTCCCCAAGCAAGCTAGATGTATGTCTTCGGTGTTTTAACACTTTGCTGGTTCTGTGTTCTCACTGCAGAGATGGTTGCCAGTAGTCTAAAGCAAAAGGTTATATATCAAATTCTGGTTGTGCTGTGATTGGCATGGTGATTTTTTTTTGGTAGAAATTATGCATCTTGCAGCTGTTTCTTGTGTAGCAAGTTGTGGAGTCTGGAGCCTATCATAGACATTGTAGGGCGCAAGGCAAGGAAACACCCCAGACAGTAACATGCAAAACTGATCCTGGGGTATAAATCAGCCCTTGATAAGGTTGATTACGTTCGTTCATACAATGGGCACTGCATGCACGGCTGTGCTGATGTATTTTTCATCAAAGTTGTTGGACATGAAGATAAAACACAATACAAAATTTTTCATTTAATATTCACCAGCAAGCTCATTGAGCACTAAAGACTCAATGCTAATGACTGCTGAAGGTGGCTCAGAGGTTAGCTGCTTATCAGCATTGGCTATATTCATATTGGTCAAAATTTTCACATTTTACTTTTTTAATGTAACATTCATACCACACTTCATGAACATGACTTAAGAGCTTATTTGCTCTACAGCGCTACCCCAGGCCTAATGTCAAAGTACATGGCTGCCAGGCACATTGGTACATGAAGTGTGATCATTCATGGATGGGCTGGTATTACAGTGCCCTCCCCAGGAGGAAATCCACATTGTTTACAATTTGCACAGTTCTCTTGTTCCATTTGTAACCGCCTGCATCATTCCTGTCTGTGAAAACACAGGGTTAGATGACTGCTATTGAGCTTGACACTAAAAACGCTCCTGACACCTTCACATGCCTCTTCACGTTAAAATGAGTGATGCAATTTCTCAGACGCAATGGAATATGCTTCTGGGAGCTTCCCTCTAATCGTGTTTGTGCTCAAGTCCTGAGCATTTGAATGGGCCTATTTGTTTAGACTTTGGATTCCCCCCTGAGTGCCCACAGTGGTTCAGTCCTGGCAGGTTGACATTTTCCTTTGATGGGAGAGATTTACCTCCATTGCCTGGATGACTCTTGGTGTAATGTGTTACAGTTTTTTCCAATCATTTTAACGCGTGTCTCAATACCATGTCCACTTTTTCAAAACACTTAACACATGCACCA